>CM067844.1:87955614-88420614 GCA_034509565.1 Triticum monococcum
GACTGTTTTCCTCCCTAGAGGGGGTTTGATGAGGTTTATCCTCGACGTCGCCGTGTTGGGACGTCGGATCCGTACTATGTTCGTTGCTTGCAGCTTCATCGTGCTGTGCTGCTAGGGCAATGTGGTCGTCGTTTCCTCTATAATAGACTGGAGTGTTATTTTCTCTTGCGCTGTTATCGCTGTTTTTGCTATGGCGGGACTTAGAGCGGCGCCACTGACGTCGGCGCTTGGGTTGCTTCTTGGAGGGGCCATCCTCCGCTGTCTCTTTGCCATTGCCTTCTTTGGGTGTATCCAACATGTATATGTCATGTGATGAAATGGCTATCCGGCGCCCTGCGGGCGCTGGTTCCTGTTCGTCTCTTGCATCTTCGTCCATGTCGTCAATGTCTTCGGAGTCGAAGTTGAGCATGTCGGTTAAGTCGTCGATAGTGGCTACTAAGTGGGTGGTGAGTGGGCAGCGAATTTCTTCGTCGTCCGTATCCCATTCTAGCCGGACATAGTTCGACCAAGTTTCTCCTGACAAGGAGAGAGACCTTAATGAATTTAGCACATCGCCGAAAGGCGAGTGCTGCAAGATATCCGCGGAGGTGAACTCCGTGATCGGCGCCCAGTTGGATTCGATAGGCAGGGATGCAGGCGGCTCAGAGTCCGTGGCCAAAGACGAATCTAGTGGTTCAGCGACACGGCTCTCGTAGGGGGTGAAATCAGTATCCGGCTCCATCGCCACTGAGAGTGCGGCCTCCCTGGCGGGGTCTATCCCTCCGTCCTTGGATGGTGCAATTTGCTCCGGATTGAAGGCCAGAGTAGTTGCAGATGCGATCTCCCGAACACTGTCCGATGGTAGAGTTATGTCGGGCTCGTCGTGACTATGCGGCGCACCTGACACATGCTTGAATCCATTGAAGATCAAGTCTCCGCGGATGTCGGTAGTGTAGTTTAAGTTTCCGAATCTGACCTGATGGCCAGGGGCATAGCTCTCAATCTGCTCCAGATGGCCAAGCGAATTGGCCTGCGGTGCGAAGCCGCCGAATTCAAAGATCTTTCCGGGAAGGAAAACCTCACCCTGGACCGCATCGCTACCGAAGATCGAAAGAGCCATCAAGCCTTTTGGTGACGACAAAGTGGAACTCTCAATGAATGCACCAATGTCGGTGTCGAAACCGGTGGATCTCGAGTAGGGGGTCCCGAACTGTGCATCTAAGGCGGATGGTAACAGTAGGCCGGGGACACGATGTTACCCAGGTTCGGGCCCTCTTGATGGAGGTAATACCCTACGTCCTTCTTGATTGTTCTTGATGATATGAGTATTACAAGAGTTGATCTACCACGAGATCGTAGAGGCTAAACCCTAGAAGCTAGCCTATGGTATGATTGTATATCTTGTCCTATGGACTAAACCCTCGGGTTTATATAGACACCGGAGGGGGCTAGGGTTACACAGAGTCGGTTACAAGGGAGGAGATCTACATATCCGTATTGCCTAGCTTGCCTTCCACGCCAAGGAGAGTTCCATCCGGACATGAGACGAAGTCTTCAATCTTGTATCGGGCGCCGAACTCTCACCAACCACCACCTGCCCATGCAAATTCTAACGTGCTCGTCTCCAGCCCACCCCACCCCACCACTCCACCAGTCCAGCCCAATAACCAACTAGCTACCATTGAGCCCTCTGCTCCATCTAGCCCATGTTGCACCCCTCACGTTACACAACTCAATACCAGTTTGGCTCCTACGCATATAGCGGCCCACCTTCTTTTTTGCCGCAGATGTTTATCTTATGGGCACCGCCGATTATATTGCAATAATAAAACCCGCTGCCGTAGCTGCTACCGTTATGGTCATCTATCTCATTTTTGCCTCTATCTCCGGAACAAACTCCAAGTGTATCGGGTTAAATCACAACCACCTACCAAACCGCCTACCGATATCAATAGCCAGGCCGACGACTCATCTCCCCAAAACCCCTCTGCCACCTTTTCGCCCGTCAACTCGCCCTGCCAAACCATCTGCTCGCCCTCATTACCCTGCTCTGCTCCATCCACCTTCTCGCTTACGCCGCCCACCTCCTCCACCGCCATGGTCACGTACCCATGTGACCCGCTTCCCCTTCTCCCTCCTGGCACCGCTGTGATGGAAGCCAACGGGAATCGCCGCCATCGTACTTACCACTTTCTTGGTGGCGAACCCCTGGTCCAATCTGGGGACTGAGCCATCATCTCCCTCGCCCCGCCACCGGACCCCGCCCAGTTTGAGGTAGATGCCATGCTCATTCGCCACTTCCTTGACCACGAGTGTGGCTTCCGCATTGCGGAGGTCTCACGCTGTGGCATGGGAGCGGCTTTCGTCCTCTTCGCCCACGCCTGCGACATCGACACTGCCATCGCTAACAGCCCGTACTTCGTCGGTGACTCCGTCCTCCGTGTTCTTCGCCATGACAGAGGTATCAACCACCGTGACTGCACCTTTACCCATGATGCCTGGATTATGATGGTCAACTTCCCCCTGGAGGCATGGCGCCCGGACTAAGTTAGAGAGTTTTTTGCGGGTTTTGGTAAATTTCTTGTTTGGAATAGAGATCTGTGAAACCGTGCCCGTATTCCGATCAAAGTGCGTGTGCCTGACCTTCTTGAGATTCCTGTGAGCCATGTCATTTGTGAGAGTCTGGATGATTTCGGTTATGGCCAATCATGGACCTGTGCAGTTAACATTCTTCAGGCAGATCTTCTTGGGGGCATGGGAGGTGATGAGGATCCCATCCCTCCGGATGGTGTTCTGCACCCCATGCCCCATGCCCCTTTTGGAGGTATCTGGCATGATGCTGACTTTATGGATGATAATCACCATGCTACACACGCTACACCTGCTGCTCACCATGCTCCTAATGATATGGACGAACCTATGGTGCACACCCCTCCGCTTAGTCCCGAGCATCATGAACCCCCCATGCAACCGGCTATTGAGGCCACAGACTGCTTTGTTGTCCTTCAAGACATGATGTTAAAAATCATGGCCACCGCGCCAGCCATTTTGGAGAAACTTGCAGACTCTACTGTGTTAAGTACTCGATGTCAGATCATCAATGTGGAGGAAGAACAGGGCTCTGTCAAGAAGTGCTTGCTAACTGTCACCACTGAAGATCCTCCAATACCAGTTTGCATCCTCTGTTGTCATTGCTAAATTTGCTGATGAAATACAACTTGTCTTGGATGACCCCTTGGATATATCCTATGTTCAGCAGCCACATGAGCATGCTCTCTCTGTTTCAGTAAACCCTGCCCAAGAGATCTCTGCTCCCATGCAGCATCCGCAGATGGCTTCTAGTCCTAATGCACGTTGTCCTACTCTGATGATATCTCCTGCTGTCAACAAAAGAAATAAGGTTAATGCCCCGCTGGACGTCCAAGATCTTCGTCGTAGTCATCGACTTGCTAGCCTCAGTGTTGGTTTCAAGGATCAAGCTGCTGCTAATAAAGCCAAGAAGATGAGCAACTGCAAGAAGAACCTTTCAGCTGACTTTGAATTGGAGCTCAGGGACCCACAAGCTACGCCACCACCAGAACTCCCACTAGCTACCATTCAGGCAATTGCCACTATGTAGTGTCAGATACCTCCTGAGGAGATCTCTGGAAGTCTTCTGAACTCTATTGCAGATCATGAATAATTTAGTATTTTTATGCAGCTGGGTTTGTGCTTTCAAGCCCAGTTATGGCTTTAGGCCCTTAGCTATCTAGGGCAGCTTATCTTGCTTATGTTTCTCGTATGTTGAACTTTTTTCTCTGGTTTGTAAGGAGCTATGCTCCACTATGTGGCACTATGGTTTGAAGAACATTATTTGCTTATCAGCTTCTTATATGAGGTGTCTGAATGGTTATGTTATGAATGATATCCTAGCATGCATGTTGAAATGGAAATATGTTGTTGAAGCTTGCTTAGCACATCAGCCTCCTGATCTGTCAGTATTTTCAGAGATGATTAACTTATTCTCTGCCCATGACCTTTATACCAATCAGTTACTATATGAATAGGCATTGGAATATACTTAATTGGAATGTTAGAGGAATAAATTCACAATCTAGATGGGATGATCTGCGTGCAAGAATTGATGAAAGCAATTGTGGCATTATTGGTATCCAGGAAACAAAAAGAGACAATTTTGACCTGCCATACTTGAGAAATTTCTCACCCAGAAGATATAATCAATTTGCTTTCAGCCCATCTGCTGGCCTATCTGGTGGCATCATAACTATATGGAATGGAAGTCTTTTCTCTGGGACTGTAATTGACCAGTCTAATTTTTAGATCACTGTCAAACTAACCTGCAACTTATCAGGCAATATATTCCATATTAAAAATGTGTATGGCCCATGCAGTAATGAATCCAGGGCTGACTTCTTTCGTTGGTTGAACTCTGTTGATGCCTCCAATATGGACAACTGGATGTTAGTTGGGGATTTTAATCTTATTAGAAGCCCATTGGACAGGAACAGACCTGGTGGTGATACAAATAACATGTTAATGTTCAACAGCTTGATTCAGCAGCTGGACCTAGTGGAGGTCCCCCTTATAGGCAGGAGTTCTACTTGGTCCAATATGCAAGATCTTCCACTGTTAGAAAAGATTGACTGGATTTTGACTTCTGCAAATTGGACTATTTCCTTCCCCAATACATTAGCTCATCCTCTTGCTAGAGTGACATCAGATCATGTACCTATTCATATCCAAATTGGCAGTGACATACCCAAAGCTTCCATATTCAGATTTGATTGGCTTGAATTTGATGGCTTTTATGAAACTGTGGTGCAATGCTGGAACAGAAATCATCAGCTCAACAACTCTGCCAAGGATGTATCTGCCAGGTTTAAATGTCTCAGACTTGACCTAAAAAAGTGGAGTAAAAATCTATCCAGACTTAATTCTACCATTGTTGCATGTAACTATGTTCTTACATTATTGGATGGAATTGAGGAGCAAAGACAGCTATCTATTATGGAGGCCAACTTCAGGAAAATTCTGAGAAAACATACCAGCAAATTACTTGAGGCTAAAAGAATATATTGGAAATCCAGGTTCAAGATGAGGAGTGTTAGACTTGATGATGAGAATACTGATTTCTTTCATGCCATGGCCACACAAAGTTTCAGGAAAAATTATATTACCTCCATTCTCAGTGATGATGGCACTTATTATCAAAATCATGACCATAAGGCTGCAATTATTTCGCAATCATACAAGGACAGACTCTGTAAATCCATCAATCCTACTATGCTATTCAATCTGGATGAATTAATACAACATCATGACCTATCTGCACTTGATGCTCCATTTACTATGGATGAAATTGAAAAGGTTGCCAAAGAGTTCCCTACTGACAAAGCACCTGGCCCTGATGGTTTTAATGGTATGTTCCTAAAAAAATGCTGGAATATTATAAAACAAGACTTCTACACTATGATTTGGGACTTCTTTGAAGGAAATAGTGACATCCAGAGTATCAACACTGCATTCATTACCCTCATTCCAAAAGTTGCCAATCCAGAGAGTATGAATGTCTTTAGACCAATCTCCCTGGTTAGCTTGCCTCTCAAATTCTTTACAAAGCTGATGGCAAATAGGGCCCAAAATATCATTACATCTATTATTCATCAAAATCAACATGGGTTCATCAAAGGCAGAAATATTCAAGACTATTTGGGATATGCATTTGAATATCTTCATCTCTGTCATCAATCAAAAAGACCCATTATCATCCTCAAACTTGATTTTGAAAAGGCATTTGATAAGATTGAATACAAGGCCATTATTGCTATGCTTCAAGCTAAAGGATTTGGACCAAGGTGGATAAATTGGGTATCCAAAATTCTTAATTCTGCTTCGACTGCTGTATTACTGAATGGAGTTGCAGGGAAAAAAGTTATGTGCAAAAGAGGAGTTAGACAAGGAGATCCATACTCTCCCCTTCTATTTGTTTTAGCAGCTGACCTATTACAGTTAGTAATTAATGCTTCTTGGGCCAATGGGGAATTAACTCTTCCTATTAATCATGCATATGGACAAGATTATCCAATCATTCAGTATGCTGATGACACCCTTATGATTATGCCAGCTGATGTTGACCAAATAACACATCTCAAATATCTATTAAACCTATTTAGCCTCTCAACTGGTCTTTTTGTGAACTACAGCAAATCCTCCACGATCCCCATCAATATTGACCAGCAGACTGTTTCTGATTTAGCTGACTCCTTTGGATGTAAGGTTGAAAGTTTACCTTTCACATATCTTGGACTACCCCTTGGCACCACCAAACCATCTGTTCATGATCTCATCCCTGTTATCTCAAAAATTGACAAGAGGCTTTCTGGAGTTGCCAGATTTATGAACCATTCTGGTAGGCTAACATATGTTAACTCTGTTGTTGCTTCCATGCCCATATTTGCTATGTGCTCCCTTAAAGTGCATTACACCATCCTGGATCATGTGGATAAGTCTAGCGTGAATTTCTTATGGTATGGTAATGACATTAACAAAAAAGGAAAGTGCCTCACCAGCTAGGAAATGATATGTAAACCCAAAGACCAAGGAGGTTTGGGAGTGCTCAGTCTCAGTATTCAAAATCAAGCTCTCCTTATTAAGCACCTGTATAAGTTCTTCAATAGGGCTGATATTCCCTAGGTTAATCTGATCTGGAATGACTACTATGATTCTAATACAGTCCCAATTACTGGTGATAAGAAAGGATCATTCTGGTGGAAGAATTGTTTGAAATTCTTGGATCTATTCAAATCTATGACCACCTGTCAAGTCAAGTCTGGCAATACTGCTACGGTTTGGAATGATAACTGGGATGGCAATGTCATGAAAATTAAATTCCCTGAGTTATACTCATTCACCCTTGAGGAACATATTTCCATCAAAACTGCTAAAAATATGGAAAACATATATGAGTTATTTCAGCTACCTTTATCTATTGATGCACACCAACAGCTTCACAGCATGTCAAATCATCTTAACAATATTAGGGATCACAATGACAATGATAAGTGGATATTCCAATGGGGCAACAACACACATATGACTAAGAAGATTTACAACTCCCTTATGGGACAACATGACACTGCTGATCCCATTAAGTGGATCTGGAAAACCTGCTGCCTCCCCAGACATAAGTTTTTCTGCTGGTTGATGCTAAATGACAGAATTAACACATGTGAGTTGCTTACCAAAAAATGTTTCCACCTGGAATCCACTTCTTGTGTCTTATGCAATGATGAAGACATGGAGGACAGATCCTATCTACTATTCTCATGCACCTTCAGTCAAAACTTCTGGTGGAATATTGGCATTGAATGGAACACAAATCTTCACATTCATGATATGATGTTTGATGGCAAGCTGAGGCATAACTTTCCATTCTTCATGGAGATTGTTATAGTAGGATGCTGGAGTTTATGGAATCAGAGAAATGGACTAATATTTGAAAATATACCATGCTCCATTGCATCCTGCAAGTTTTGATTTCATCAACACTTTCAAGCTCACCATGTTGAGAGCAAAGCCTAGCCTTAAGGATGGCATGTCATCCTGGATAGACAACATTTGAATAAGCTTGTATTTTTTTCCTTTCTTTCTTCTTTTTTCTGTTAACTTTATCACTCTGGTTGCTCTCCCAACAACCATTATACTATGCACCTTTTTTCCATTATAATGAAAATGACACACAGTAGGGTTTTACCCTACTGTTTTATGGTCAAAAAATGGGACACTGCAATGCCTTTGGGCCTACTGGGCCTGCTACGGGCCTGAATCCTGGCCCAGTAGGTGGCATTTTTTTCTTTTTTGCTATTTATTTTTTCATTTCTACTTAGAACTAAATACTTATAGTTTTTTAGTGATTTCTTTTTTCTTTTAGGTCACAAAAATTATAAACTTTCTGTTAGTGCCATTAGTTTTAAAATTTGAATAGTTTAAATTTGAATTTTTTAAAATTTGTGTGAATCACTAGTTTATGAATAACTTTACTATAAAAATTGATTGAGTCATTCTCTTTCCTGCTATTTAATATTACAGTGTTTTATCATTATACTCAATTTGGTAATTTTAGTTAGTCATAACAAATATTATAGGCTTTTTTTCTTTTTTGCTATTTATTTTTTCATTTCTACTTAGAACTAAATACTTATAGTTTTTTAGTGATTTCTTTTTTCTTTTAGGTCACAAAAATTATAAACTTTCTGTTAGTGCCATTAGTTTTAAAATTTGAATAGTTTAGATTTTAATTTTTTAAAATTTGTGTGAATCACAAGTTTGTGATTAACTTTACTAAAAATGAACATAGATGCACCTATAGAGAAAATTTGATCTAAATTCATAATCAATTTGTACGAATTTCAGAGAAATTCATTATCAACTTAGGTGAAATTCCGTGTATAGGGGCATCTATTTTCACTTTGAGAGGAGCTCAACAAGGCAGAGAGGGACGGGCTTATAAACCGGTGTGGGCGCCCTTCGGTTGGCGAGGTGGGACTAAACTCTGAGCTCAACAAGGACCAACTCTTTAGTCCCGGTTTGTGGCACAAACCGGGACTAATGGTCATGGGCCAGGGGTGAGCCCTATTTTTTTCCAGTTCTTTTGCTTTGTTTTCGAGATTATTTATTTTCTTTTGTTTTTTGCTTTATTTTTTAATTATTTTTTCTTTTAGTTTTAGAAAAATTATAAACTTTCTGTTAGTGCCATTAGTTTTCAAATTTGAAAACACTTTTTTAGTTTTTTAGTTTTCTTTGTTGCTTTATTTATTGTATTTTGTTTCTACTTACAACAAAATACTTATTGTTGCTATTTTTTCCCGTTTTTTTGTTTTGTTTTTTGTATTATTTATTTTCTTTTGTTTTTTGCTTTATTTTTTAATTCTTTTTGCTTTTAGGTCAGAAAAATTATAAAATTTCTGTTAGTGCTATTAGTTTTAGAAAAATTATAAACTTTCTGTTAGAGCCATTAGCTTTGAAATTTGAATAATGAAAATTTGAATTCTTTGAAATTTGTGTGAATCACAAGTTTGTGATTAACTTTACTGAAAAAATGAACATAGATGCACCTATAGAGAAAATTCGACCTAAATTCATAGTTTTCAAATGAACTCTGAAAAAGTTGGCATAGCATACTCGTGTGCTAGAAAGTTGGCATGGTATCATCATAATAGTTGCGGGAGAAAGTCTTCACTTTTTCTTCGCTTGTGTCATTTGCTTATTGCGCCGTAACCATGGATAATATTTATCGTTTATCAGGATGCTTGGGTCAGCCTTGACATTGAAGGGAGGAATTCCATGAAGCTTTTCATAATCTTCAGACATGTCTGTCTTGGCCTCCACTCCCAGGATGTCCCTTTTTCCTGAAAGAACTATGTGGCGCTTTGGCTCATCGTATGATGTATTCGCTTCCTTATCTTTTCTTTTTCTCGGTTTGGTAGACATGTCCTTCACATAGATAACCCGTGCCACATCATTGGCTAGGACGAACGGTTCAGCAGTGTACCCAAGATTTTTCAGATCCACTAGTGTCATTCCGTACTGTGGGTCTACCTGTACCCCGCCTCCTAATAGATTGACCCATTTACACTTAAACAAAGGGACCTTAAAATCATGTCCGTAGTCAAGTTCCCATATGTCCACTATGTAACCATAATATGTGTCCTTTCCCCTCTCGGTTGCTGCATCAAAGCGGACACCGTTGTTTTGGTTGGTGCTCTTTTGATCTTGGGCGATCATGTAAAATGTATTCCCATTTATCACGTATCCTTTGTAAGTCAATACAGTTAAAGATGGTCCCCTGGACAACAAGTACAGCTCATCACAAACAGTGTTGTCACCTCTGATACGTGTTTCCAACCAACTGCTGAAAGTCCTGATGTGTTCACATGTAATCCAGTCGTCGCACTGCTTCAGGTGTTTGGAGTGCAGACTGTTCTTGTGTTCATCGACATACGGGGTCACCAAGGTAGAGTTCTGTAGAACTGTGTAGTGTGCTTGACACCAAGAATATCTGTCCCTACATATTATTGAGTCACTTCCAAGAGTGCCTTTTCCAGTCAGTCTCCCCTCTAACCGCAATTTAGGGAGACCTATCTTCTTAAGGCCAGGAATGAAGTCAACACAAAACCCGATGACATCCTCTGTTTGATGGCCCATGGAGATGCTTCCTTCTGGCCTAGCGCGGTTACGGACATATTTCTTTAGGACTCCCATGAACCTCTCAAAGGGGAACATATTGTGTAGAAATACGGGCCCTAGAATGACAATCTCGTCGACTAGATGAACTAGGACGTGCGTCATGATATTGAAGAAGGATGGTGGGAACACCAGCTTGAAACTGACAAGACATTGCGCCACATCACTCCTTAGCCTTGGTACGATTTCTAGATCGATCACCTTCTGAGAGATTGCATTGAGGAATGCACATAGCTTCACAATGGCTAATCAGACGTTTTTCGGTAGAAGCCCCCTCAATGCAACCGGAAGCAGTTGCGTCATAATCACGTGCCAGTCATGAGACTTTAGGTTATGGAACTTTTTCTTTGGCACATTTATTATTCCCTTTATATTCGACGAGAAGCCAGTTGGGACCTTCATACTGAGTAGGCATTCAAATAAGATTTCTTTCTCTTGTTTCGTAAGAGCGTAGCTGGCAGGACCTTCATACTGCTTCGGAGGCATGCCGTCTTTTTCGTGCAAACGTTGTAGGTCCTCCCGTGCCTCAGGTTTATCTTTTGTCTTTCCATACACGCCCAAGAAGCCTAGCAGGTTCACGCAAAGGTTCTTCATCACGTGCATCACGTCGATTGAAGAGCGGAACTCTAGGTTTCTAGTAGGGTAGGTCCCAAAATATAGATTTCTTCTTCCACATGGGTGTGTGTCCCTTAGCGTCATTCGGAACAACTAGTGCGCCGGGACCCTTTCCAAACATTAGATGTAAATCATTGACCATAGCAAGTACGTGATCACCGGTACGCATGGCAGGCTTCTTCCGGTGATCTACCTCGCCTTTGAAATGCTTGCCTTTCTTTCGACATTGATGGTTGGTCGGAAGAAATCGACGATCCCAGGTACACATTATTCCTGCATTTGTCCAGGTATATACTTTCAGTGTCATCTAAACAGTGCGTGCATGCGTGGTATCCTTTGTTTGTATGTCCTGAAAGGTTACTGAGAGCGGGCCAATCATTGATGGTCACGAACAGCAATGCCTTTAGGTTAAATTCCTCCTGTTTGTGCTCATCTCACGTACGTACACTGTTTCCATTCCATAGCTGTAAAAGTTCTTCAAATAATGGCCTTAGGTACACATCAATGTCGTTGCCGGGTTGCTTAGGGCCTTGGATGAGAACTGGCATCATAATGAGCTTCCGCTTCATGCACATCCAAGGACGATTGTTATACATACATAGAGTCACGGGCCAGGTGTTGTGATTGCTGCTTACCCCTCAAAAGGATTAATGCCGTCCGTGCTTAAAGCAAACCATACGTTCCTTGGGTCCTTTGCAAACTCATCCCCGTACTTTCTCTCGATTTTCACCACTGCGACCCATCAGCGGGTGCTCTCAACTTCCCGTCTTTCTTACCGTCCTCACTGGCAAATCGCATCAACTTGGCATGCTCTCCGTTTCTGAACAGACGTTTCAACCGTGGTATTATAGGAGCATACAACATCACCTTCACAGGAACCCTCTTCCTGGGGGGCTCGCGGTCAACATCACCAGGGTCATCTCGTCTGATCTTATACCGCAATGCACCGCATACCGGGCATGCGTTCAGATCCTTGTATGCACTGCGGTAGAGGATGCAGTCATTAGGGCATGCATGTATCTTCTCCACCTGCAATCCTAGAGGGCATATGACCTTCTTTGCTGCGTATGTACTGTCGGGCAATTCGTTATCCTTTGGAAGCTTCTTCTTCATTATTTTCAGTAGCTTCTCAAATCCTTTGTCAGGCAGAGCATTCTCTGCCTTCCACTGCAGCAATTCCAGTACGGTATCGAGCTTTGTGTTGCCATCTTCGCAATTGGGGTACAACCCTTTCTTGTGATCCTCTAACATGCGGTCGAACTTCAGCTTCTCCTTTTGACTTTCGCATTGCGTCCTTGCATCGACAATGACCCGGTGGAGATCATCATCATCGGGCACATCGCCTGGTTCCTCTTGATCTTCAGCAGCTTCACCCGTTGCAGCATCATTGGGCACATCATCTGGTTCCTCTTGATCTTTACCAGCTCCGCCCGTTGCAGCATCACCATATTCAGGGGGCACATAGTTGTCATCGTACTCTTGTTCTTCACCGTCTTCCATCATAACCCCTATTTCTCCGTGCCTCATCCAAACAATATAGTGTGGCATGAAACCCTTGTGAAGCAGGTGGGAGTGAAGGATTTTCCGGTTAGAGTAGGACATCGTATTCCCACATTCAGTGCATGGACAACACATAAAACTATTCTACTTGTTTGCCTCAGCCGCATCGAGAAACTCATGCACGCCCTTAATGTACTCGGAGGTGTGTCTGTCACTGTACATCCATTGCCGGTTCATCTGCATGCATTATATATAGTTAAGTGTCCAAATTAATAGAAGTTCATCATCACATTAAAAACAAAGTACATACATAGTTCTCATCTAACAACATATAGCTCTCCAGAGCATCTAATTAATTAAACCATACATTGAAACTATGTAAAACATTTCAATGCGAAAACTAATGCGATCATAATCGCAACCAAGGTAAAAATTGATCCAATGGCATAATGATACCAAGCCTCGGTATGAATGGCATATTTTCTAATCTTTCTAATCTTCAAGCGCATTGCATCCATCTTGATCTTGTGATCATCGACGACATCCGCAACATGCAACTCCAATATCATCTTCTCCTCCTCAATTTTTTTATTTTTTCCTTCAGGAAATTGTTTTCTTCTTCAACTAAATTTAACCTCTCGATAATAGGGCCGGTTGGAATTTTCGGTTCACATACATCCTAGATAAATAAAATCTATGTCACGTTGGTCGGCATAATTTTCATAAACAATAAATGAACCAATAGTTATAAAGATAATATATATACCACATCCGAATCATAGACAGGATGAGGGCCGACGGGGGCGGATACCAAAACCATCGCACTATATAAGATGCAATAATAAAAGTAAGAAAATAATACATGTATCTATGTAAACATACAAGTAAGAATAATTTTTTCCTTTCAGAAAGACGATAAGAACAAGAGGCTCACCACGGTGGTGCCGGCGATGAGCTCGGCGCGGGTGATCGACGGCGGTGAAGACAGGGACGGGGCGTGACGGACCACTAAACCTAGACAAATATTGAGGAAAATGGAGCTTGGAGGTCGAGCTTGGAGAGGAGAAAGCTTAAGTAGTGTGGCTCAGGCATTCCATCGAACACCTTGTGTGCATAGGAGGTGAGCTAAAGCACCACCAAGCCCTCTCCCCCTCGGCCAGAAAAAACAGAGGAGTGTGCTCTGTTCTTACGCAAGGAGGTATACATAGGCACCTCATTGGTCCCGGTTGGTGGCATGAACCGGGACTAAAGGGGAGCCTTTGGTCCCGGTTCAAGCCACCAACCGGGACCAATGGTGGTGGGCCAGGAGCGAGGCCCATTGGTCCCGGTTCGTCCCACCAACCGGGACCAAAAGGTCTAGACTAACCGGGACCAATGGCCCACGTGGCCCGGCCGGCCCTCTCGGCTCACGAACCGGGTCCAATGCCCCCATTGGTCCTGGTTCTGGACTAAACCGGGACTAATGGGCTGACCCAGCCTGGACCTTTGCCCCCTTTTCTACTAGTGCTATGTAAGTAAATAGACAGGCATGTTAAGTACAACACAGTTAGCATCCACCAAAAAATAGCAAATGGGCAGCATCTCTAGTGATATCCCGAGTCATGTATTGTAAGTTTGTTGCTGGTATTGGTGAAATTCAGCTGGACAGCTAATACTTGAACATCACATAGTGTGCAGTACAGAAATAAACAAGCCACAAACATGCTTAATATATACATCAACAATACAAAACATAGGCATTGCAAGTGGTATTGGTAAGATTTCGCTAGTGTGATCATACCTGTTAAGTCCTAGGGGGTAGTCGTTGGGGCACTTCACAAAGTCCAGAGCCTGCACCATCTCGGCGGCGACAGAGGAGAGGTGTTCCTCCGGGTCAACACGCACATTGGCCGTTGCGCCATGGACCGCCATCACCTCCTGACGGTGGGGATTTGGAGGCATGAGGATGTTTCATAGGTGCCATTTAAGCAATCAGGCCAGGGCCGTTATAGAGATCGGTGGGTTACCTGACTGGATGTGAGCAGAACATAGATGTGGTTGAAGCTATGGTTGCGGCGGCGGCGGTTTGAGTTACCAGTAGGGGGAGGCACGGGGGGGGGGCGAAGAGGTACTGAGGAAATTTTATGGGTGGGGATGTGGTTGGGGGAATAAATTCTGAAATCGTGCGCCTAATGAAAATTTCGCTTCGAAACATGAAACTTGGGTGGGGGAAACACACAACACAGACGAAGTGTGTAAAATACTCGTGTGAGAGAAAATAGAAAATTGGGAGATCCCGTCTCAAAAAATGTACACATGTACTTGATTTTTTTGGCCAATGGTACACCTGGTTTATTAGGAAACATCGCACAGGTAACTGACTTATGGATCATTAACTCAAAAAACGCACACGGGTCCGACATAGAAACCGTGTGTTTTGTGATCTTCTAATGATTAACGAAAAAAACGCTCACGAGCACACATGCTAATTAACACTCAAATCCCACAAAGGAATCTCTTACCAACATTGTAGTTAATACTACAAACTTAAAGTACTATTGGTAATTTGCTCTAATACTACAAACTTAAACTACTTCTCACATGTTGCCATCGGGGCATGCTGGCCAGACGCCGGCATTCTCCTTCCCGGCCTTGTAGGCGGCAGCCCACTGTGCTTCGATCTCCGCCAAGCTTTCCTCACCATGGCCTGCGGCCTCTTCTTTCTTGTGGCGGCGGGACTCTCTTTTCTTGACTGCTTTATGCCTTTTCCACTCCTTCTGTCCGCCTCTAGATCCACTGCCCATTCGCCCATGGCAGCCTCAAAGTCCGGCCACGTAACTGTGTGGCCGCCAGCTCTCCAGGTCCGGAGATAGGATTTCTAAGACCGCCGGACTATCTGCGGCTACTAAGCCCAGTACGAGAGACTCGGAGGAAGCAGTGTCGGTGGCAACCACCACAAAACCGGACATTGGCTCTGAACCCTCGGAGTCCGCATCGCGTGAGCTTGGCCATGGAGTCCCCTTCCCGCCATACTCCACGAATTCTTTTCTCCCTGGACAAACCTCGACTTTAAGAGAGGCTCTGGACTTGATGCGATCCCTCGTTATTACAGAGGAGCAACATCTGAACTATGCCCAGCCCGAGCTAGGGCTGAGAGCGGGGAATTTTACGTCCCATCCACCACCCACTTCATCGCCACAGTCAAGTACTTAACTGACATGCTCGATTACGGCTCCGAAGACATCGACGGTATGGACGATGATGCCGGAGAAGAACATGCCCAAAACCCGCCGTTTACCGGAGCTAGACGGTCACCTCTTCGTATGACGTGTACATGGTGGATACACCCAAAGAGGGTGACGGTGATTACGAGAAAAATCCAGTAGAGGATAAACATCATGAGATACAACCGAAAGCCGACGACGCCGCTTTCACGCCACAGCAAAGATAGCAATACCGGCACGAGAGACAACAATACTCCGGATGATGCCGAAGACCAAGAAAACCCTGTCGAGCAAAACTCTAAACAAGACAATCGGGAGGATGGGCAAGTTACCCTTGGTGAACAGGCCGCAAACGAAGACTCGAAGGACAGTAATTACCTTCCACTCTCTGAGGATGAGGTGAGCCTCGGCGACGAAGACTTTATCATGCTTGAGGAACCTCTCGAGTGGGAGCGCTTTAAGCAACGGCTAATAGCCACTGCAAGGAGCCTGAAAAAGAAACATCAGCAGCTTCAAGCTGATCAAGATCTATTCAACGACAGATGGACTAATGTCCTGGTAGCCGAGGAATACGGCCTCGTGCACACAACCAAAAGTTACCCGAACCTTAACTGCTACCTCAATTCGACGACGAGGCACTTGAGCCCGTACCAGCAGCATGTAATGCGGCTGACCGACCACTACGTGGCCGGGACAAAACGACAACTCAAGCCGAACACCGGCCCATATTATCTCGCCGTAAAGGTAGAGACATAACAGCTCGGGGATACACATATGACCCGCGGCAGGACCTGAAGAATAGAGTAGGTCCGGCCAGATCGATCTATGGATCGCGGGGGCGTGCCCCGACGTGCGACGGCGGCTATCAAGCCGAACATGACAAGCGTAATCATGCCCAGGCCAAAAACCGCAGATGGAATCCATCCGAACTACATAGCGACCTGGCCCGATATAGAGGTGCCGCAGACCCCCTTTGCTTCACCGATGAAGTAATAGAGCATGAATTCCCAGAAGGGTTTAAACCCGTAAATATTGAATCATATGACGGAACATCAGATCCCGCAGTATTGATTGAGGACTTTATTCTCCATATTCATATGGCATGCGGTGATGATCTTCATGCCATCAAATAGCTCCCGCTAAAACTCAATGGACCAGCTCGACACTGGTTGAACAGCCTGCCTGAACACTCTATTGGCAGCTGGGAGGACATGGAAGACGACTTCCGCGACAACTTCCAAGGCACATACGTCAGACCCAAGGATTCCGACGACTTAAGTCACATAGTTCAACACCCCGGAGAGTCAGCCAGGAAATTCTGGACCAGGTTCCTAACTAAAAAGAACCAGATCGTCGATTTCCCGGATGCCGAGGCCCTAGCGGCCTTTAAGCACAACATCCGCAATGAATGGCTCGCCCGACACCTCGGCCAAGAAAAGCCGAAGTCCATGGCAGCCCTCACGGCACTTATGACCCGCTTTTGTGCGGGCGAAGATAGTTGGCTAGCCCGTAGTAATAATAATGCAAGAGAATCTGGCACCTCCGAAGCCAAGAATAGCAACGGCAAGCCCCGACGCAACATGCATAAGCGTCAAAACAATGATGACAATACTGATGACACGGTGGTCAACGTCGGATTCAGTGGCTCCAAGTCCGGTCTGCGAAAGAAGCCATATGAAAGGAACAATCCAGGCTCTTCCAGCTTGGACCGCATACTCGATCGTCCATGTCAGATCCACGGCACCCCTGATAAACCAGCCAATCATACCCACCGGAGTTGTTGGGTCTTTAAACAGGCCAGCAAGTTAAATGCCGAAGACAAGGAGAAGGGGTTGCAAAGTGAGAATGACGACAAGGAGACCCGTCCGCCGAACACAAGGGGACAGAAGAAGTTTCCCCCCAGGGTAAAATGGTGAGTATGATACACGCTACCCATATACCCAAAAGGGAGCGCAAATGAGCGCTCAGGTACATCTAGGAGGTAGAGCCAGTCGCCCCAAAATTCAACCCATGGTCGTCCTGTCCGATCACCTTCCATTGCAGGAATCATCCAACCAGTATCTGTCATGGCTGTTCAGCCGCATTGGTCCTCGACCCAATCATTGAGGGATTCCACCTTACGCGCGTCCTCATGGACGGTGGCAGCAGGCTCAACCTCCTATATCAGGACATAGTCCGCAAGATTGGCATCGATCCATCAAGGATCAAGCCCACTAAAACTACCTTTAAAGGAGTAATACCAGGCGTAGAGGCCCGCTGCATAGGCTCAATCACATTGGAAGTCGTCTTCGGATCCCCGGACAACTTCCGAAGCGAAGACTTGATCTTCGATATCGTCCCTTTTCGCAGTGGCTATCACGCACTGCTCGGACGAACTGCATTTGCTCGATTAAATGTGGTGCCGCACTATGCTTATCTCAAACTCAAGATGCCCGGACCACGCAGTGTCATAACAGTCAATGGAAACACGGAACGCTCCCTCCATACCGAGGAGCACACTACGGCCCTAGCAGCGGAAGTACATAGCGACCTTATCAAGAAGAATTTTAATTCGGCAGCCAAGCTCCCGGACACTGTCAAACGAGTCCGGACTACTCCACAGCAGGACAGTCCAGCTCGTCAGGAGTTCGACTAGCAATTCGGTCTCCTCTCAGTCCCGAACACATAGCGGCATACGTACCACATGCACATAACTACGCACTCAAAATACCATGGACAAAGACGGAGGCGTAACTCGATTGTGGTCCATAACACGGCTCGACCCTCCCCGGACACACATATTTTCCCTTTATCGTTTTCAGGTTTCTTTTCTATAGGTCCCTCTCGACGGCCTGAACATCGATCCTTTCAAAGGATGGATATACCAAGGTGGCAAGTAGCGTTGAGGTGTGAGGGAATCTCTAGGTGGTCTTCTTGATGATCACTCTACCTGTTTTCAGGACCCGCGCGAATCTCTCCCTTGGTCTCGGCATGTTAAATAGCCCCGTTGCTTATCGCACTATTTGTACAAATACACTTTGACGTATTAATCAAATTATAATGAAAATAGTTTGCGGCCCAACTCATGTGGCACCGGCTTTCTACTTCATTTTATTTCGCCATTCTTATCGATTGCATTCGTACACTTTGCTACACCATAATTTGCCAGGGGATTCATTGCGCCCCATACTACGGCAACAAGTTCGAACACTATTTATAGTATAGTTCGGCACCCTGAATTTAGCATTATATACATCGGCTCTGAATCATGTCTTTGGTCAATAGTTCGGTTCCCGGCTCTTGTGCTTGCTACCTTACGTTCCATCCTATCGGCTAGGATAGTAAAGGGAGAACTATTGCGATTATGTCCTGGTTTATCCGGATGAGCACCTCAGTAGAGAAAGCCGAAAACTGACTGTCATGATGCGTTGAGAGCTAGTCAGCTATTCGGAGGTTAAAATCTCTTGGGATTTTTTCTGCATTATGCGACGGATTGGCATCCACCCAATCAGGTGTCTATAGCACCCTAGTCTGGATTAACAAATGCCAACTAGGGGATGCACCTACATTTCTATTGTCAAATTCCTATGGCTAAGTGAGAGTGATAAAGCCACATAGTCCGATTGCCTAGTTCGCTACGCTAAAAACCTCCTTCAAGGACCAAAATCTTGGATCAAGAGTGTTTAGGTTCCAACCCAAACACCCCCGTACTACCTACGTGGGGGCTTAAGCCGACGACTGGCCAACTCTCAGATTTAATAAAACAGCCACATAGGAGGTAAAACTTTAAAATAAACAACAAGCATTATATTACATATCAGTCTTGTTCTCATCATACAGGACAGGATAACATGAAGGTATTCATTCAAAGATAATGTATTTTGAACATTGGCCCTCTACAATACGGGATCCCTTCAGGACATCCTCAAAATACCGCTCGGGCGTACGGTGCTCCTTACCCGCGGGCAGTCCCTCAGTCGTGAGCTTGACGACGTCCATCTTTGCCCACTACACGGGCGAAGGCCATTCGCGCACCTTCGATGTAGACCGACCACTTGATGGCGTCAAGCCGAGGGCAGGCATTGACCAACCACTTCAAGAGTCTGAAGTAGCTGCTGGGCAAGGCGTCAGCAGGCCATAGGAGGATTATCAAATCCTTCATGGCCAATTCAGCCGCCCTATGCAGTTCGGTCAGCTGCTTCAGTTGATCGCCAAAGGTCACCAGATGTTCTGGCGCAAGGTATTGCGACCAGAACAGCTTCTCCGTTGAGCTCCCCTCTTCGGCTCGGAAGAACTCCGCCACGTCAGCAACACTGCGCAGCAGATCCGCAAACGCTCCTAGAGAACTCCAAATCCGGGTTAGTAAGATGTACCTTTTCTTGACAAACTTGCTTTGCATAATAAAGGCCTTACCCGTTGAGATTTTCTTGGCTTCCTGGATCTCCTGGAGGGCACCCTGGGCTTTGGCCCGGGCCTCTTGCGTGCTTTGGCGGGCCTTAGCAAGTTCAGACTATTGGTCTGAAATCTTGTGCTCCAAGGACTCGCATTTCTTCGCAGCATCCTGGAGCTCCTGCTAGAACTCCCTGAACCTTGCCTCGTGCTTTTCACGGGCAGCTTGTTCCTTCACCGCTCTCTCTTGGGCCTTGGCTAGCAACTTCTCGAGGGTTTCCACCTCGGTCGGAGCTCCTACGAAATATCATGATAGTATGATCAACATACACAATTCATATCTTTCTACATCCGATGCATACCTTGCTGGTCCTCTAGTTGTTTTTAAACATGGCCGACCTCTTCCTCGGCCCGCTCCAAACACTGCTTCAGTTTAGAGACTTCGGCAGAATGAGAGGTCGCAACCAACATCGACACCTGCTTATTCATATAGATATATATTAGTTAGTCTCCGGCCAAAATTATTTGATCCTCTGTTTGGCTTCTCTTTTCGAGCACCGGACAGTGTCTCAGGGGCTACTGTCTATACTATGTTCAGGCTTGTGCAGGCTTCAGTCAGTCCGCTCTTAGAGGACCGAACCCTCTCAACCACCGTACCCATGAGGGTACTGTGTTCTTCAACAATGGAAGCACTTTGTACTGCTTCCAATAAAGTATCCGGCACCTGTGGATGGACAGAGGTCACCAGTGGAATAGGTGCACCTCCTTCTCGCGAAAGACGCTACTTGCCCGATTCCGGAGCCGTAGGGGCCTCCGGAATAATGTTCGGCTGGGGGCCGAATTGGACATGGACCCCATCGCTAGTCTCTAGGGGGATTTGCTCCCCCATGTGCCCGGTGGCCGAGGTCTCTCCTTCTGGCGCCTCCTTGACGGCCTCCTCTTCCTCTCCCTGGCCTGGGAAGGTCCTTCAGGACAACACCTCGGTGTCGTCCGTGGCATTGGGATAGGAGGCCTCCGGAAGTGAAGCACTATCCATCACCTTTGGATCCAGCGAGTTTCCCGAAGATGAGGATCGCTGGGGGCGAGTGTGAGCCGGACTGCAGCGCGTGATTCGACACATTAAAACCATGAAATAAAGAAGTTGGATATATGTATTCATAGGTGCTTTTGAGTACTTATGATTCGGCCAAGGGCTTCTTCCTGGGGCGCCACTCGGAGCTGCTGTCCGTATCTAATGCGGAGTTGTCCGCGAGGGGGACCCTCCCCTTCTTGGGCACCTCTGCCTCTAGATCCGTGGAGGCGCGCCTTTTCTTCCTTTCCCGCTCGGGGGGGGGGGAGTTTCTTTCCTCCTCTTCTTCCTCCTCCTCCACCTCCTCCTCCTCGTCTTCGGCAGCGGGGAAGGAATGGGTTTCCGCGTCTTCGTATGTCACGTCCGAAGTGCCTTTGCGGCGGAGGCCACTTCGGGTCTCCTTGGGCATCTTCTTGCCCCTCTTCTCCAGCGCCTGGTAAGGCGCCGGAACCAGCATCTTTGTAAGAAGTGGGATTGCTGGGTCTTCGGGCAGCGGAGCCGGACACTAGATCCGCTCCACCTTCTTTGTCCAGACTTGGAAAGATAGATAGGGAAGCTTAGATGTCTTCCTTGAATATACAGGTGAAGGATATATCTCGAAACACAGAAAATTTACTAGACTAGCGGGATGGGCCAGGTTGTACCCACGGTCCTCGGTCGTCTTCGGCCACATCTCATTGGCCTTAAAAAGCACCCTCCAGATGTCTTCATGAGTAGCGCCGAAGAACTGTTGAAGGGTCTGGTGCTTGGCCGGATCGAACTCCCATAAATTGCAAATCTGCCTCTGGCAAGGAAGTATCCGGCGAAAAAGCATCGCCTCAATCACATTGACGAGCTTGGTATTCTTGTGCACCATGATCTTGATGCGCATTTGCAACGCAACCAGCTCGTCCGATGATGCCCAGTCTAGGCCCTTCTCTTGCTAGGAGGTAAGCCGCAGTGGGGCCCCGGATTTGAATTCAGGAGCCGCGGCCCAGGTGGTGTCGCGGGGCTCTGTGACATACAACCACTACTTCTTCCACCCCTTGATGGTCTCCACGAAGGTACCTTTGGGCCATGGGACATTGGACATCTTGCTCACCATGGTGCCTCCGCACTCTGCGTGTTGACCGCCCACCACCTTCAACTTCACATTGAAGGTCTTCTGCCATAGGCCGAAGTGAGGCGGGATGCGGAGGAAGACGTCACACACGACAATGAATTCCAAGATGTCGAGGAAAGAATTTGGGGCCAGATCATGGAAATCTAGCCCGTAGTAAAACATGAGGCCGTGCACGAATGGGCGAAGAGGAAATCCCAGCTCGTGGACGAAGTGGGGAATGAATACCACCCTATCATGAGGCTCTGGGGTGGGGACGATCTGCCCCTTGGCCGGAAGCCGGTCGGCGATTTCCGGGGCCAAGTACCCCGCCTCCCGGAGCTTCGTAATGTCCTTCTCCGTGATGGAGGAGGCCATCCACTTGCCCTGTGCTCTGAACCCGGACATGGCTGGAGTGCTTTTTTGAGGCAGAAAAGATGGGCGCTTGGGCGCTGGATCTTGAGAACGGATGGGCGAATCCTTATCCCTTTATAAAGCCAACGAATATCAAAAGCCTCCCCACTCGCCTTAAAACTTGCGTATTCCCCAAGGGCCGTGCAGGCGGCGCGGTTGGATTACCCATGCCCGTATTGATGAGGATGCCGCAATAAGGGGACACAGTCTCTGCTTTGACAAGACGTGCCAATGAAAACCACATCTCGAAAGATGGAATAGGAGGCTAAAAATGGTTCGAAATAATAAACGGGCAAAGACGTGGCATCTCACTACAAAAATGTCAGTAGATGGGACTTGTTAAATATTATAATCTTTATGGAGCCTATTTTGCAGGGCTGGACACGTTCTCTGTGTTCGCGGACTACTTTGAAGTATTCGGAGGAGGAACCCGCCTTGCAATCCGAAGAAAATCTGCACGCCGGACACCTCATCATTGAATCCTGGTTCAGGGGCTACTCAGGGAGTCCTGGATTAAGGGGTCCTTGGGCGTCCAGTCTGTGCGACATGGGCCGGACTGTTGGGCCATGAAGGTACAAGATAGAGGACTTCCTCCCGTGTCCAGATGGGATTCTCGTTTGTGTGGAAGGCAAGCTAGGCGTCCGGATGTATTATTTCCTTTCTCTGTAACCGACTTTGTATAACCCTAGGCCCCTCTGGTGTATATATAAACCGGAGGGTTTAGTCCTTAAGAACAATCACAATCATACATGCTAGACAACTAGGGTTTAGCGATTACGATCTTGTGGTAGATCAACTCTTGTAATCCTCATATTCATCAAGATCAATCAAGCAGGAAGCAGGGTATTACCTCCATAAAGAGGGCCCGAACATGGGTAAACATCATTTCCCCTATCTCCTCTGACCATCATCCCTAGACGCATAGTTCGGGACCCCTACCCGAGATCCGCTGGTTTTGACCGCGACGGTGAGGAATGCGGCGCGACGGGATGCCATCGCTTCCTTACCAGTTACTGTGTGTCGTGGTGCCATGAATGATGCTTGGAGAGAGCTTTGGGGTGGAGGGGCCAGACAACCGTACAGTGCGGTGGTATTTAAGGGCTGAACGACAAACGACAAAGGAAATTTCGCTTCCCTTACAATTTTGCTCGTTCATTATCGCACACGGTTCATCTCCGTCGCTTCCGGAAACAGTGTGCACTGATCCTATTGTGTGTTGCGTTATGATTGGCCGGAACCCTAGCCATGTGGATCACGCATGCGCATTTCCCGCAGGAATGGAACCATTCAAATTAACAAGTTCTCGCTTGTCGTGGCAATGCATCCATATTGGAAAATTGGAGACACTGTTCTACTCATGCTCTACCAAGGCACATGAGGGATCTTCCTTTTCATTGATGAGATGCTGAGTCGCCGTGATCAAGCTGCTTCCAGCGGATAGTTGTGGTTTTTGGCCCCCACCCTCTTAAAATGTGCTAGCTGTTACTATGTTAAGTATGTAGATATGGACCATATGGTTGTTGGCCCTTAGCCTCTTAAATGTGATAGTTGTTACTCTGTTAAGTATGTAGATATGGACCATATGGTTGTCAAAACCGTGTTACGAAGATCCTCCTTTTGTCGAATAGTGTAACCACTATATATATGTTACTCAAATACTGTTACCCAAGTTCTTAAATTTTCATGGAAAGTATTAGTATCGTACACAGTTCATTGAGTTTAAGCATGGATGTCCAGAAGGCATTTGCATATTAACAATGCATATTGCAAATTCATACACATGTTAACATAAGGAAACATAGGTGTAGCTTACTAATCATCTCACACGAGTACAAATAGATGCATGATGTGCGATACTCCTAGCCACCGCAAGCAACTAGTTTGCATTTTTCAATGTTTTTTGTACACATAGAATCGCACATGAACTAACTATATTAACTTTCTATATTGTAATTTCTCATCGCAAGCAGTTCATCCGAGTTGGCTGTTTGCCATGTATGACACACATCTTGTTTACACGACTCTTTTGTGTTCTTTGGGCTCATCGCAAATAGTTCATCCATGTGAACTGTATGCCGCATATCACACACATCTTGTTAAGTTGAACCATTTCTATTGTGTTCCATAATAAAAAACAATTCATCTGAGTGAACCATATGTCGTATATCGCACACATGTTGATATGGCTTCCTGTTTCTGTAGTTCTGCCTCATCACAAATAGTTCGAATGGATTAACCGTGTGCCTCGCACACGCAACTAAAATCTGAACTATGTTTGAAGGATCCGCCATCGCAAATGTTTTGGACCTTTTTTGATGGGTTTTTTACACCACTGTTTGTGATTAATGCATCGCACACAGTTTCGTCAAAAGGTCTCTGATCATAGTGTCTCATTAGCAGCAACCTGCAGTAGTGATCCCCGTTCGGCCACACCATGGATGGCTTAAAAAGCCATTCTAGAAAGGTGTTTTTAGGGTCAGGGTCGCGTTTAGCGCCCATACAGGCGAGGATATCCACAACTTGGTTACTGTCTCTAGAGGCATGGTGGAATTCTAACCCTTCGAACCGAGATGATATTCTTAAGACGACATTTTGGTATGCCGCCATTTTTGGGTCTTTGGCATCAAACTCACCATTGATTTGGGAGATCTAGAGGTTGGAATGTCCCCGCACCACGAGCCGTCGAACACCGATTGATGTTGCCTTCCAAAGACCATGCAGCAGGGCTTCATATTCGGCTGCATTGTTGGAGTCTGTGTACATTATCTGTATTATCTATCGGATGGTGTCGCCTGTGGGGGACGTAAGGATTACCCCAGCCCCTAGTCCGGCCAACATCTTGGAACCATCTAAATACATTGTCCAATGTGAGTACGTACTGTATTCCCGGGGAAGCTCATCTTTCGTCCATTCGTCCAGAAAATCGGTCAGTACCTGTGACTAGATAGCCCAGCGCGGCTTGTACACAATTTCAAAGGGCAGGAGCTCTCCTGTTTGTCTATGCGTCCTGTGGTGTCCTTGTTGTTGATAATATCATTTAAGGGTACTTCTGATGCTACTGTGACTGCGCACTCTTGAAAGTAGTGTCGAAGCTTGCGGGGTGCCATAAAAACTGTGTAGGCTATCTTCTGATACTGCGAATACCGAGATTTGCACAGGGTGAGCACTTTTGATACATAGTAGATAGGTTTTTGCAGTTGGAACTTGTGTCTTTCTGCCTCTCGTTCTACCACGAGTACAACTCTCACGACCTGGTTCGTGAGTGTGATGTATAGTAACATCGGTTCGCCTATGCCAGGTGCTGTCAAAATAGGGTTGCCTGCTAGTAGAGTTTTTATCTCCTCTAGTGCGGCAATTTCCTCATTGTTCCATTCAAAGTTTTTGGTCTTTCTGGTAATTTATAGAGCGACAGGGCCTTTTCGCTAAGGCGAGAGATGAAACAACTCAAGGCTGCAACGCAACCATCCAGCTTCTGGACGTGTTTGAGCTTTGTGGGTATTGCTAGCTGGGACAATGCTCGGATTTTAGCCAAATTGGCTTCTATCCATCTATGGGAGACAATTAATTCGAACAGTTTTCCAGCAGGGACACCAAAAACACATCCGGTTTAAGCCGTATATCATATGTTCTCAAGTTTTCAAAGTTCAAAAGGAGGTCATCTACCAACTGGCTGGCATGTGTTGGTCTTAATGACCACATCATCCACATATGCTTTGATTTTTTTTACCAATTTGGGTTTCCAGGCATGCTTGAATCATGCACTGATATGTTGCACATGTGTTTTTCAATCCGAAGGGCATTATGTTGAAGCCGAATAGTCCGTAGGGTGTAATAAACGCGGTTGCTAATTGATCAGACTCTTTCATTTTGATTTGGTGATACCCCGAGTAGGCGTCAAGGAAGCATAACGAGTTGTGTCCAGCGGTGGCGTCGATGATCTGGTCGATTCGGGGCAGAGGAAATGGATCCTTGGGGCAAGCCTTGTTGAGGTCCTTGCAGTCGACACACAACCGACATGATTTGTCTTTTTTAGGTACCATTACCAGATTTGCCAGCCACACGGGATGTTTGATTTCTCTAATGAATCCGGCTTTGAGTAATTTAGCTAATTTTTCCCCCATGGCTTGATGCTTGGGTTCGGAAAATCGGCGCATTATATGTTTAACTGGCTTGAAGCCCTTAATTATGTTCAGACAATGGTCATCCAACTTGCATGAGATTCCTGGCATATCTGAAGGATGCCAGGCGAATATGTCCCTATTGTCACGCAACGCCTCGTCGACCACTGGATCCAGCTGGGCTCCGATGGTTGCAGTTTCATTAGGGTTCGTCGGGTGCACGTGAAACTTGATGGTTTCATCAGCTGGTTTGAAAGATGAAGGCTTAGGTCTTTTTCTGAAGGTGACATCATCCCTATCCACTATTGTATGTAGTGTGGTCAACTCCTCGGCTGCGAGAGCCTCAGATAGTGCCTCGAGGGCCAGGGATGCTGTTTTGTTTTCGGCTTGGAGGGCTATGTCCGGGTCACTCGCTATTGTGATCACACCGTTGGGCCTTGGCATTTTGAGTTTCATGTAGCCATAATGGGGCATAGCTTGGAACCTTGAAAATGCGTCACACCCTAATAGGGCGTGGTCTCCGGTATGGAAGGGCACAATGTGGAAAAGTAGTTCCTCGGTTCTATAGTTCTTCGGAGTACCGAACACTATGTCTAGGTGACTCATCCGGAGCAGCGTGCCTCTTTGCCGGGATGATCCCCCGAAATGTGGTATAGCTTTGTTCGACTCGAGATATGTCAAATTGCATTTTGTCGAGGTTATCCTCATAAATGAGATTGAGGCCATGATACGTCTCCAACGTATCTACTTTTCCTAACGCTTGGCCTCTTGTTTTGGATTCTAATTTGCATGATTTGAATGAAACTAACCCCGGACTGATGTTGTTTCCAACTGAACTACCATGGTGTTTTTTTGTGTTGAAATGAAAGTTCCCGGAATGGAATGAAACTTTGCTATGATTCTTTATATAATAAATAAGAATTTCTGGAGCCAACATCCATCGGAGGGGGGGCACCTGGGTGGGCACAACCCACCAGGGCGCGCCCCACCCTCCTGGCGCGCCCAGGTGGGTTGTCCCCACCTGGTAGCCCTGCAGATGCTGAAACCGATGCTATAAAATTCTATTTTTCCAGAAACAATCAGGGAGAAAGAATTATCGCGATCCATGAGATGGAGCCGCCGTCACCTCCTATTCTTCATCGGGAGGCCAGATCTGAAGCCCATTTGGGGCTCCAGAGAGCGGGATCTTCGTTCTTCATCATCACCAACCCTTCTCCGTTGCCAATTCCATGATGCTCCCCACCGGGAGTGAGTAATTCCTTCGTAGGCTCACCGGTCGGTGAGGAGTTGGTTGAGATTCATCATGTAATCGAGTTAGTTTTGTTAGGGCCTGATCCCTAGTATCCACTATGTTCTAAGATTGATGTTGCCATGACTTTGCCATGCTTAATGCTTGTCAGTTTGGGCCGGGTGCCATGATTTCAGATTTGAACCGTTTATGCTATCTCCATTATATCCATGTTCTAGATCCAATCTTGCAAGTTATAGTCACCTACTACGTGTTATGATCCGGAAACACCGAAGTCACAATAGTCGGGACCACTCCCGGTGATGACCGTAGTCTGAGGAGTTCATGTATTCACCATGTGTTAATGCTTTGTTCCGGTTCTCTATTAAGAGGAGGCCTTAATATCCCTTAGTTTCCAATAGGACATGATACGTCTCCAATGTATCTATAATTTATGAATTATTCATGCTGTTATATTATCATTCTTGGGTGTTTTATAATCATTTTATAGCAACTTTATATCATTTTTCGGACTAACCTGTTGACCCAGTGCCCAGTGCCAGTTGCTCTTTTTTTCTTGCTTTTTTACATAACAGAAATCAATATCAAACGGAGTCCAAACATCGTGAAACTTTTTGGAGATTTTTTATGGACCAGAACACCTAGGATGGGCCAGAGCAGCACCTAGGGTGTGCCCCGAGGGGGCACAACCTACCAGGGCGCGCCTGGGGGCCCAGCGCGCCCAGGTGGGTTGTGCTCACCTTGGTGGCCTCCTGCACCCCCTCTTTACCCTATAAATTCACAAATATTCCAAAAACCCTTGGGGTTAACCTAGATCAGAAGTTCCGCTGCCGCAAGGCTCTGTAGCCACCGAAAACCAATCTAGACCGTGTTCCGGCACCCTGCCGGAGGAGGGAATCATCTCTGGTGGCCATCTTCATCATCCCGGTGGCCACCACGATGAGAAGTGAGTAGTCCACCCTCGGGGCTGAGGGTTTGTACCAGTAGCTATGCGTTTAATCTCTGTCTCTCTCTCTCTCGTGTTCTTGAGATGTCACGATCTTGATGTATCGTGGGCTTTGTTGATATGGTCGAATCATATGGAGTTTGCCCCTCTCTATTTTGTTGTGATGAATTGAGTTTTTCCCTATGAGATTTCATTGTTATCGGATTGAATACTTTTATGGATTTGAGAGCACTTGATATATGTCTTACATATGAATACTCGTGGTGACAATGGAGTATCATATTGATTCACTTGATATATGTTTTGACACTCAACTCGCGGATTGCCGAGGTGACATTGGGGTTATCTATGCATAGGGGTTGATGCACGTTCTTGTCTTTGTTTCTCCTTTAGAATTCTTGGGGAACTCTTTGAAGTTATTTGTGTTGGATTGAATATTATGAATCGGAATTTGCTTTGGTGTTATTTTAGTACGGACTCTTGCTTAGATCGATCGGAAAGAATATCTTTGTGTTATTTTAGTATGAAATCTAGGATAGATTGATCGTAAAGAATAGCTTTCACTACAAAAAAGACACATCTGTGACATTTTGGGCCGAGTGAGTTTTTTGTCATGCTTATGACACTTCTATGACGACAATTGTGACAAAACCCAGTATCATCATAGAGCTGGTGGGATCCTACTTCTATGACAAAAAATCATGACAGAAAATGGGCTTTTCGTCCTGGGCGGGCCGGAGACGCAACTGCATGACATTGTTTGGGTCGTGCACGATGGAAAAAACATGGTAGAAGCGAGGGCGAGGAAAATATCAGGGAGTTCTCGATTACGGTGGTGGTCGGGGCCGAGCGATGCATGGAGGTTTGCGTGTTTCTCTCGTACACGTACGCGCATGTGTGCAAGGCATTGTGCTCTAACTGAACCCAAGCGAGGTGTTGGGCTCTAACTGAACCCAAGCGATTGCACTAGCTATTTTACTGAACCCCGATCGATCCCTTGATGTTAACTGAACCCGAGTGATTCCTTCGCTACTACTGCTAACTGAAGTTGATCGATGCTGCCTCTTGATGAATAGTGAGCGTTGTTGGGGGGCGGGGGGTTGGATGAACAGGACCCCATGGTAGTAGAGGCCATTGCCGCTAGATGAACATGACCCCGATCGAGCCGGTTGGGGGTGGATGAACATGACCCCATGGAGGGCTGGATGAACAGGACCCCGTGGAGGGCTAGTTGAACAATAGCTAGTGGAGGGCAGGATGAATAGTAGTCCGTGGAGGGGTGGTTGAATAGGACCCAATGGAGAGGGCTGGTTGAACAGTAGCCGGTGGAGGAGCGGTGGAGGCTGGATGAACAGGAGGCCGTGGATGAATAGTCACAGGTAGAGGCTGGAGGAGGTCGATGGTGGATGAACAGTAGCCCATGGATGCAGTCGACGGTGGAGATGAACAGTATCCCATGGAGTCCCGTTTTGCGGTACGCCACACCCCTCCCAATGAACATGACCCCCGTTTCGACCATAGCGCTCCAACACAAGTCTGTTTCCTTCGTTTTGTGGTATGCCAGAACACTCCCGATCAACAGGACCTCGTTTCAACTATAGGAGGTCCAAGAGAAGTCCGCTTCCTATGTTTTGCGGTACGCCAGACCCCTCCTGATTTACAGGATCGCGTTTAGACCGTGGTCGGTCGAACACAAGGCCGTTTCCTTCGTCCTGCGGTACACCAGGCCTCGTTTCGATCGCCTGTTCTGTCCAAGCCAGTTGGCTCCCGATGAACACGATGACGCGGTTTCTCTGTTTTGACCCAGCCATGTACATGAGCCCTGGCCGAACTTATGCGTGAGTAGGCGTTCGAGACCCCACCCGTATGTACGTACATGGCCGTATTTACTTTCTTGCACCCTGGTTGTACGTATGTGTACATGCTATGTGCGCGCCTCTACTACGACAAGTGCGCGCCTATACTATGACACGTGCCCTTCCTTACACAGCCATGGTTCATCGTTGTAGCTTGCAGACAGACCGAACGTATGTACGTACACATTTGCGACTAGAATGAAAACGCTATGTACGTTTTGAGTAGGTAGGCCCCGACTGTCAGGCACTTCCTTGCGCACGAAGATGTAGCTGGTGGGTCCCAGCAGTCGGGGGGGGGGGGGACGTTTTATTTGCGAAATACGGTGGCCCCTCCAGTGGGTTCCTGCTGTCAGGTGGAGGAATCATTATTTTCCGAGTAATAAGGAGACACTTCCTTGCTGCGGCCGTGGACCTAGCTGTTAGCCTCTCCATGGACAGTACTCTTCCAATGGAAGTTGTTCGTTGACCACATTGACCACGCCACGTTGAGAGCACCAAGGCGGTGGATCATGGAAAGGCCTAGGAAGGGGACGACATGGACCCAGGGAAGACGCAGAAGTGGATGCCCATGCGTAGAGGAGTGTGAGGGTTCACTAGTTTGGCTTCAGTGTGAGGCTGCCGTCGCCGCAGAATAACAGGGGGTGTGGGTGAGTAGAGGGATGGCCTGGCCAGCGGTGGGAGTAGCAGGGGGCGATGAGGTCTCTACGGCAGCACAACCAACCACGGGAGGCAGGAGCAGGCGGCATGACCGACACTGGTTTGGGTGGCTAGAGCAAGAAGACTAGAGGTTGAAGAAGCACTACGGCCGTTGGATGGACATCGTACGACCCTGGAGCTAGAATCGTTCATATTGACTAAGTTGACAAAGCCCTCCGTCCATGTCAACTTAGTAGGCCCCCAAGTCAGCCTCCCACTATGGTGGGTCCCAGCTAGCAGGGGGAGTATTCATTTTTTGTGTAATAAGGAGGTACTTCCTTGCGTGTGAAGATATAGCTGGTGGGTCCGACCTGTCAGCGGGGGGAACATTTTTTCGCAAAATACAGAGGCCCTTCCGGTGGGTCCCAACTGTCAGGTGGAGGAATCATTATTTTGTGCGTAATAAGGAGGCATTTCCTTGGGTGCGGCCATGGACCCAACTGTCAGCCTCTCCACGTACAGTCCACTTTTAATGGATGTCATTCATTGACCACGTTGACTACGCTGCGTCGAGCACATCCAAGGTGGTGGACGATGGAAAGGCCCCGGACAGCAACGAGCCGGAGATGGGAAGACCCGGGAGTGGATTCGTAGACGGAGAGGTGTACGAGGGTTAACTGGTTCTGGTGTGGTGTGGTTCGGTAGTCGGTGGAGAAGAACATGAGGTGTGGAGGGATGGCCTGGCTGGCGATGGGGTAGCACTTCACAGTGAAGCATGCTAAGCAGAGCTGCTAGCAACAGGAGGGGGGAGCAGGTGGTCCCGGTGGTGCTGGAGGAAGAAGATGAGAGATTGAAGATGGATGTCGGTCGTTGGATGTAAATCCAACGGCTAACGATGTCAGAATCATTTGTTGACTAAGTTGACAACGACTTGCATTGGCTTCGACCTATTGGGCCACATTTCAGCCTCCAAAAACGTGGCACATATTCAACCCATTTTTCAGAATTTACAACCAATTTGATCTCTTCTTTTTAGAATTACAGTCAATTTGTTGGGCTAGGTGAACAAATAATGTAGCGTCCATGCGGACCATTTATTTTTTTTCCTAAAAAATTACAGGCCATTTGCACTTTCTGGAAATACACGATTTTGCTGGGCCGATTCTAATTATAATGTTGGGTTGGGCGCAACAATGTTATCCAAAAATAAATAGAGGCTGGTCATTTTGTTATAAATACATTTAAATAACAAGTGATTTATTATTACATTGTTCCTTAAATCTTACCAAGCTTTTGTACACAATCACCAGGATTTTCGTTGCCAAAAAAATCCAGGATTTTATTGCTAAGAAATTAATTTTATAAGTTAATAAGATATGGGATATTGTTTTCTTACATATGTAAGTATCTGTTAAATATATGATGGCAATAACAATAATATGTAATAACATATAAAATAATTTAATTTTATATAATATAGTTAGAAGGCAAACATAAGTTGGACCAGGCGTTCCTATTCTTATATAGAAAAATAGAACAGACCTCTGCGTTTTCTTCAAAAAATACATAAGTTGGGCTGCCGATGTTTCAGGAGAAATAAAAGCTCGGATGGGAGGTCCATAGGCCGGTAGATACATGATGTCCCTCAAGAAAATACAAACCGACATGTCATGGGCTGCGCATGTTAAAAAAGAAATCCTAGACGGGGCAACCCACAACCCGGCCGATACTTGCTGCCCGAGTGATAATAAATGATACCTGCCAGCTCCCCGGCTTCGTTGTAAATGTATCTCCTTTAGTAACTACGTTGAAGCACCTAAAAAATGTAACTATGTTAACAAACTCGTGGGCCCAAACATTAGTATAGCATTAGGAGGAAGTATTTTTTTTCAATGAGGCACTTGCTTGCGTACGGCCAAAGACCTGGTGGGTCTCGACTGTCCGCCTTTCCATGTATAGTCCTCTCCAGATTCCTCTCGTTTGTTCAGCATGTTCACAACGGCAGACAGTGGCGCCATGCCGAGCACACAAAGGCGCAGGACGAGATAGTACCACCTGGGGCATTGCCTTATTTGTACTGAAACTACTGAACTAGCCCAGTGGCCAAGTGACATACCCGATCGCTGTTCCGCCCGGGTTCGATTACACCTGATGCAGGGAAAATATCTCCAATTTTTTGCCTCGGCCATTATTGTCATGTGGGTCCCCATTGTCATCTATGCACACCACGTCCAACACTTGCCAAAACTTCGTCCCTCATTTTCTCAATTTTTCGCACACTCGACATTGTGTGGGCATTTTGAAAACAACATATCTTTTTGACTGTGCTTCATATGAAGATGTGCTATGCATGAATGTTGATCGGCATGATGTTAACTGTCTGGTAGTTCCATTTTCGCCCATGAATAAAACTTCCAACATGATGTTATCCCTGTTTGAAAAGGCCGTGGTAATACAAATGTTGTGCCTCTGAAAGTTGCAGTTTCTTATCTGAAACTGAACCTGCAGTTTCTTATCTGAAACTGAAACTTGTTGTTTCTTCTCTGAGAATCACATTGTCCGCACTTTTATACTCCCATGAAACTATATTTTTTTAAGTGCTAAAAATAGATCTCTATAATTCATAAAATACTTCATATGATCAATACTACAAATCTGAAATTCAAAAGACATTCATATCTGAAAGTACTCTCAAAATACACAACACAAGACACAATTCACAACCTGCAAATACTGACAACCCTATGCTCGTCCTAACCATTCACAACCTACCCAACTATTGGGCTGGGGGGAGTCCCCTCCTATTCCTCGGCGGCAGATAGCCGCCCCGTGAGATGATGTGAACGGTGAGGGAGAGGATGGCGGGGAAGCATCGTCGGGCCAACTACTTTTCTCCTCTTGAAGTTGGGTTCGGTCGACGAAGATTCCACCGGCTCACTATAGCATGACACCCTCACAAACGACACCCTGTAGATGCTCGATCCTTCAATCTCTGGTGGATGCTCCATCTAGGATCGATAGTCCCACCACCGCCGCCTCACGATTGGATTCGGTGAATCTATTTGCTCCATGGCCTAGAGGAGCAGCTCTATATACTCCGGTGCGACTCCCTTCGGGAGTATCGCCGCCTTTTCGCTCTGTTGCAGATATTTGGCCATGGATGTCACCGTCGCCACTAGTTGGCCCTTGTTGTCAAACCAAGACTGTATCTCCGACATCCTAGCTAGCTTCACAGGGTCGCCATCTGCGATCCTCATGTATCGGTTGTACTCCTTCATCGATCTACTTCTCCACAACAACTTCACTTGTCGGCGGTGGTTTTTGAATGGAAGAGGAGAGGAGCAGCGTTGTTTTTGGATTAGAATGGGAGAGGAGCGGCACTAGATTTAGATTGGAACATGAGAGGAGCGGCGGTGGTTTAAGAGGAGAGGAGCGGCGCTGGTCTTGGAAGTATTTTTTTGTTTTGCGTATTTTGGGTCAAAGTTTGACCACGTACTGTATTTGACAAGCAAAATGTGAATGCATGTCACCAAAAAAATTATCATTTGGTTCGTATCTAAATGTACTTTCAAATTATATTATTTTTGCAACATATAACATATATTTTATTTGTGAAAATCATGGTCAATTATAACCCAGAATAAACGGGAAACTAGTTAATGTGGGGTCGCTTTCTTAATTGAAGGGTAAATTGATTTTGATTTTGATCCATTCACAGTGCGGCGGCCCTCTCGTCCAAGCCTGAATCCCTACCACACGCTCCTGTCCTTCTTCTACATTGCAAAACCACCTCCTCTCCTCTCCATCATCTCCATTCCAAAACCACCGTCTCTCCTCTCCCTCTTCTCCATTGCAAAAACACCCCCTCTCCTATCCATCTTCTCCGTTGCAAAACCACCGTATCGCCTCTCCCTCTTCTATATTGCAATACCACCGTCTCTCCTCCCACCTTCCTTAGCTAGCACCGGACCTCTCAGAACGACATCTATGGAGAGAATGCATCAGCGAATCGGGCAGATCGCCGGCAGCGACCAGGAAAAGTTAGCCAGGTTGAAGGAGATCATTATTTGGTTTGACAATGAGTGGGAGATTTCTAGGATGGTGAGGGCCATGTGGCAATGTATGCGAAAGAGCGAGACGGCGGCGTTGAGGGCGACGATGTACTCCTCGGCGGCAGTCACGCCGCAGTCCTTTGAGTTCATCGAGTATCTCCTCTAGGCGATGGAGCAGATAGATTTGCCTGAGGCAAAAGTCAGGTGAAGGTGGTGGGCGTACATGTCGAAGATCGAGCATCCAGAGGATAACAAATCGGTCGAGTACGGTGTGTCATTTGTGAGGGTGCAGAGCCAGCCGGAGCCACAGGGTTATTCATTCTCCCACCGCAAGAGGAGGATGGATGGTGCGACATCACTTCCCCGCCGTTCTCCACGGTTCCCTCGACACTTGCCTCGTTTCAACGACGGTGGTAGGGTTTAAGGTAAGCTTCACACTAACCTAATCTTCCATCTGCTCATGCTTACAATCAGTGTGACAACATGAAAATCATGCTTACAATCAATCTCCGAGGACTACGCCAATTTCCCTAAAATAGGTTTGGACCTTTGGGTCAAAGTTGTGACACTATGTACAAATAAAGAAAAATATATTGGTGCTTCTTTCAGAAAAGAGTACTCCCTAGAAAACTGCCAATATAAGCTACTAGTATTTGGTTAGAGGATTTGCTGCCGAGAAAGATCCATCCACAGAGAGCACTACACATCCCACTGGTGGTGGTGGATGCCAATGCGTGCATGGAGCATGGTTGGTGTCGGTAATTTTTACTTGGCACACCTGGCACTCTGCATATATGCCGGTTCCATCTATACATTTGTGCAGTTCCACAAAAATGCAGCTAAATAACCCTGTTTGCACAGATAATGAAAAAGTGTGATTACATTATAGTGGCACTAGTTCATGAAACATACACTAATAAATAGAATAAAATATTGCGATAGTATCATAGTATTCCATGCCGCGAGGGCGAGATGGGCCCTACGATGCCTCATACGGTAGGCCTCGTACTGGAAATTGGCCCAAGTCTCCTCGATACACCTTCTACCAGTGATGAACATTAGTGTACATCGGTAGTACAAGGAGGGGCCTTGAGATATTCCAATCTCTATTTTTGTGCAGATCAATTAAAATTAAGTACCCAGTTTGCAGAAATGCTTAAACATTAACAATGGGACTAGTTGATGAAACATATACTAACAAAGAGAAGCACTTTCTTTATCTACATTGGAAATGAAATGATAGAGAGGACACTCGCTCTATTTTAACTGTATTATTACTTCATTTTATCAGTGGCACTAGGGTCGAGCAGCTGGCAAACAAGGTCTACCGTGGGTCGCAAGGATGGAGGCCGGGGGTGCTTAGACTGGGATGTTGAAACTGGCTCTTTCAGTCCCTATCTTCCCCCTGACGTTTCTGTGGTAGCATTTTGATTGTAATCCAAACTTGGTCGAGCTAGTGCTGCGTCCCCCTACCTTCCCAGCTTATGTGGCAAACTTGTCTCCAGCTAGTACTCAATCCATTCTAGTAGTAGTTGCATAACTGCCCATTTACACTGAGATGTTGTCGGATAATGGTTCTCTGTGGTTGGGTTTCTTTAACGAAATCGTAGGAAACCCCCTCTTTCGATATATAAAAAATCAGTCGCACTAGCGGTGCCAAAACATTGCCTCAAATTAATAGTGCCACTAGATTAAGGTGCAGAATAATAGCATTACTACTTTATCATGGCAGTGCCAAAACAGTAGCACAAGAGTAGACTCAACATGCAGGATCTTTGGCAATTGGTCATACCAAAAAGGAACATACCTCGTGATGGGGATCATATCTGCAGTCAACGCCATTGTAGAAGGGATGACACCAGTCACGAACATGGATGATTCAATTCATGGGACCTTTTGGTGCAGTTCACCTAAAATGAAGCAATGTCCCATGAGCTAGTAGCATCTTCTTTATTTTTTTAACAAAAGGGCTCCAACCCCGGTTCCATTTCCATCAGAAAAAGAAACCCACATAGCTTCTTCTTCATTTGTTGCAATAAAAAGCAACATCAAGGTTGGTTGTGAAGCTCCTGGAATGTTTAACTATAATTTGGATATAATTTGTGCAGTTAAACTAAGATCTAGCGCGAAATGTATATATCTGTTTGCACAAAAAAGGTGGAAAGGAGGGTGTGATGACCCACAAGTGTAGGGGATCTATCGTAGTCCTTTCGATAAGTAAGAGTGTCGAACCCAACGAGGACCACAAGGAAATGATAAGCAGTTTTCAGTAAGGTATTCTCTGCAAGCACTGAAATTATCGGTAACAGATAGTTTTGCGATAAGATAATTTGTAACGGGTAACAAGTAATAAAAGTAAATAAGGTGCAACAAGATGGCCCAATCCTTTTTGTAGCAAAGTACAAGCCTATACAAACTCTTATATAAAGGAAAGCGCTCCCGAGGACACATCGGAGTTATCGTCAAGCTAGTTTTCATCACGTTCATATGATTCGCGTTCGGTACTTTGATAATTTGATATGTCGGTGGACCTGTGCTTGGGTACTGTCCTTCCTTGGACAAGCATCCCACTTATGATTAACCCCTATTGCAAGCATCCACAACTACAACAGAAGTATTAAGGTAAACCTAACCATAGCATGAAACGTATGGATCCAAATCAGCCCCTTGCGAATCAACGCATAAACTACGGTCTAAGCTTCTGTCACTCTAGCAACCCATCATCTACTTATTACTTCCTGATACGTCTCCAACGTATCTATAATTTTTGATTGCTCCATGCTATATTATCTTCTGTTTTGGATGTTTATGGGCTTTAGTATACACTTTTATATTATTTTTGGGACTAACCTATTATCCCAGAGCCCATTGCCAGTTTTTGTTTTTTCCTTGTTTTAGAGTATCACGGAAAAGGAAAATCAAACGGAGTCCAATTGACCTGAAACTTCACGGAACTTATTTTTGGAAGGAAAGCAACCCGGGAGACTTGGAGTCCATGTCAAGGAAGCTTCGAGGAGGCCACAAGGTAGGGGGGCGTGCCCACCCCCTGGGCGCGCCCTCCACCCTCGTGGGCCCCTCGTGGCCCCCCCTGACGTACTTCTTCCGCCTATATATCTCCATATATCCTAAAATGATCGGGGAGCACAATAGATCGGGAGTTCCGCCGCCAGAAGCCTCCGTAGCCACCGAAAGCCAATCTAGACCCGTTCCGGCACCCTGCCGGAGGGGGAATCCCTCTCCGGTGGCCATCTTCATCATCCCGGTGCTCTCCATGACGAGGAGGGAGTAGTTCTCCCTCGGGGCTGAGGGTATGTACCAGTAGCTATTCGTTTGATCTCTCTCTCTCTCTCTCTCTCTCTCTCTCTCTTGTTCTTGAGGTGTTACGATCTTGATGTATCACGAGCTTTGCTATTATATTTGGATCCTGTGATGTTTTCTTCCTCCCTCTACTCTCTTGTAATGAATTGAGTTTCCCCTTTTAATTTATCTTATCGGATTGATTCTTTAAATATTTGAGAACACTTGATGTATGTCTTGCCGTGCATATCTGTGGTGACAATGGGATACCACATGATTCACTTGATGTATGTTTTGGTGATCAACTTGCGGGTTCCGCCCATGAACCTATGCATAGGGGTTGGCACAAGTTTTCGTCGTGATTCTCCGGTAGAACTTTGGGGCACTCTTTGAGGTCCTTTGTGTTGGTTGAATAGATGAATCTGAGATTGTGTGATGCATATCGTATAATCATACCCACGGATACTTGGGGTGACATTGGAGTATCTAGGTGACATTAGAGTTTTGATTGATTTGTGTCTTAAGGTGTTATTCTAGTACAAACTCTAGGGATGTTTGTGACACTTATAGGAATAGCCCAACGGACTGATTGGAAAGAATAACTTTGAGGTGGTTTCGTACCCTACCATAATCTCTTCGTTCGTGCTCCTCTATTAGTGACTTTGGAGTGACTCTTTGTTGCATGTTGAGGGATCGTTATGTGATCCAATTATGTTATTATTGTTGAGGGAATTTACACTAGCGAAAGTATGAACCCTAGGTCTTTCTTCAACGCATTGCAATACCGTTTACGCTCACTTTTATCATTAGTTACCTTGCTGTTTTTATATTTTTCAGATTACAAAAGCCGTTATCTACTATCCATATACCACTTGTATCACCATCTCTTCACCGAACTAGTGCACCTATACAATTTACCATTGTATTGGGTGTGTTGGGGACACAAGAGACTCTTTGTTATTTGGTTGCATGGTTGCTTGAGAGAGACCATCTTCATCCTACGCCTCCTACGGATTGATAAACCTTAGGTCGTCCACTTGAGGGGAATTTGCTACTGTCCTACAAACCTTTGCACTTGGAGGTCCAACAACGTCTACAAGAAGAAGGTTGTGTAGTAGACATCACTTCCCAATGCCTTCCCCTAGGCCCAAACAATAGTGAAGTGTCATGTGGTCGACGTTCACATGACACCACTAGAGAAAAGACAACATACATCTCATCAAAATATCGAACGAATACCTAATTCACATGACTACTTATAGCAAGACTTCTCCCATGTCCTCAGGAACAAACATAACTAATCACAAATCATATTCATGTTCATAATCAGAGGGGTATTAATATGCATACTGGATCTGAACATATGATCTTCCACCATGTAAACCAACTAGCATCAACTACAAGGAGTAATCAACACTACTAGCAACCCATAGGTACGAATCTGAGGTTTCGGGACAAAGATTAGATGCAAGAGATGAACTAGGGTTTGAGATGAGATGGTGCTGGTGAAGATGATGATGGAGATTGACCCCCTCCCGGTTGGGGAACGTAGCAGAATTTTAAAATTTTCTACGCATCACCAAGATCAATCTATGGAGTCATCTAGCAACGAGGGAGAGGGGAGTGCATCTACATACCCTTTTAGATCGCGAGCGGAAGCGTTCAAGAGAACGGGGTTGATGGAGTCGTACTCGTCGGATCCAAATCACCGATGACCAAGCGCCGAACGAATGGCTCCTCCGTGTTCAACACACATACGGTTGGGAAGACATCTCCTCCTTCTTAACTAGCAAGGGAAGGAGAGGTTGATGGAGATCCAGCAGCACGACGGCGTGGTGGTGGAAGCAGCGGTGATCTCGGCAGGGCATCGCCAAGCTCCAACGAGAGATAGAGAGGTGTTACGAGGGGAGAGGGAGGTGCCAGGGACATCGGTATGGCTGCCCTCCCTCCCCCCACTATATATAGGGCCCCTAGGGGGGCGCCGGCCCTAGGAGATGGGATCTCCAAGGGGGGCGGCGGCCAAGGGGGACTTGCCACCCAAGCCAGGTGGGGCGCCCCCACCCCTAGGGTTTCCAACCCTAGGAGCAGGGGGAGGCCCATGGGGGGCGCACCAGCCCACCAGGGGCTGGTTCCCCTCCCACTTCAGCCCATGGGGCCCTCCGAGATATGTGGCCCCACCCGGTGGACCCCCGGGGCCCTTCCGGTGGTCCTGGTACAATACTGATTACCCCCGAAACTTTTCTGATGGCCGAAACTGGACTTCCTATATATAAATCTTCACCTCCGGACCATTTCGGAACTCCTCGTGACATCCGGGATCTCATCTGGGACTCCGAACAACTTTCGTGTTACCGCATACCAATATCTCTACAACCCTAGTGTCACCGAACCTTAAGTGTGTAGACCCTACGGGTTCGGGAGACATGCAGACATGACCGAGACGACTCTCTAGTCAATAACCAATAGCGGGATCTGGATACCCATGTTGGCTCCCACATGTTCCACGATGATCTCATCGGGTGAACCACGATGTCAAGGATTCAATCAATCCCGTATTCAATTCCCTTTGTCAATCGGTACGTTACTTGCCCGAGATTCAATCGTCGGTATCCCAATACCTCGTTCAATCTCGTTACCGGCAAGTCACTTTACTCATACCGTAATGCATGATCCCGTGACCAAACACTTGGTCACATTGAGCTCATTATGATGATGCATTACTGAGTGGGCCCAGAGATACCTCTCCGTCATACGGAGTGACAAATCCCAGTCTCGATCCGTGTCAACCCAACAGATACTTTCGGGGAAACCTGTAGTATACCTTTATAGTCACCCAGTTAAGTTGTGATTTTTGGTACACCCAAAGCACTCCTACGGCATCTGGGAGTTACACGATCTCATGGTCTAAGGACATGATACTTGACATTGGATAAGCTCTAGCAAACGAACTACACGATCTTGTGCTATGCTTAGGATTGGGTCTTGTCCATCACATCATTCTCCTAATGATATGATCCCGTTATCAATGACATCCAATGTCCATAGTCAGGAAACCATGACTATCTGTTGATCAACGAGCTAGTTAACTAGAGGCTCACTAGGGACATGTTGTGGTCTATGTATTCACACATGTATTACGATTTCCGGATAACACAATTATAGCATGAACAATAGACAATTACCATGAACAAGGAAATATAATAATAACCATTTTATTATTGCCTCTAGGGCATATTTCCAACACTCCCGATGACCGGGTCATTGGTGATGACAGTGGTGATGATTTCCCCCTCCCAAAGGCAAGTTTCCCTGGCAAAACAGCTCCGCCGGAGCCCTAGATTGGTTCCGCCTCGTGGCAGCGGAGTTTCTTCCCGAAAGCTTGTTTATCATTTTTTCCTCAACGAAAGACTCCATAAAGCCAAAGATGGGAATTAGTGGGCTGCCGGGGGGGCCACAAGGCAGGGGCGTGGCCCCCACCCTCGTGGACGGTGGGTAGCCCCCCTCTAGTAATTCTTTCACCCAATATTTTTTATATATTCTGGAACATGCTCCCGTGAAGTTTTAGGACTTTTGGAGTTGTGCAGAATAGGTCTCTAATATTTTCTCCTTTTCCAGCCCAGAATTCCAGTTGCCGGCATTCCCCCTCTTCATGTAAACCTTGTAAAATAAGAGAGAATAGGCATAAGTATTGTGAAATAATGTGTAATAACAGCCCATAATGCAATAAATATTGATATAAAAGCATGATGGAAAATGGATGTATCAACTCCCCCAAGCTTCGACCTCGCTTGTCCTCAAGCGAAAGCCGAAATCGATAAATATGTCCACATGTTTAGAGATAGAGGGTCGATAAAAATAAAATACGGACATCAGGGCATCATGAGCATTCTTAGAACAGCAACATATACATATATTCTCATATGATCTCTTATGCTAAAGTAATAATTCAATCACAATTTCAAGTATGAATCATAAACTTCATTGAAAACTAACAAACTATAATCTCAGTCATTGAAGCAATTGCAATTTATCATAACATTGGAAAGAGTTAATATAAGAGCTTTTCAGCAAGTCCACATACTCAACTATCATTTAGTCTTTCACAATTGCTAACACTCACACAATATTTATGGGTATGAAGTTTTAGCTGGACACAGAGAAAGATAGGGGCTTGTTGTTTTGCCTCCCAACCTTTTACCTCAAGGGTAATGTCAACAATAATAGTTCATGAAAACTCACATCCAATTAGCCATATATATCAGGATCTTTCCAACACATTGTGCTTGCCAAAGGATAAAATGTAAAAAGGAAAGGTTAAGATCAGCATGACTCTTGCATGAAGTATAAGAAAAAATAAAAGATAGGCCCTTCATAGAGGGAAGCAGAGGTTGACATGTCGTTTTATGGTTGGATGCACGAAATCTTAATGCAAAAGTACGTCACTTTATATTGCCACTTGTGATATGGACCTTTATTATGCAGTCCGTCGCTTTTATTTCTTCCACATCACAAGACCGTATAAAGCTTATTTTCTCCACACTAATAAATCATACATATTTAGAGATCATTTTTATTGCTTGCAACGATGATAACTTACTTGAAGGATCTTACTCAATCCATAGGTAGATATGGTGGACTCACTTGGAAAAACTAGGTGTAGGGATATTTGGAAGCACAAGTAGTATCTCTACTTGGTGCAAAGAATTTGGCTAGCATGAGAGGGAAAGGCAAGCTCAACATGTTGGATGATCCATGATAATATAGTTTATTTCGGATATAAGAAAACATAACCCATTACGTTGTCTTCCTTGTCCAACATCAACTCTTTAGCATGTCATATTTTCATGAGTGCTCACAATCATAAAAGATGTCCAAGATAGTATATTTATATGTGAAAACCTCTCTTTCTTTATTACTTCCTATTAATTGTAACGATGACCAAGATAGTATATTTATATGTGAAGTCATTACTCTCCATAAGATCCATATGATCTCTTTATTTATTTTTATTCTTTTCTTTTTATTTTATTCCCTCAAGATCATAGTAAGATAATCAAGCCCTTGACTCAACACTAATTTTTATTATATATAGCTCACGGACTCGATTACATAGAAGGATCATAAAGCAAAACTCAAAACTAGATCATACTAAAACTTTATTCTACTAGATCAAGATATTACCAAAAGGATCAAACTAAGAAAAACGGTAAAGATAAAAGTGTGATGGTGATACGATACTAGGGCACTCCCCCAAGCTTAGCAGTTGCCAAGGGGAGTGCCTATACCCAATACTCAGTTCTTCTTTGTTGGTGAAGAAGGTGTTGGTGATGATGGATAGTCGCACATCGAGCGTAGGAGATCCTCCATTTTGCGGATAATTCCCTTGAGTGCGATGATATGCCCCTTCAACAAAATATTTTCACTTGTGAGATACTTTTTTTGAATATGAGCTAACTCAATCATCTTGAAAGCTTCAATCTCTATTGGGGTAAAGAGATTATGATCAGGTTGAAGGATGTCTTCTTCTACTACTGCCAGAACTTGATCCCCCATGGCCTTCTTGATCCCATCATCCTTGTTGATCTCTCCGGGCTCTTCTCTCTTTAGCTATCTTCATTAGCCAAGCATCATTTCCCTCATTGTTGGAGGAGGAGGGAGAAAACATGATGCCTGGGCTTGACAACCCTGGTAGAAAACAGCTCGAAACAAAAACATGAGATATTTGCGTGGTACGGTGATCAAAACCTTCGGGAGATTATATAATGAATTTTTACCGACCAAAAGAAGTATCGTGCAAGAAAACAGAGTCCGGAGAGCACACGAGGTGCCCATGAGGCAGGGGGTGCGCCATCCACCCTCTTGGACACCTCGTATCCTTCCCGGACTGCTTCTTATTTTCCTATTTTTTAAATATTCCAAAACGGAGAATAATTGCCATTAGATCTGTTTTGGAGTCGGTTTACTTACCGTACCACATACCTATTCCTTTTCGGAGTCTGAAACGTTCTGGAAAGTGTCCCTTATATATTCCTCCGGGGTTACGGTTTCAATAACATTAGTTTCAATATTATGGGATTACCTGAGATATAATGTTTGATTCTTTGACCGTTCACCACCCTTGGATTTGTGGCTTTGAAGTTGTTGATTTTTATGGAACATGAACGATAGAGTTCCTCGATGACATAACGACCTTTCCATTTGGAGAGTAGTTTGCGTGCAAAAAATCTTAAACGAGAGTTGTATAACAATACATAATCACCTACATTAAACTCACGTTTTTGTATTCTTTTATCATGCCATCTTTTAACTTTTTCTTTAAACAATTTGGCATTCTCATGGGCCTGGGTTCTCCATTCATCAAGTGAGATAATGTCAAAAAGCCTCTTCTCACCGGCAAGTTTGAAATCATAATTTTGCTCTTTAATGTCCCAATATGCCTTATGTTCTAGTTCGAGAGGTAAGTGGCATGGTTTTCCATAAACCATCTTATACAGAGACATACCCATAGGATTTTTATATGCAGTTCTATAAGCCCATAATGCATCATCAAGTTTCTTGGACCAATTCTTTCTAGATCTATTAACAGTCTTTTGCAAAATTAATTTCAGCTCTCTATTACTCAAATCTACTTGACCACTAGACTGTGGGTGATAAGGAGATGCAATTCTATGATTAACATCATACTTAGCAAGCATTTTACGGAAAGCACCATGAATAAAATGTGAACCACCATCAGTAATCAAATATCTAGGGACTCCAAACCTCGGAAAAATAACTTCTTTAAGCATCTTAATAGAGGTGTTATGATCATCACCACTAGTTCAAATAGCTTTTACCCACTTAGTAACGTAATCAACAGCAACTAAAATATGTATATACCAATTAGAGGAAGGAAAAGGTCCTATATAATCAAAGCCCCAAACATCAAATGGTTCAATAACAAGTGAATAATTCATAGGCATTTCTTGACGTCTACTAATATTACCAATTCGTTGACATTCATCCCAAGACATGACAAACTTACGGGCATCCTTGAAGAGAGTAGGCCAATAAAAACCGGATTGCAATACCTTATGTGCAGTTCTATCTCCAGCATGGTGTCCTCCATAAGCCTCAGAGTGACACTTGCGTAGGATCTGTTCTTGTTCATGCTCAGGTACACAACGTCTAATAACACCATCTACACCATCTTTATAAAGGTGTGGGTCATCCCAAAAGTAATGTCTTAAATCATAGAAGAATTTTTTTCTTTTGCTGGTATGTGAAACTAGGTGGTATAAATTTAGCAACAATATAATTAGCATAATCAGCATACCATGGAGCAGTACGAGAAGAATTTATGACAACTAATTGTTCATCAGGGAAGCTATCATCAATAGGTAGTGGGTCATCAAGAACATTCTCTAACCTAGACAAGTTGTCTGCAACGGGGTTCTCAGCTCCCTTTCTATCAATAATATGCAAATCAAATCTTCAAGCAAGAGAACCCATCTAATAAGTCTAGGTTTAGCATCTTTCTTTTCCATAAGATATTTAATAGCAGCATGATCAGTGTGAACAGTTACTTTAGAATCAGCAATATAAGGTCTGAACTTATCACAAGAAAATACAACTGCTAAAAATTCTTTTTCAGTAGTAGCATAATTTATTTGAGCACTGTCTAGAGTTTTACTAGCATATTGGATAACATTTAATTTCTTATCAACTCTTTGTCCTAGAACAGTCCCTACAACATAAGCACTAGCATCACACATTATTTCAAATGGTAAATTCCAATCAGGAGGCTGAACAATAGGTGCAGATATCAAAGCTTTCTTAAGTATTTCAAATGCTTCTACACAATCATCATCAAAGACAAAAGGATCGTCTTTTTGTAAGAGATTAGTCAGAGGCCAAGAAATTTTAGAGAAGTCCTTAATGAACCTCCTATAAAAACCGGCATGGCCAAGGAAACTTCTTATACCTTTAGTGTCCTTAGGACATGGCATCTTTTCAATAGCATCAACTTTAACTTTATCAACTTCAATACCTCTTTCAGAAATTTTATGCCCCAAGACAATACCTTCATTAACCATAAAGTGGCACTTCTCCCAATTCAAAACAAGATTAGTTTCTTCACATCTCTGCAAAACTCGATCAAGGTTGCTTAAGCAATCATCAAAAGAAGTTCCATATACGGAGAAATCATCCATGAAAACCTCAACAATCTTTTCAGAAAAGTCAGAGAATATAGCAGCCATACATCTTTGAAAAGTAGCAGGTGCATTGCATAAACCAAATGTCATACGTCTATAAGCAAAGTTACTGAAATGGCAAGTAAATGTTGTCTTTCTTGATCCTCTTTTGACACAGGTATTTGAGAGAAACCAGAATAACCATCTAGAAAGCAGAAATGTGTATGTTTGGATAATCTTTCTAGCAGTTGATCAATAAAAGGTAAAGGGTAATGATCCTATTTAGTGGCTTTATTTAATTTGCAGAAATCAATTACCATTCTATAATCTGTAACAAGTCTTTGTGAGATCAGTTCATCTTTATCATTAGGAACAACAGTAATACCTCCCTTCTTAGGGACACAATGGACAGGGCTTACCCACTGAGTATCAGCAACGGGATAAATTATACCTGCCTCCAGAAGCTTTAGTATTTCTTTTCTTACCACTTCTTTCATCTTAGGATTTAACCATCGTTGGTGATCAACAACCGGTTTCACGTCTTTCTCCAATTTAATTTTGTGTTGGCATAGAGTGGGACTAATGCCCTTAAGATCATCAAGAGTATATCCAATAGCAGCACTGCGCTTCTTCAGAGTTTTCAATAATTTCTTTTCTTCATGCTCTGAAAGGTTAGCACTAATAATAACAAGATATATCTCTTTCTCATCAAGATAATCATATTTAAGAGTATCAGGTAAAGGCTTAAGCTCAAACACGGGATCACCCTTGGGTGGAGGAGGATCCCCTAGGATTTCAACAGGCAAGTTGTGTTTTAAAATAGGTCCCTGTTTAAAGAATACTTCATCTATTTCCCTTCTTTCATTCATAAACATATCATTTTCATGGTCTGGCAAATATTGTTCTAAAGGATCACTAGGAGGCACGGCAATAGAAGCAAGACAAATAATTTTATCTTTACTAGGCAATTCTTTATCATGGGGTTGTCTACGAAATTTAGCAAAATTAAATTCATGAGACATATCCCCTAAACCAACAGAAACAATATCCTTATTGAAATCTATCTTAGCATTAACAGTATTCAAGAAGGGTCTACCAAATATAATGGGACAGAAGATATCTAGTGGGGAATCAAGAACAAGAAAATCACTAGGATATTTAACTTTCCCACACAAGACTTCAACATCTCTAACAATCCCAACTGGTGAAATAGTGTCTCTATTGGAAAGTTTAATACTAACATCAATTTCATCTATCTAAGTAGGTGCAATATCATGCATAATTTCTTTTAATAAGGAATGAGGTATTGCACTTGTACTAGCACCCATATCACATAAGCCATGATAGCAATGATCTCCTATTTTAATAGAAATAACAGGCATGCCTACAACAGGTCTATGTTTATTTTTGGTAGCGGGTCTAGCAATACTAGCAGCTTCATCACATAAGTAAATAACATGCCCATCAAAATTATCGGCCAAGAGATCTTTAACCATAGCAACACTAGGTTCAACTTTAATTTGCTTAGAGGGAGTAGGTGTTCTAGTATTACTATTACGAACTACAGTTGAAGCTTTAGCATGATCCTTTATTCTAACAGGGAAAGGTGGTTTCTCAATATAAGCAGTAGGAACAATAGGATCATTATAAGTGATAGTCTTTTCTTCAACTTTAATAGGTGCAACTACTTTTACATCAATGGGAGTATTATATTTAATCCACTTCTCCTTATGGACATCAACATGAGTAGCAAAGGATTCACAGAAAAAGCTACTATCTCAGAGTCAAGTCCATATTTAGTGCTAAATTCACGAAAAGCATTAATATCCATAGAAGATTTAACACAATCAAACTTAGGTGTTTTACCCGACTCCTTACCTTCGTCGAGATCCCAATCTTCAGAGTTGCGTTTAATTCTCTCCAATAAATTGCATTTGAATTCAATAGTCTTCATCATAAAAGAACCAGTACAAGAAGTATCGAGCATGGAGCAATTACTGAGAGAAAGCCGAGCATAATGTTTTTGAATAATCATTTCTTTTGAGAGCTCATGATTGGGGCATGAATATAACATTGGCTTAAGCCTCCCCCAAGCTTGAGCGATGCTTTCTCCTTCATGAGGCCAAAAATTGTATATATAATTACGATCATGATGTATAAGATGCATAGGATAAAACTTCTGATGAAATTCCAATTTCAATCGGTGGTAGTTCCATGATCCCATACCATCACATAGCCTAAACCATGTCAATGCCTCTCCCTTCAAAGATAAAGGGAAGACTTTCTTCTTGATAACATCCTCGAGCATACCTGCAAGCCTAAATAATCCACAAACTTCATCCACATTGATTAGGTGCAAATCAGGATGTAATGTTCCATCACCTGTGAATGGATTAGGTAGCAGTTTCTCTATCATACCCGAAGGAATTTCAAAGTACACATTTTCAGTAGGTTCAATAGGTTGAGGAGCAACTCTTTTCTCTATTGGTCGGGGTGAAGATACCCCGAACAAGCCCTTCAAAGGATTATGTTCCATAGTAGCAAGTGACGGTAAATTTTAGCACACTATATAAATTTTTTCCTTACCAAATTGTACCTACCAAAGGCGCTTCACTCCCCGGCAACGACGCCAAAAAAGAATCTTGATGACCCACAAGTGTAGGGGATCTAACGTAGTCCTTTCAATAAGTACGAGTGTCGAACCCAACGAGGAGCAAAAGGAAATGATAAGCAGTTTTCAATAAGGTATTCTCTGCAAGCACTGAAATTATCGGTAACAGATAGTTTTGTGATAAGGTAATTTCTAACGGGTAAGAAGTTATACAAGTAACTAAGGTTCGGCAAGATGTCCCAATCCTTTTTGTAGCAAAGGACAAGCCTGTACAAACTCTTATATAAAGGAAAGCGCTCCCGAGGACACATGGGAATTATCGTCAAGATGGTTTTCATCACGTTCATTTGATTCGCGTTCGGTACTTTGATAATTTGATATGTGGGTTGACCGGTGCTTGGGTACTTTCCTTCCTTGGACAAGCATCCCACTTATGATTAACCCCTATTGCAAGCATCCACAACTACAACAGAAGTATTAAGGTAAACCTAACCATAGCATAAAACATATGGATCCAAATCAGCCCCTTATGAAGCAATGCATAAACTATGGTTTAAGCTTCTGTCACTCTAGCAACACATCATCTACTTATTACTTCCCAATGCCTTCCCCTAGGCCCAAACAATGGTGAAGTTTCATGTGGTCGACGTTCACATGACACCAATAGAGGAAAGACAACATACATCTCATCAAAATATCGAACGAATACCAAATTCACATGACTACTTATAGCAAGACTTCTCCCATGTCCTCAGGAACAAATGTAACTACTCACAAATCATATTCGTGTTCATAATCAGAGGGGTATTAATATGCATAATGGATCTGAATATATGATCTTCCACCAAGTAAACCAACTAGCATCAACTACAAGGAGTAATCAACACTACTAGCAACCCACAGGTACCAATCTCAAGTTTTGGGACAAAGATTAGATACAACAGATGAACTAGGGTTTGAGATGAGATGGTGCTGGTGAAGATGTTGATGGAGATTGACCCCCTCCCGATGAGAGGATCGTTGGTGATGACGGTGGTGATGATTTCCCCCTCCCAGAGGGAAGTTTCCCGGGCAGAACAGCTCCGCCGGAGCCCTAGATTGGTTCCGCCTCGTGGCGGCGGAGTTTCTTCCCGAAAGCTTGCTTATCATTTTTTTCCTCGATGAAAGACTCCATATAAACAAAGATGGGCATTAGAGGGCTGCCAGGGGGCCCACGAGGCAGGGGGCGCGCCCAGGGGGGTAGGGCGCGCCCCCAACCCTCGTGGACGGTGGGTGGCCCCCCTCTGGTACTTCTTTCGCCCAATATTTATTATATATTCTGAAACTTGCTTATAACACCCACGATGCGGCTATATCTCCCACGTGTCGGACCATGACTTAGAGGCATAACCGCATTATAGGCAATGTCGCAAGAGGAGTAATCTTTACACATCCCATGTACTGAATAAGAAAGAGGTACATAGTTGGCTTACAATCACCACTTCACACAATTCATAAATATAACATTACAATCATCCAGGTACAATCAAGGTCCGACTACAGAACCAAAATAAAGACAACCCAAAATGCAAAGATCCCGATCGCCCCAACTGGGCTCCACTACTGATCGTCTGGAAAGGAAACATAGTAACGTCCTGAGTCCTCATCGAACTCCCACTTCAGCTCAGTCACATGTCCTGGAATTGTATCATCAGCACCTACATCTGGTTTTGGAAGTAATCTGTGAGTCACGGGGACAAAGCAATCTCACACCCTCGTGATCAAGACTATTTAAGCTTACGGGTAGGTAAAAGGTATGAGGTGGAGCTGCAGGAGGCACTAGCATATATGGTGGCTAATCTTACGCAAATGAGAGCGAGAAGAGAAAGCAAAGCACGTTTGAGAATCTACGATCAAGAAGTGATCCTAGAAATACTTACGTTCAAGCATAACACGAGACCGTGTTCTCTTCCCGGACTCCGCCGAAAAGAGACCATCACAGCTACACACGCTGTTGATCCATTTTAATTAAGTTAAGTTTCAAGTTTTCTACAAACGGACATTAACAAATTCCCATCTGCCAATAACCACGGGCACGGCTTTTGAAAGTTCAAATCCCTGCAGGGGTTTCCCAACTTAGCCCATCACAAGCTCTCACAGCCAACGAAGGATATTCCTTCACCGAGGACGGCCCGATCAGACTCGGAATCCTGGTTACAAGACATTTCGACAAAGGTAAAACAAGACTAGCAAAGCCACCCAAATGTGCTGACAAATCCCAATAGGAGCTGCACATATCTCGTTCTCAGGGCACACTAGATAGGTCAAGCTACGAGTAAAACAAACCCTCGAGTTGCCCCGAGGTGGCCCCGCAGGCTGCCCGTTTCGGACCAACACTTAGAGGAGCACTGGCCCGGGGGGGTTAAAGTAAAGATGACCCTTGAGTCCGCGAAATCCAAGGGAAAAAGGCTAGTTGGCAAATGGTAAAACCAAGGTTGGGCCTTGCTGGAGGAGTTTTATTCAAGGCGAACTGTCAAGGGGTTCCCATTATAACCCAACTGTGTAAGGAACGCAAAATCAAGGAACATAACACCGGTATGACGGAAACTAGGGCGGCAAGAGTGGAACAAAACACCAGGCATAAGGCCGATCCTTCCACCCTTTACCAAGTATATAGATGCATTAAAGTAAACAAGATATAATAGTGATATCCCAACAAGAAACATGTTCCAACAAGGAACAAACTCCAATCTTCACCTGCAACTAACAACGCTATAAGAGGGGCTGAGCAAAGCGGTAACATAGCCAAACAACGGTTTGCTAGGACAAGGTGGGTTAGAGGTTTGACATGGCAATAAGGGAGGCATGTTAAAGCATGTGGTCAGTATCGAGGCATAGGCATAGCAAAAGAGCAAGCAACTAGCAAGCAAAGATAGAAGTGATTTCGAGGGTATGGTCATCTTGCCTGCAAAGTTCTCTGAGTTGACATAAGCTTGATCATCATAAGCGTACTCAATGTGTTCCTCGATCGCGTACTCGTCTCCTGGCTCTACCCAAAGAAATAACACAAGCTAAGGGAGACACAATCAACCACGGTGCAATGCGCAAGCAACATGATGCAAAACATGGCATGATATGCGGGAAGTAATATGCAATGCATATGCGTGCTTCGGAAAGGAAAGATTGAACCAGGCCTCAACTTGGCAAACCAAGAGCTACACTGGAAAGATGAGTTGATTTCGGTCAAAGTCGATATAAAGATCACCGGAATCGGATGCATGGTTTGCAAATGGCAAGAAAAACAACAATGGCACAAATCTGTGATTAACAGCACGATGCCATCTAAATGCATCAATAAAAATAAGCTACTGCACTCTAATATAGCAACAAAGCACATGGCAGTGATCCACTCAAGATGCTTGACAAAATATGAACACTGAGCTATGGCTAATTCACAAAATAGCAGGTTCAAACAAGCATGGCAAAAGTGCAAAAGATATCAGGTTCACAGACTTAGTGAAAATAACATGTGAGGATTTAACATCAGGAAGCAATGTTTAGAGCAAGATAACAACATGCTACAGGAACATATCATGGCAAGGCCAGGCATCGCATGAAACTACTCAAAGCATATAACAGAAGTCCCTTACTAACCATAAGCCAAAGGGGATCAGAAAATATAATGGCAACCATGTAAACATAGCAAGTTTCGTTAACAGATTCAGACTTAGTAGAAAACTGGACATGGCAAAAATAGAGTTACGTAGGCATGTTTGCGATCTCGATGCACTCACCACAAGGCATTGCATGACAAACTAAGCATACACCCAGAAAGAAGACATGATCAATAAGCTAACCATGGCAAGAACACTCTCATAGCATGCATGGATCAACTACAACAACCTTGGCAAAATTGAATAACACGTAAACAATCTGCCAGGAACATTTTATAGCAAAAGTAGAGCAAGATTGAGTCATGCGAGGGTACTCCATAACTGCAAATAAAGATATGGATGGATAGAGCATAACAATATCTCAAAATCATCCTTACTGAACATGCCCAAAAGAGGCACGGATCACTCTGTAGCAACATGAATACAAGGCATAAAAATATCATCAGGGAAATGACTTAGAAGAATAAGTCCCTGAAATCAACAACATCACGAGAGCTACTTTGCATGCTTGTGCTAGTCACCACATTGATCACAAACATACATGGCATAAGCCCCTATAAAGATGACATGGCATAGCCCAAAACACATGTAGGGCTCAAGTTCATAGGAGGCACACATTAATCATGGCAAAAATTACAAATGTCCATAATCTATTCAGAAACAGAAACTAACATTACATAGCACTGTTGCAACAGCATCAGGGCATCAAGATGAACTCAATGAACATGGTGCAATGGAATGAAATGAAGAGCACAACCAGATGAACATTTCGGTGTGTCATGCACGCAAAACAAAGCAGTATGCAAGAAGATAGGGCAGGTCAAACATAGCATCATAATGTGGGTATACAGGGACAGACGATATACCACTCTGATCTAGTGTTGCATGGTTTTTGATGCAGCACGAATCTCGCCGGAGAGACTCGCCAGAGAGCGGCCGGAGACGAGGAGGAGGTCGGAGGAGGCCGGGGAAGGACAGAACTAGGGATGCGGCTGCTGGATCCGGGCACGAGACGCCGAGGGGCACCGGATCCCGGCGTACGGTGGTGCGCTCCGGCAACGAGGAGGCGCGGCGGCCGGCGACATTGGGCGGTGGCGGCGAGGAGGCGTGGCGGAGGCGGCGAGCTTGGCGGCGGAGGCCACGGGCTTCTGGTGTGGTCGGGTAGCGGGGAGGCGACCGGGCCTCGGGGGCCGGCGGCAAAGTGGGCGCAGGCGCGCCACGTGTTGGCCTGCAATTGGACGTGGGCGGCAGCGTGGCGTGTCCGGCGGTGGACGGACACGTCCGGCGCTGAGAGGGGAAGTAGGTTAGGGTTTCATCCGCAAATTTCGGGGGGATGCACCTATTTATGCATAGAAGGAGCTAGGAGACTCCAAATGAGGTGCGGTTTTCGGCCACGTGATCGTGATCGAATGACTGAGAGGATGGAGGGGGTTTACCTGGGTTTTGGGCCACTTTGGAGATGTGTTGGGCTGAAACACACAAGAGGCCTTTACGGTTCCTTGGTTAACCGTTGGAGTATCAAACGAAGTCTAAATGGCACGAAACTTGACAGGCGGTCTACCGGTAGTGAACCAAGCCGCTTGGCAAGTCTGGGTCCAATCCGAGAAAGTTTAACACCCGCACACGAAAAGAGGCAAAAGGGAACACCGGAGGACGTAGGAGTGTCGAAATGCAAAATAGACAACGGGGAAAATGCTCTAATGCATGAGACGAACACGTATGCAAATGCGATGCACATGATGACATGATATGAGATGCATGACAAAGGCAAAAGAAAAACGAAGACGAAACCCAACCACGAGGAAATATCATAACTTAGTGCTGAAACTAGCAAGAGTTGGAATACAAATATGGCAGGTTACATACAGGGCGTTACAACACTCCACCACTACGAAAATATCTCATCCCGAGATCTAGGACCGGAAAAACTCTAGATATTCGGAACGGAGGTGGTCCTCGCGTTCCCAGGTGGCTTCATTGTCGGAATGATGTGACCACTACACTTTCGGGAATTTGATATACTTCTTGCGAGTCTTGTACTCAGTCTCTTCAGGAATAGCAACGGGATGCTCATGATAAGACATGTCTTCTTGAAGGTCAATCTCTTCAAAGTTGATGGTGCGGACAGGAGTCTTGAAACTCTTGCGAAGCTGAGACACGTGAAACACGTCGCGCATGTTTGCAAAGTTGGATGGAAGATCAAGTTGATAGGAGAGATCACCTCTTTTGCCAATGATCTTGAAAGGACCCATGTATCTAGGGGCAAGCTTCCCTTTGATACCGACGCGACGAGTACCTTTCATTGGAGAGACGCGGAGGTAGACATGGTCTCCGATCTCGAAAGCCAAGTCACGATGCTTTCTATCATAGTAATTATTCTGGCGCGATTGCGCGGCTTTGACATTTCACGAATGACTTTGCACATTTCTTCAGCCTCTGTGACCAAGTCATTGCCAAGAAGTTGGCGTTCACCAGTCTCTGACCAGTTAAGAGGAGTACGTCACTTTCTGCCATAGAGAATCTTGAATGGGGCCTTGCTCGAACTCGCTTGGAAGCTGTTGTTGTAGGAGAACTTGGCATATGGAAGACAATCTTCCCACTTCATACCGAAAGAAATGACACAAGCCCTGAGCATATCTTCAAGAATTTGATTTACTCGCTCGACTTGGCCACTAGTTTGAGGATGAAAGGCCGTGCTGAAACAAATGTTGGTGCCCATAGCCTTCTGAAAGGAATCCGAGAACTTGGAGGTAAAGATGCTTCCACGATATGAAGATAACAACTGCGGAATGCCGTGCAAAGAGACAATCTTGGAGGTATATAGCTCTGCCAATTGAGCTGCTGTGATAGATTCTTTGATAGGCAGAAAATGGGCCACTTTTGTAAGCTTGTCGATGACAACGAAGATAGCATCATTGCCACGCTTGGACTTGGGAAATCCAGTCACGAAGTCCATCTCAATATGGTCAAACTTCCATTCTGGAATGGCAAGAGGTTGGAGGAGACCAGCTGGCTATTGGTGTTCTGCTTTCACTCTTCTGAAGACATCACATTCATTCACGAACTGAGTAATCTCGCGCTTCATTCGAGTCCACCAATACGACTGCTTGAAGTCATGGTACATCTTTGTACTTCCAGGGTGAATAGACAGGATTGAATTGTGAGCCTCGTTCATAATGACTTTACGAAGGTCACCCTTAGGAACAACAATGCTATCCTTGAAGAATAGAGTATCCTTGTCATCAAGGCGATAGCACTTGTACTTGGGTTGGCTCTTGGCAATCCCAATTTTTACCTTCTTCACCATAGCATCAAGAAGTTGAGCCTCACGAATCTAATCTTCAAAAGTAGGAGAGACTTGGAGGTTGGCAAGAAATCCTTGAGGAACAACTTGGAGATTAAGTTTGCGGAAAGCTTCACAAAGCTCTGGTTGGAAGGGCTTGCGAATCAAACTATTGTAGTAAGCCTTCCTGCTCAATGCGTCAGCAATGACATTGGCCTTGCCTGTAGTATATTCAATACTCGGATTATACTCGTGAATCATTTCGACCCAACGAGTCTGCCTGAGGTTGAGGTTGGGCTGAGTGAAGATGTACGTGAGACTCTTATGATCAGTGAAGATGTCCACTTTCCTTCCCAACAAGAGATGTCTCCATGTTAAAAGAGCATGGACAACTGCCACCAACTCGAGGTCATGAGTGGGGTAGTTCTTTTCGTTGGGCTTCAACTGGCGAGAGGTATAGGCCACAACTTTCATCTCTTGCATTAACACAATACCGAGACCTTGACGGGAAGCATCACAGAAAACCTCGAATGGTTTGGATTCATCAGGAGGAGTCAGAACTGGAACTGTGACCAACTTGTCTTTGAGGGTGTTGAAAGCGATGTCACATTCAGGCGTCGAGACATACTTCACATGCTTCCGGAGAAGGTTGGAAAGAGGCTTCGCGATCTTAGAGAAATTCTCAATGAACCTTCGACAATAGCTTGCGAGCCCAAGGAAGCTGCGGAGTTGCTTCACATTCTGAGGCGGTTCCGAATTCACAATTGCAGACACCTTCTCAGGATTAACAGCTATGCCCTTGGCAGAGATGATATTCCCAAGGTAGAGAACCTCATCGAGCCAAAACTTGCACTTTGAAAACTTTGCATAGAACTGGTGTTCCCTGAGTTTGTCCAGCACCAATCTCAAGTGGTTAGCATGATCCTCCTTGTTCTTGGAAAAGACCAAAATGTCATTGAGATAGACCAAGTCGAAGTCATTTGTGTAAGGGTTGAAGATGAAGTTCATCATGCGAGAGAATGTTGGAGGAGCGTTTACAAGGCCGAAAGACATGACATTGTATTCATATGAACCATAGCTTGTTCTGAATGCTGTCTTGGGGATATCTTCTTCACAAATGCAAATCTGATGATAGCCCATACGGAGGTCAAGCTTGGAGAATACTTGAGCACCTTTGAGTTGTTCGAAAAGCTCATTGATGTTGGGAAGTGGGTACTTGTTCTTTATGGTCTTCCTGTTCAATGGATGGTAGTCGACACAAAGTCGGTCCGTTCCATCCTACTTCTTAAGAAAAAGAACACCACAACCCCATGGAGAAGAACTCGGTCGGATCAGACCCATACGATCTTGAATATCGAGTTGTTTCTTCAGCTCCTTCAACTCTTCAGGTCCAAGCTTGTAAGGACGTTTGCAAACAGGTTCTGTGCCAGGCTCAAGATCGATGACGAATTCAACTGGCCGTTGAGGAGGCATTCCTGGAAGCTCTTCTGGAAAGACATCTTGATATTCACAAACGACTGGAATCTGAGAGATGGCATCCAACTCGCCCTTCTCATTGAGAGAAAATAGTCGTATGGTATCATCACGAGCGGCAAAGACGATCACATCCTTAGAAGAGTGTGTCAATTGAATCTGCCTGGAAGCACAGTCAAGCTGAGCCTTGTGCTTAGAAAGCTAGTCCATGCCGAGAAGTAGATAAATATCCGAGTTACCAAGGACCATTGGAGAAGACAAAAACTTATAGTCACGCATCTTGATAGAAACGTCGGGAACCACCAAACTGGCACTTAACCGTTTACCCGGAGAAACGATATCCATTGATTTGCCCAAATGAGAAGAAGTGAATTCGTTCTCGGCAAAAAAGGTTTTGACATGAAACAATGCGATGCACCAGTGTCAAAAAGAAATTTTGTAGGAATATTGTTAACAGGAAGGTTACACATGATCACTTCTGACGAGTCCTCTGCCTGAGCTGCGTTCATCATGTTGACCTTGGCATGCTTGGGATTATGCTTAACCACTGTAGTGCTGGCAGATCTCACAGGAGGAGGAGGAGGAAGACGCCTCTGGTTGAAGCATTTGTTTGCATAGTGACCCTTCTGCTGACACTTGTTTCACGTAACCTCCAAGAGCGGATGGTGATACGAAGCACTTGATCTTGGAGCATGAGACGAAGCCTTGTTCTGATAGGCTGGGTTGGGTGGGTGGGAGGATCCATTGCCACCTTTGCTCTTCTGCTGATTAGGCTGATAATACGGAGGAGGAGGAGGCAACCAATACTTTTGCTGCTTAGCTGCCACTTGAGTTGGGGAAGAAGAAGGAGTTGCATCCCTGACTCTCTTCTTGGAAGCATCGCACTTGAGCTGAGCGGCCTCTTGCTTTAATGCCATATTGTAGAATTCATCATACTTTTTAGGCTTGAAAAGCACAAGAGGTAGTTGCAGATCTTCTCTAAGGCCACCTCTGAATTGATAAATCATGCTCTTCTCGTCAGGGACGTCTTGCTTAGAGAAACGAGCGAGCTTCTGGAACATGATGTTGTATTGGTCAACAGACAAGCTGCCTTGCTTCAGATTGCGGAACTCCTCACGCTTGCTCTCAACAACAGTATGAGGAATGTGGTGTGTTCTGAAGTCTTGGCGGAAATCATCCCAGGTAATCACACGGCCTCCTCTGGAATCTTTGTATTGCTGATACCACTCTGCAGCTTGGTCTTTGAGTTGGAATGGAGCAAACTTGACAAAGTCCTCAGGCCTGATGTTGCTACACTCGAAATGTTTGCAGATATCCATGAGCCAATCATCAGCGTCTGTGGCCTCGACATAGTTACTGAAGGTCTTTGGCTGGTTTGCGAGGAACCGGTTGAGTGTAGCAAACTGATTTTGATTGTTGCCATAGCCTTGATTTCCTTGGTTGCGCTCTTGCCAAAGTTGCATAATCAGCTACGTGTTGGCATTGGTAGTGGCCATCACAGCTTGCCATGCCTCCGGAGGTGGAGGTGGTGGTGGCGGTTCCGGATCCTGACGCGTTGCGGGAGCCATCCTGAAGAGGGTGACATCCGTTAGCATCTTGAAAGCCATAAATTCAAGCTCAATCAAAAGGATCGAAATTGCAACATATAGTCTTAATATTCGAACAAGAATGAACGAATGAATTCCAAATTAAATGATCACACTTCCATAAAATAAGAAGCCACTTAGATAGAGGTAGATGAATAAAACAACAAGGACGAACATGAACAAATTATTGGTAAGGATTACCCAATCACAAAGTTCCTACCTATGAATTCCTACCTATGAAACTCCCGAAATTTTCCAGTTATGCAATCAGGTGTTGGGGATACAGGGGAAGCATAATATCTCACCCAAAACTAGCAAATCCTACATCCAGCTGTATCTATCCTTCAACACATAACCAAGAAACTTCGGAAATCATTTACCTCAACCTTTGAAAAGCATCCGTTATACGAGTTATGGCAATACTCCCAAACTCCCGCCCCAGTACTGGGTGGCGTCGAGGTTATCTCACCAACAACTGCATAAAAAAAAATTCGATGTCGGCAAAACTCAGGTATTCCAGAACTGCAACGATAAAATTGTCATGACAACACCTCGGAGCTCAACTCCCCGGGACACTGCCACAACCCCTAAATGTCAAGAGGTACCAAGAACAATGTTCTAGTTACAAAACCATCGAAACGATTCGAAGATACCCACGTGATACTAAATTTTATTAGTGAAATTTGAGAAGAGAAGAGTCAAAACTCTACGTCAGGATGCCTCACCAGAGCGACGAAGGGACTGAGGAGAAAAAGAATCCTACTCTATGATATATATAATCCTATAAGACTCAAAACATTTTTCCAGATTCAACAACGGCAGCGATTCGATCAAGCAGGGGGCTCCTAAGTCGGGGAAGGCTCTGATTACCAACTTGTCACACCCATGATGCGGCTATATCTCCCACGTGTCGGAGCACGACTTAGAGGCATAACCGCATTGTAGGCAATATGGCAAGAGGGGTAATCTTTGCACATCCCACGTACTAAATAAGAAAGAGGTACATAGTTGGCTTACAATCGCCACTTCACACAATTCATAAATATAACATTACAATCATCCAGGTACAATCAAGGTCCGACTACGGAACCAAAATAAAGACTACCGCAAATGCATAAGATCCCCAATCACCCCAACTGGGCTTCACTACTGATCGTCTGGAAACGAAACGTAGTAACGTCCTGAGTCCTCATCGAACTCCCACTTGAGCTCAGTCGCATCTCCTGGAATGGTATCATCGGCACCTGCATCTGGTTTTGGAAGTAATCTGTGATTCACGGGGACTCAGCAATCTCACACCCTCGCGATCAAGACTATTTAAGCTTATGGGTAGGTAAAAGGTATGAGGTGGAGCTGCAGCAAGCACTAGCATATATGGTGGCTAATCTCACGGAAATGAGAGCGAGAAGAGAAAGCAAAGCATGTTCGAGAATCTATGATCAAGAAGTGATCCTAGAAATACTTACGTTCAAGCATAACGCGAGACCGTGTTCTCTTCCCGGACTCCGCCGAAAAGAGACCATCACGGCTACACATGCTGTTGATCCATTTTAATTAAGTTAAGTTTCAAGTTTTCTACAACCGTACATTAACAAATTCCCATCTGCCCATAACCGCGGGCACGACTTTCGAAAGTTCAAATCCCTGCAGGGGTGTCCCAACTTAACCCATCACAAGCTCTCACGGTCAATGAAGGATATTCCTTCTCCCAGGACGGCCCGATCAGACTTGGAATCCCGGTTATAAGACATTTCGACAAAGGTAAAACAAGACCAGCAAAGCCACTCGAATGTGCCGACAAATCCCGATAGGAGCTGCACATATCTCGTTCTCAAGGCACACCTCGAGTTACGAGTAAAACCAACCCTCGAGTTGCCCCGAGGTGGCCCCGCAGGCTTCCCGTTTTGGACCAACACTTAGAGGAGCACTGGCCCGGGGTGGTTAAAATAAAGATGACCCTTGAGTCCGCGAAATCCAAGGAAAAAAGGCTAGGTGGCAAATGGTAAAACCAAGGTTGTGCCTTGCTGGAGGAGTTTTATTCAAGGCGAACTATCAAGGGGTTCCCATTATAACCCAACCGTGTAAGGAATGCAAAATCAAGGAACATAACACCGGTATGACGAAAACTAGGGCGGCAAGAGTGGAACAAAAGACCAGGCATAAGGCCGAGCCTTCCACCCTTTACCAAGTATATAGATGCATTAAAGTAAACAAGATATATTAGTGATATCCCAACAATAAACATGTTACAACAAGGAAAAAACTCCAATCTTCACCTGCAACTAACAGCGCTATAAGAGGGGCTGAGCAAAGTGGTAACCTTGCCAAACAACAGTTTGCTAGGACAAGGTGGGTTAGAGGTTTGACATGGCAATAAGGGAGGCATGCTAAAGCATGTGGTAGGTATCGAGGCATAGGCATAGCAAAAGAGCGAGCAACTAGCAAGCAAAGATAGAAGTTATTTCGAGGGTATGGTCATCTTGCCTGCAAAGTTCTCCGAGTTGACGTAAGCTTGATCCTCGTAAGCGTAATCGAAGGGTTCCTCGATCGCGTACTCGTCTCCCGGCTCTACCCAAAGCAAGAACACAAGCAAAGGGAGACATAATCAACCACGGTGCAATGCGCAAGCAACATGATGCAAAATATGGCATGATATGCGGGAAGTAATGTGCAATGCATATGTGTGCTTCGGAAAGGAAAGCTTTAACCAGGCCTCAACTTGGCAAACCAAGAGCGCCTCTGTAAAGGTGAGTTGATTTTGGTCAAAATCAATATAAAGATCACCGGAATCAAATGCACGATTTGCAAATGGAAAGCAAAACAATAATGGCACAAATCTGTGATTAACAGCACGATGCCATTTAAATGCATCAATAAAAATAAGCTACTGCACTCTAACATAGCAACAAAGCACATGGCAGTGATCCACTCAAGATGCTTGACAAAATATGAACACTGAGCTACCGCTAATTCACACAAGAGCATGTTCAAACAAGCATGGGAAAAGTGCAAAAGATATCAGTTTCACAGACTTAGTGATAATAACATGTCAGGATTTAACATCAGGAAGCAATGTTTAGAGAAAGATAACAACATGCTACAGGAACATATCATGGCAAGGCAAGGCATGGCATGAAACTACTCAAAACATATAAAAAAAGCCCTTACTGACCGTAAGCCAAAAGGGATCAGAAAATATAATGGCAACCATGTAAACATAGCAAGTTTCGTTAACAGACTCAGACTTAGCAGAAAACTGGACATGGCAAAAATAGAGTTATGTAGGCATGTTTGCGAGCTCGATGCACTCGCCACAAGGCATTGCATGACAAACTAAGCATACACCCAACAAGAAGACATGATCAATAAGCTAAACATGGCAAGAACACTCTCATAGCATGCATGGATCAACTACAACAACCTTGGCAAAATTGAATAACACGTAAACAATCTGCCAGGAACATTTTATAGCAAAAGTAGAGCAATATTGAGTCATGCTAGGGTACTCCATAACTGCAAATAAATATATGGATGGATAGAGCATAACAATATCTCAAAATCATCCGTACTGAACATGCCCAAAAGAGGCACGGAGCACTCTGTAGCAACATGAATACAAGGCATAAAAATATCATCAGGGAAATGACTTAGAAGAATAAGTCCATGAAATCAGCAACATCACGAGAGCTACTTTGCATGCTTGTGCTAGTCACCACATTGATCACAAACATACATGGCATAAGCCCCTGTAAAGATGACATGGCATAGCCCAAAACACATGCAGGGCTCAAGTTCATAGGAGGCACACATTAATCATGACAAAAATGACAAATGTCCATAATCTGTTAAGAAACAGAAACTAACATTACATAGCACTATTGCAACAACATGTAGGGCATCAAGATGAACTCAAATGAACATGGTGCAATGGAATGAAATGAAGAGCACAACCAGATGAACATTTCGGTATATCATGCACGCAAAATGGATCAGTATGCAAGAAGATAAGGCAGGTCAAACATAGCCTCAAAATGTGGGTATCCAGGGACTTGGACAATATACCACTCCGATCTAGGGTTGCACGGTTTTTGATGCAGCATGGACCTTGCCGGAGAGACTAGCTGGAGAGCGGCCGGAGACGAGGAGGAGGTCGGAGGAGGCCGGGGAAGGACGGAACTAGGGCTGCGGCTGCCGGATCCGGCCACGAGACTCCGAGGGGCACCGGATCCCGGCGTCCGGTGGCGCACTCTGGCAACGAGGAGGCGTGGCGGCCGGCGACGTCGGGTGGTGGCGGCGAGGAGGCGTAGTGGAGGCAACGAGCTGGGCGGCGGAGGCGGCGGGCTTCGGGCATGGTCGGGCGGCTGGGAGGCGACTGGGCCTCGGTGGCCCGTGACGGGCCGGCGGCAAAGTTGGCGCAGGCGTGCCATGTGTCGGCCTGCGATTGGACGCGGGCGGTGGCGCAGCATGTTCGGCGGTAGACGGACACGTCCGGCGCGGAGAGGGGAAGTAGGTTAGGGTTTCATCCACAAATTTCGGGGGGATGCACCTATTTATAAATAGAAGGATCTAGGAGACTCCAAATGAGGTGCGGTTTCTGGCCATGTGGTCGTGATCGAATGACCGAGAGGATGGAGTGGGTTTAGCTGGGTTTTGGGCCACTTTGGAGAGGTGTTGGGCTGCAACACACACGAGGCCTTTACGGTTCCTCGGTTAACCGTTGGAGTATCAAACGAAGTCCAAATGGCACGAAACTTGATAGGCGATCTACTGGTAGTGAACCAAGGCCGCTTGGCATGTCTCGGTCCAATCTGAGAACGTTTAACACCCGCACACGAAAAGAGGCAAAAGGGAACACTGGAGGACGTAGGAATGCCGGAATGCAAAACGGACAACGGGGAAAATGCTCGGATGCATGAGACTAACACGTATGCAAATGCGATGCACATGATGACATGATATGAGATGCATGACATAGGCAAAAGTAAAACGAAGACGAAACCCAACCACAAGGAAATATCATAACTTAGTGCCGAAACTGGCAAGAGCTGGAATACAAATATGGCAGGTTACATATGGGGCGTTACATTGCTCCCGTGAAGTTTCAGGACTTTTGGAGTTATGTAGAATAGGTCTCTAATATTTGCTCCTTTTCCAGCCCAGAATTCCAGCTGCTGACACTCCCCCTCTTCATGTAAACCCTGTAAAATAAGAGAGAATAGGCATAAGTATTGTGACATAATGTGTAATAACAATCCATAATGCAATAATTATCGATATAAAAGCATGATGCAAAATGAACGTATCGGGGTGACTAACAAGTGATCAAACATACATCAAATGAAAATAAGCATGTTCCTTATCTGAATGGCAATCCTATAAGGACAGTAGTAATTTTTAAAGCAGCAGCATTGCTAGATATTAGTGTGGGCATTAGGATTAACTATGACAACTGTTAAATATGACATTACTTTAATGGTGCCATTGCTTTATTTTACCAGCAACATTACATTAACAGCTGCTATAGATTTGGTATTTGGGCACGGGAGAGTAGGCAGACTAGGACAGCTGCATTTCTAACAAAAAGAAGCAACTTATCTTAATGGGAAATTTAGCAGGACATGAAAAAAGTGCCATTGACTCATATTACTGGAGGCATTACATTGAAAACAACATTGGTTTAACGTGTCCTTACTTTTAACAGCGCGACTGCTACATTTTACCAATGGCATTACATAAGAGTGGCTCGGGGCAACAAACATCAGAATAGGATATCTGGGTTGGTCCCATTTTTGTTCGGTATAGCCACCTTATACTGTTTGAGGCTAGCAAATCTAGTGCTGGACTTACTCTGTTGACTTGTGCCCCCAGTCCCCACTTTCTTTCCTTTTTCAACCAATAGATCGGGTTTATATTGAGTTTGTACAACGTTTCCCTTTATTTCCCTATTAGACCACGAGACCAGTTGGATAGCAAAAATTTAGGTCGGTTTCCAACAGCCGATTGATCCTATCTACGAGAGGGCCTGAGAAATAGTAAAAGAAACAAATGGAGTGACGTCAGGAGCTTGGGAAGTAGGGCAAGGCCTGTTCCGAAGGAAGTTCTACCTGAGGGTCGTCGGGATGTCACTAGGTGCGACGGGAGGCCGGATCTGCCCACACTATGACAACAAGGAAGAAGGGGTCGGAGGCCCTCCCTAGCCAGTGGTATTTGGGAGAGAACGACAAGGCATGCTGATCGGGACGCGTCAACAGTGCATAAGAGCCGGCGCCGAGGACGACCGCATGAACGTTGCACCTTCTCACCTTCCCCGACGGAGAGGATCCGGCTGGATCTGTGACCAGCGGTGAGCAGAGAGAGAGAGAGAGAGAGAGAGAGAGAGAGAGAGAGAGAGAGAGAGAGAGAGAGTGTAGCGACCATACCTCAAACAGTCTGATCTCTATGCTCCGGTGTCATCCCTGGATCAGTAATGCTGACACCACACAGTACTTCGAAGGATTTATAGCAGAGTGGCAATCACACACTTATTACAACGATGTCTCAAAAGAGAACTTATTACAATAATATGGCTTAAGGCCATCTAATATCGATAACAGTGGAAGACTTGGGAGATAAATGGGTCCATCAACTCCAACGGCATCACTGAGTATAGAACCGCGACCTAAAACACCTCAATCGTCGTCTGAAAAGTCTGCAACATTAACGTTGCAGCCCAAAACGGGTCAGCACATGGAATATGCTGGCAAGGTAACACATAGAGAGTAATGGAATGAAACAGCTATACTATATGCATATTTGGCTGGTGGAAAGCTCTATGGTTACTGTTTTGCGTAAAGCCAATTTTTCCCTACTGCAAAGGAATAAATTTATTTAACTATCATGGTGGTTGTTAAACATTGAGAATGGTTGACAGCATTCTCAATGCCAATTAAAAGTAAACAATTAATCACCTAACAATATTAATTAGAAGTAACATGATGAGATTCACATGATATTCAAGTACTAGATACTCAAGATTGTCCATAACCGGGGACACGGCTAATCATGATTAGTTTATTACACTCTGCAGAGGTTTGCGCACTTTTCCCCACAAGACTCGATCGCCTCCGTTGGATTTCTCGCACTACTGGTGTTTGAGAAACGGATGACCGAGACACATTCTTTCAGAAGCGCTAGCACCTTACGATGGATAGACCGGTACACCTACTTTCCCCTACATCTGCTAGTCTACCCTATAAGAGTTCGCTCGACTTAATCAACTATGCCAGAGCCCATAATGGCTTGTGGCTGCACACGTAAGTATTTAGCATGAAAGATCTTCTGATCCCTTTGAGCCTGGGTGGCGGTCCAAAAAAACAGGCAAGTCCTGATAGACATCAGGTGCCTCAATCCACCCAGATGTGTGTTTAAGTTGCCACCTTAGATAAACCATTAAAATTACCAATCTCACATCTGTCATGGATATCACTCACCCAATCCACGTCTACTAGCATAGCATGGCATAATAAGCAAACGTAGAAGTAACTCCCAAGGTTTCATAGTAACAGGTAATAGGTACTACCTCATCTACTTCCCATCCCACAATTTAATTAGATCCTAATCATGCAATGTGTGAGGATGGATCTAATGCAATAAAACTAGGTTGTAGAAAAGGTATGATCAAAGTGTTACTTGCCTTGCTGATGATCCGCGAGTATTAGAGATTCGAAGTAACAAGTGGTGCAATCCGGGTAATCTATCGCAGACAAACAACAAGCATACAATAAGTACTCATCTAATGCATAGGTAAAACTCGAACAAGAGATCGAACCAGAAAGGTCAACTTAAGAACCCCGGTTGCAAATAAAGAAAGAACCGAACAAAGAAACCGAAAACAAACGGCGGAAGAAAACAACTCAGTTCTAGCAAGTTGAAACTAGGTCAAATTTTACAATAGCAAAAACTTGTTTAAGTTGATTAATCGGAACGGCGGTTTCGAAACGAAACTCCAGGCGCTTGAATCACCTGATTCCGATAAACGAGCGAGAAGATAAACTAGAACGAAGAACGGATCTGAGATCGCGATCGCAGAATAAATCCGGCGAAAATAAAAAGAAGAATGGTTAAACGAACGGACGTTCGTTAACCTAGAAGAATCCGGTGATCACGTTCATTAGGATTAACGGTCCGGTGAACGGTCTCTGGGCAACTAAATCAGAAAAGAGAACGGAACCGATCTAGGGTTTCGAGAAAAGAAAACCGAACAAAAAACCGATCTAGAAAACCGGAACGGTTTAGTGAAGAACTGGAGAGAAAAACGAATCGGAAAAGAAGAATCGGAACGATTAGAAGAAAACGATCCAATGAGAAGACGAGATGTGGCGCGGGGCTACCTCCGGTGAGGTCTCCAGCGAGGGGCTCCGGCGGCGTGGGCGTGGGGCGGCGCGGCAAGGTGCGGCGGCGGCGCGGGCGGCGGCTTAGGGCGGCGTGCGGGTGTGGGGCGCGGTGTGCTTGGGCTTTGGTTTGATGGGTTTAGAGGGGGGCGTGTGGGTATTTATATTGGGGAGGGGAGGGGTTTACTTGGAGTAGAGGACAAGGAATTAGACTAGGACTAGGAAATAAAAGAGGGAAGGAAAAGATCTAGAAAAAGAAAAGGAATATACGGAAGTAGGACAAAGTCCTACTAGGAAACCTAAAAAGGAAACGGCGGCGGCTCCCTGGCGCTTGGGTGCGCTCGCACGGCCTCCTGGCCTTGGCCTTGGCCGGCGGCTGGCTTGGTGGCTTGGGTCTTAGGCCTAAGTCGCTGGAACATTTTTTTTAAACGGTTCCGCGCTCGAAAAAAACAGAACGAGATCTAAACGAACTCCAAATCTAATAAAGTAAATTTTCCCCGACTCCTAAAAATGAGTCGATATCGGAGTAAATAGCCATGGGTAGCCTAGCCGGCTTCCCCTGGCCCATCAAAAAAAATTACGAGCCCGTCCGGCTCTCAAGAAGACTCAAGACCTGGGCCGCCTCCCCCCTTGCCGACTATCTTCCTGGCCGGCTTCGGGGGCGGCCCGCCCTTTACCCTCATGAAGAAAGCTATGGAGGGCCGACTACGAGAAGCCGGCTACAGCAGGGCTGGCTACGAGAAGCCGGCTCCCATAAAGCAGTCAAAGCCGTACCCGCAATGTACGCGTCCACCCTGCGATGATGAAGCGGGGCGTGGCTACAGTGGAGCCTGCCACCCCCAAAACCCGGAGCACGCCTGGTACAGTGCGTCGTACGGGTGGCCACAACCCGTCCGGCGTGGCACTGTTGCCACGGCGGCTCCGACGCCGTCCACGACGGGCCGCCAGCGTGGCCCCCGAGGCAGTGGGCCCCTTCGGGCAGAGAGATACCGAAGGCGGCCGCACCTCCTCTCAAGCCGGCAAGATAGAGGGCCGGCTTCCCATAGCCGGCCTGCCACCTTCCTCGAAGGAGACGCCCATTAAGGAGACAAGATACGACGGGGCTACAGTAATCGCCCGCCAGGGCAGCGGTACTGTAGCCACGCTTACCCCGACCAAGCCTGTGTCAACCGCACGGAGTAACAGTAACCAGCCACCGACCAGGCCCTGGCCTGTGGGGCCTGCCTATCGACCGAGGAGCCGGTAGCCGGCGGGACCCACCAGCCGGCGGGCCCCAGTAGCCGGCGCAGAAGCCGGCAAGCATAGTCACAGACAGCTGGGCCCCGCGCCCAGCTGGATTACCATTGTACCCCCGGGGGGTAGGCCTATATAAACCCCCCGGTGCACCCATGCAAAGGGTGGGACTCTCAAGTTAGACCTAGACACCATACAAGGAGAGGAAGCAAGCTAGCTGAGCCCTTCTTCCTCCTTCCACCCAAAACAGCTCGAGGAGCATTGTGTAGCTACTTGTTCATTTAGTAACCATGCGGAGACCCCGCAGAGCAGTAGTAGGGGTGTTATCTCCCCGGAGAGCCTTGAAGCTGGGTAAGATTCACCGGCGTGCATGTCTTCGCCTTATCCCGTTTCCAGGCACCGGCGATGTTTTATTGGCTCCCACAATGATAAGCCACACGTTGGCATATGTCGCACCTACCACCCGACATTTGGCGCCCACCGTGGGGCCAGGTGCACCATCGTCCGGAGACCTATTCTGGACGGGAACCCTTTTCCTCCCCCGCGAGCGTAGCGAGCCCGGCTCGCCCGATGGCGCTTGCCGCGACGCGCTGCATGGCATCACCAATGTCTGCGCGGCGAGCAGCCTCGCCGACCTCTTCGACAAGGCCCGCATCTCCGACGAGCTTGCCTCTGATGCGGCCACCGACCACCTCACCAACCTCCTCGGCCAGCTCCACGTCTCCAGCGAGCCCGCTGTGGATTTGGAGTCGGTTGGCTCCACCGACCCGATGCCTGTCGACTCCGACACCGCGTCCTACGACACCTTCCCCACCAACGTCACGATCTACAACGACCCGCTCCCTCCGGCCGGCGATCGCGATACCGTCACCACCGAGGTGATGGTTATCGGCCACGACGGCCCGACCGATGAGGGCGCCCGCGACGCCCCGCGCGCGGTGGCCCGCGACTTGTCCGCCCCCCTTCCGGCTGACGCCAACGATGAAGTACTGGAGGCACGCCGCCTCGCCCTCCTCGCGGAGGGCCGGCGGCTGGCCTCCGTAAGACGCCTCACCGAGGCCTACCAGCGCGAAGCTGACCGCGCCGCCTTCGGCACGCCGGCTCCGGCTGGCCCAAGCCGGCTGGTGCTGTCAGGCAACGCGGCGCCGTCATCGCCGACACGCTTGGAGTCGATCGCCCGGTCTACGCCACTCCGCTCGAGAACCTGCGCGCCGCCCAGGCGGCCGTAGATGAGCTGGACGGCTTGGAAGCCGAAGACCTCCCCCACATGACGCGGCGTATACAGCAACTAATTGACGCGGCCGCTCGGCGGCACGAAGCCGACGCCTGCGCGCGGAGCCATCCCCCGCGCCGCGAGCACGGCGCGACTTCCCGATCGCCGACTACAAGCAACACTCGCGCGTGGCGCGAGAAAGAGCCGGCTTCCAGCCAAAGCCGGACCCAAATCTCCATCGAGCGAGACGCAGACGGCCGCCCCCGAGCCATGGAATGGCGGGGCACACCGCCTCCGCCTCGAGCTCGTGGAGAGAGATACCCCACCCCGCCTCCAGTGGCGCACCCGACTCTCAGCGGCCGGCTTGGTCGCCGCAAAGGAGTCGGCGAGAACGACGCCCGCCACCGGATCGACCGCCTGGCCAGATCCCTGGCGCTGGAAGAAGAAGATGATGTCGGCCCGCCTTGCTTTGGCCCCCGCATCCGCGACGAGCCCTTCCCCAAAGGTTCTCGCTCCCAAGAGACACGCCCAAGTACAATGGCTCGGTGAAGCCGGAAGACTAGCTGACCGACTACTCCACAGCCGTCAGCATCGCCAATGGCAACCGGCGCGTTGCCGTGAAGTACGTGCCCCTCATGCTGCAAGGCATGGCACGGACTTGGCTTAATAGCCTCAAGCCTCTCAGCATCAACAGCTGGGTAGATTTCACTGAAGCCTTCATTCGCAACTTCACCAGCACCTACAAGCGGGCTCCCAAGCCCAGACAGCTCTCCCTGTGCGTACAGGGCCCAGCCGAGTCCACTCGCGACTACCTCACGCGTTGGGCCGAGCTCCGCAACTCCTGCGAAGGGGTGCATGAGGTGCAAGCCATCGAATACGTCACTGCCGGGTGCCGAGAGGGCACCCTCCTCAAGCACAAGCTTCTTTGCGACGAGCCGACTACCCTCGACGAGCTCCTGAACATCGCCGACAAGTATGCCATCGCCGACTCCTCGATGAAGACCGAGCTCCGGGTGGACGCGTCCGGAAAAGTGCTCAATCCGGCGCCCCAAGCACCGGCTGGAGATGCCGGCCGACGCCAACACCAGAATGATCAGAAGCGCAAAGGCCCTGCGCCGCCTCCCGCTAGCCGGCAGGCGGCCACGGTCGAAGATGCGCCGCCTGAGGGGCGGACCGCGCCCAAGAAGCCCAAGGGCGGCCGGCCGGCTTGGCAGCCGGCCTTCTCCTACGAACAAACCCTTGACGCCCCGTGCAAGTTCCATAGCGGCGCGAAGCCGTCCAACCATACGACCCGAAAGTGCAACTGGCTCACCCGAATCTCCAAGGGCGAAGGGCTCACGCCGACTCCGCGTGCCGGCCCGCCGCCTGCGGCTCCGCCGCCCAAGGCCGCTCGGCCCGCGGTTGATGCCGTGTAGGACGAGTTCCCCGACAAGCAAGCATCTTACGTTGTCTTTATGAGCCAGCCCGAAGACCGGCGCAGCAAGCGCCGAGAGCAACAAGAAGTCAATGTGGCCGCCGCCAACCCAGCCGGCCACATGCATTGGTCCAGAAATCCATCAGCTGGAGCCGGGCCGACCACCCAGAGGTGATGCCGTCCCTCGGCTCCTACGCTTTGGTCCTAGAGGCCACCCTTGCGACGGACACGCGTGCCGCGCGCTTCTCCCGCGTGCTGATCGATGGTGGAAGCAGCATCAACATCATGTACCGCGACACCATGGAGAAGTTGGGTGTCAAGGCAAAACAGCTTGTGCCGACTCGAACGGTGTTTCACGGCATCGTACCCGGTTTGTCCTGCGCCCCCATCGGCAAGATCAAGATCGATGTACTCTTTGGGGGCAAGGATCATTTCCGCCGGGAAGCAATCTGGTTCGAGGTGGTGGACCTGGAGAGCCCTTACCACGCCTTGCTTGGCCGACCCGCCTTGGCCAAGTTCATGGCGGTCCCCCACTACGCATACCTCAAGATGAAGATACCAAGCTCCAAGGGCAATATCACCATCGCCGGCGACTACAAGAAGTCCGCTGACTGTGCCGCGGCCAGCAGCTGGCTGGCCGAATCCCTCGTGATTGCCGAAGAGAAGAAGACGCTGGACAGGGTCGTGGCCATGGCCAACAAGCAGCTAAACCAGCCCGCCGACTCCAAGGAGTATGATGCCCAAGGATCTTTCCAGCCGGCCAAGGAGACCAAGAAAATACAGCTCGACCCCGAGCACCCCGAGAGGTTTGCCGTCATTGGGGCGAGCCTAGACAGAAAATAGGAAGGCGAGCTCGTCGATTTCCTCTGTGAGAATCGGGATATCTTTGCATGGTCCCCCAAGGACATGCCGGGCGTTCCGAAGGATTTCGCCGAGCACAAATTACATGTGCGGGCGGACGCCAAACCAGTCAAGCAGCCTCTCCGCCGACTGTCAGAGGAGAAGAGAAGGATCGTAGGGGAGGAGATAGCCCGGCTTCTTGCAGCCGGCTTCATCATGGAAGTTTTCTTCCCCGAGTGGCTCGCGAACCTGGTTCTCGTGCTGAAAAAGAATAACAAGTGGCGCATGTGTATAGATTACACAAGCCTCAACAAAGCCTGCCCAAAAGATCCCTTCGCCCTGCCCAGAATTGACCAAGTGATAGACTCCACAGCCGGATGCGAGCTGTTGAGCTTTTTGGATGCTTATTAGGGATACCACCAGATAAAACTGAACCCGGATGACCGACTGAAGACCGCCTTCATCATGCCGTTTGGAGCCTTCTGCTACCTGACCATGACGTTCGGCTTGAGGAATGCCGGCACCACTTTTCAGCGTTGCATGCAGAAGTGCCTCCTCACGTAGCTCAGCAAAAACGCCCACGTCTACGTGGATGATATCGTGGTGAAGACGGACAAGCGCGGCACTCTGCTGGAAGACATAAAGGAGACATTCGAGAACCTGCGCCGGTTCCGAATCAAGCTCAACCCCGAGAAATGCATGTTCGGAGTGCCAGCCGGCTAGCTCCTAGGCTTTCTGGTCTCCGAACGCGGCATCGAGTGCAACCCTGTGAAGATCAAGGCCATCGAGAGGATGGCGGTCCCAACCAAGCTTCGAGAGATCCAGTAGTTCACCGGGTGCCTGGCCTCTCTGAACCGCTTCATCAGCCGGCTTGGAGAGAAAGCTCTCCCTCTCTACCGCCTCATGAAGAAGAGCACCCACTTCGACTGGAATGACCAGGTCGACCAAGCTTTCCACGAGCTGAAGAAAATGCTGGCCACGCCGCCTGTCTTGGCGGCGCCGACTGAGAAAGAGCCCATGCTCCTTTATATTGCCGCCACTAGCCGGGTGGTCAGCACCGTCATTGTAGTCCAACGCCCCGAAGAAGGCCGAGCCCAGCCGGTCCAGAGGCCGGTTTATTACCTGAGCGAGGTGCTGTCCGCCTCGAAACAGAACTACCCGCACTACCAGAAGATGTGCTACGGCGTGTACTTCACCGCCAAGAAGCTGAAGCCGTACTTTCAAGAACATCCTATCACGGTCGTATGCACTGCCCCGCTGGCCGAGATCATAGGCAGCCGGGATGCATCCGGCCGGGTAGCTAAGTGGGCCATCGAGCTGGCCCCTTACACGATCTTCTACCAACCCCGCACCGCCATCAAGTCGCAAGCACTGGCCGACTTCCTCGTCGACTGGGCCGAGACCCAGTACTTACCCCCAGCTCCCGACTCCACCCATTAGCGCATGCACTTTGACGGATCCAAGATGCGCACCGGCTTGGGAGCCGGCGTCATCCTTACCACTCCTAAGGGCGACAAGCTCAGATACACGCTGCAGATCCACTTCGCCGCCTCCAACAATGTAGCCGAGTATGAAGCGCTCATACACGGGCTCCGGCTTGCCAAGGAACTCGGCATCCGCCGGATCCTGTGCTATGGCGACTCGGATTTGGTGGTTCAGCAATCATCTGGCGACTGGGACGCCAAGGACGCAAACATGGCAAGCTACCGCTTCCTAGTGCAGCAAATCAGTGGATACTTCGATGGATGTGAATTCCTCCATGTGCCGCAAGCCGACAACGAGCTAGCAGATGCCCTGGCCCGAATAGGCTCCACGCGGCAATCAATACCAACCGGCGTCGCCCTACAGCGCCTCCTCAAGCCATCCATCAAGCCGTCTCCGGAATCTGACTCCATCTTCATGCCGCCTAACCCCGATGGGGCCGAGTCCGGCTCGAAGAATCAAGCAGTCGGCCCGGGGACTTCAATACTCGGCTCGGGGACTGCAGTAGCCGGCTCGGGGACTGCAGTATCCGGCTCGGGGACTGCGGTAGCCGGCCCGGGGACTTCTTCAGCACAGCAAGCGGTGGCCGATTCCAGCACTTCATTACCCAGCCCGCCCACCCTGGTGGCTGTAGCCACATTGGCGGCAGGGGAAGTCACAGATCCATCATGGGCCCAAACCATCCGCAACTTTTTGGTGAACCAAGATCTGCCGGCTGACGAAATTGAAGCGAGACAAGTCCAACGTTGAGCCGGAGCATACACAATCGCCAACAGAGAGCTTGTCAAGTGCAGCGTCACCGGAGTCTTACAGCGATGCGTCGAGCAGGAGAAAGGCATTGCAATCCTTAGAGATATACACCAAGGAGAGTGCGGCCACCACACCGCATCAAGATCACTTGTCGCCAAAGCCTTCCGCCACAGTTTCTTCTGGCCGACTGCTTTGGACGACGCCAAAGAGCTAGTCAAACACTACAAAGGCGGCCAGCTTTTCAGCTCCAAGCAACACATGCCGGCTTCGGCACTCAAGACCATTCCCATCACCTGGCCCTTTGCCGCCTAGGGACTGGATATGGTGGGCCCATTCAAGACGGCGCGCGGTGGCATGACGCATTTGCTCGTCGCCATGGACAAATTCACCAAGTGGATTGAGGCGAAGCCGATCAAGAAGCTGAATGGGCTGACTGCGGTGACTTTCATTGTAGATATAACAACCCGGTACGGCGTACCGCACAGCATCATCACCGACAACGACACGAATTTCGCCAAAGGTGCCTTGGCACGGTTCTGCGCTGCACAAGGTATCCGGCTGGACCTTGCGTCAGTCGCCCACCCGCAGTCAAACGGCCAAGTGGAGCGAGCAAATGGCCTCATCCTCTCCGGCATCAAGCCCCGACTGGTCGTACCTCTAGAGCGTTCAGCCGGCTGTTGGCTCGATGAGCTGTCGGCGGTCCTATGGAGTCTACGTACTACCCCAAACAGATCAACCGGCTTCACTAATTTCTTCCTTGTATATGGTGCCGAGGCAGTCATCCCAACAGACATCGAGTTCGACGCGCCTCGGGTAACCATGTACACGGAAGCGGAAGCCAAAGAAGCAAGAGAAGACGGCGTCGACCTGCTGGAAGAAGGCCGGCTGTTAGCCCTCAGCCAGTCTGCCATCTACCAGCAGGGTTTGCGCCACTACCACAGCCGGAGGGTCCGACCAAGATCCTTCCAGGAGGGTGACCTTGTGCTCCGGGTGATCTAGCGAACAGCCGGCCAGCACAAGCTCGCAGCCCCCTGGGAGGGTCCCTTCGTCGTTAGCAGAGCTCTAGGCAACGATTCCTACTACCTCATCGACGCGCAGAAGCCGAAGGAATGCAAGAGAGACGACTTCGGCAAGGAGTCGGAACGACCATGGAATGCCAATCTTCTTCAGAAATTTTACAGTTAAAATGCAGTATGTATCATGTCCACTTTTGTATTAAGTACGAAACAATAGGCTCCCCGAGGAGGACTAGGGGACTGCCATCTTTTATTTTATGAATGAAAGTTATCATGCGTATGATATCACATGTTCATTTATTTTGTCCGGCACCGGGTTCGACGAGTCGGCCCGGGGACTAGCCGACTGGAGTTATGTTAGGAGCCCTACCCGCGGTCAGACAAGTAATGTGCTGACACCCAGGCTTGGCTCTTGCCAAAATCGCAGTTCGAAGAACTGACTGCCCGGTTGGCAAGAGATATAAGCCGGAAAGGGTGCGCACACGAAAAACGGCTAGGGACTAACGGGCTTATACATAACAAAAGCCGGCTTGCCGCCTCCCTCCGACCAACTACCAGAGTAGCCGGCCGGCCGGCTTACATTCAGTCTGCTTTAAATCCAAGAAAGCTCGAGTACTTGCCTTCCCAAAGAGGGAAGGTGGCAAAGGAAAAAGCCTAAGGATAAAAAAGTGCACTTGAATGGAAGCCAACACATGCATACAATAATATTTACACAAAGGACCTCCAGAGAGGTCATCATCCAACATTGTTCGATACACCCCCAGTGGGTGGAATTGCGGAGACATAAAAATTGTTCAAAAAGACAAAAGCAGGAACAACAGGAACGGCAGATCAAGCCGGTGGGGCCGCTGACGAGCCAGGCTGGGCAGTGGAGACGGTCACGCCGGCTGAAGGAGCGGCCGGCTGGCCAACTTCGGCCTGATCACCACCTCCGGTAGAGGGCGCGCTCCAGCGCGGCTCGTTGCTGGAGGCACGGTCGGCTTGAGGGCGGTCGGTCGTCTCACCAGTCGGCTCAGCGTCTCCGCCGTTTTCTTCCTCGTCATCCTCGCCCTCGTCGCTGGAGGCGATCTCCTCGGCCGAGTCCTCGCCTTCCGCCGGGTTCAGCCCGAACCACTCCTCCGGCTGGGCGATGCCGTCATCACTGAGTTCCGGCGCGAAGACGCTGGTGTCGGAGCACTCGGCGATCGTCGAGGCGCGCTGCGCGATCGCCGGCCACACTTCCTCCAGCTCCACGTCGGCCTCCAACCGCCAAGTCCGTAGCTGGTCCAGGCTCAACCCTGGGTACCACGCGCTGACGAACTCCAAAGCACGCCCGGCTCCGAGACGGGCTGCTGACGCCTTCCAAGCCTCGAAGCGGCCGACTGCGACTTCCAGCCAGTCGGCGGTCCGACTTGGGGTGCGGGGAATCACCTGGCCGGGCCAGAGCGCGGCCAGCACCTGCGCCCCGGCACGTTGGAGCTGGCGGAGCATCCGATGGGCCGGTGGCAGTCGCGCTTGGATGGTGATGAGCTGCTCCGACAGCGTTCGATTTGCATCTGGCGGAATGACAACTCCAGCCTGACGGCGCGCCTCGCGATGGGCCTCGATGGCTTGGGTGGTGAGGTCGGAGTGGCCGGGAAAGTAATTTGCGCAAAGTAACATGCACAAGTCAGAATAAAAACCTCAGGCGGCCGGCAGATGAAGGAAGGGTAAGAAAGGCGGCTTACCATCGATCAGATCTTCGATTCGGCCGAAACCTTCCTCCAGCGCCTGGCGCATCTCGGCCCAGCTCGCCGCCTTGGTCTCGAGCTCCGCCTTCAGGGCAGCCTCGCCGTCCTGCGCCTTCTGCAGGGCCGCCTTATGGCTTTCCTCCTGGTCGGCCAGTTTCTTGACCAGGCGGTCGCGCTCCTGAACCAAGTCGGCATACTCGGCGTCCCTGGCACGAAGAGCGGTCTGCACTTCACCGAGCTCCCTCCGCAAGTCGGCGTTGGCCTATGCATGAGCAAAAGACAAAGAGAAAAAGTCAGCAAGGGAAAGGTCGTCAAGGAAGATCCGACCCGACTGCTCAGCAGTCGGCCCGAATCTCGGGGACTACACCCAGTGGGTGCGCTGTCGCGCCCCCACGAGAGACAGATAAAAGCAATATACTTACGTCGGCTGCTGGCCAGGTCTTCGGTCCTCCAGCTCAGCTCCCGAGCCTGGGAGTTGAAGGCGGCGGCACGAGAGTTGTGATAATCCTAAAGATCAGACAGAAAACAGAGTTAAGATAGTCGTCGGGAAAGATCCGACCCGACTGCGCTGCAGTCGGCCCGGATCTCAGGGACTACACCCAGTGGGTGCGCTAGCGCGCCCCCACGGAAAAAATCAGAGGACCAGCGCGGTCGACAAGTAAAAAACTTACCCGGATTGCGGACCGCGTCGACAAAAACTCCTGAGTAAATTGCCGCAGGAGGGCGGCCTGAGCCTGCAGCCGGCTCCGAACCCCTTGGGCCGCCACATTCAGCTCGCCACTTCCTCCGCTGGGAGTCCACCCGGACGTGGCGGAACTGGCCACCTCCAAGGCTTCTGCCGTCTAGTCGGCACTCGCGGCTTGGCGCGTGTCCGGCGGGGCCGTGCTCCCTCCGGCGCGATGGCTCGCTGCGAGCTGAATTTCAAGACTGGCTCCGGCCTCGGGTGCGGCCCGGGCAGGCTCCTCCGGCACCGCCGACGACTGGCCGCCTTCACCCGCTCCGGCTGGCGCTGCCGGCGGCGTCCTCTCTGCGAAGACCTCGAAGAGCTCATCCCTCTGCACCGGCGGCTGATCGGGGGTGATCTCCTCCGCCGTGGGCAGCGGGATGTCCGGGTCCAGGGTGTGGAGGGGGATGACGAGCAGCGGAGGCCGGCTATGCATGCCCTCCGCCTCCGACTCCGCGGTCGCCCGCTCCGATGGAGTCTCGGCTGCCGCGTCCGCTCGCTCCGTCGGCGCCCGGGCGGCCTCCCGCTCCGCCGCCTCCCTCTCTTGTCGCGCCTCGCGGGCGTTCCACTCCGTGGCTTCTGCATGATCGGCGCGGGGGTCCACGCGGCGGGGCCCTGAAGATCCAGCACCCGGCCCGACCACAGAGCCGCCTGGGCCTCGCTCGAGGGAAAGCGACGCCCTGCTCGGAATTCGGAGAAGAGTTAGAACAAAAGAAGACAACAAAAAACAAGCACGCAAGCGGCCAAAGGGATTACGAGGAAACCGCTGGAGGTTGCTTCACCGCCTTCCGGAAACGGGCCGCCTTCGCCGCCGCTTCGTCTCGCTTCGTGGCCGCGGCGGAGGCCCTCGTCTTTTTGGCCGGCTGCCGAAGAGAGGAAGCGTGGCCCGGCGTTTTGACGTTCCACCACCGGCAGCCGGCGCGGCGGACGAGCCCGCGCTGTGACGATCGGTTGCCGGCTGGTGGCACGGGATTTCTTCGGCGTCGGCGTCATCCGGCTAGTCGTCAAAACTGGCCGAGAGCCCCGTGCCTCCGGGCTCGGCGACATCTCCCGTGACGGCATCCTCCATGGCGGCCGCAGCCAAATCCGGGTCGTCGATGTCGTCTACTGTACGGTCCGGGGCATACTGGCGTTCGACTCCTGCCGCCCCGGCTGGCGGCGGAAGAAGAGGGTTCTGATAAAAAAAGGGGGAGAAGAGCCGCCTGGTCAGAAGCCGGCCGGCACAAGCCGGCTGATGACAGAAAGAAGGACTTACCACGGGCGGAGGACGGGCGCGGGAGTACGGCGCCTTGCCGAATTGCTAGTTGTCGGTGAGCTTGAGGTTGGCGATGTAGTTCACCATGAGCGCTACCTCGGCATGGGGCATCTCCCATGTGCTCAGCCGGCAAGGGTCGAAGCGGCCGCTCATCTGGCATAACATGTGGGGCCAGCTCTGAAGGGGAAGGATCCGGCGCTCGACGAAGGCGGCCACCAAGTTGGCTCCGCGCAGGCCTTCCGACTGGATCATTACCCGAAGCCGGGCAATGGAGGCGTTCCCGGCCGGAGATAAGGACTTGGACCGGAAGCCCCAAGACGGCTCCCTCCCAGCCGGCGGGCTGGCTACGTAAGCCGGCAGGTTAACGTAGTCTCCTTGCGGGGCGACGTTCTTGACGTAGAAATACGATTTCTGCCAGAGTTTGACCGATTGGATTAAAGGGATGTGCGGGAAGGGGTTGTTGTCGCTTGACCTCTTCATCGCGATGAAGGCCCCGCAGGGGGCGGGCACGCCGGCGGTGACGGTGCCGAGCTTGTTTTGGAAGAGCTCCGCCCAAAGCTCCAGCGTGGGCAGCACTCCCAAGAAGCCTTCGCAGAGAGAGACGAAGGACGACAGCAGCATCACCGCGTTGGGCATGAGGTGATGCGGCTGGAGACGGTAGAAGTCGAGGAAGGAGCGCATGAACCCACTCGCCGGGAAGCCGAAGCCACGCAAGAAATGCGTGCGGAAGACGACGCGCTCGCCTTCCTCTGGCGCCGGCGAGATTTCCGCCTCCGGCGCCAGACGAGCCTGCACGAGGTTGGCGGCGGGCAGGCGCCGGGTCCGGCGAAGAAACTCTATGTGGTCTTCGTGGACGTTGGACCCGTCCCACGAGCTTGACAGCGCCATGGACATGGCGGCATGGGCGGGCTGCGACGGGAGGCTGCGTCGGGCGCGAAGGAAGAAGAAAGGAAAGAAGAACAAGGAGGGACGGGGAGCGGGGGAGCGAGCAAGCCTTTGTCTCTCCCCCTCCCCCTCCTACTTGTAGGCTCGTGCGCCGGCGCCGAGGAGGCGCGGCGTGGGGGATCATGGGGATCGATCGTGCCCATCTCCCCCGTGCCCCGCGTTAATTGCGCGCCTTGAAGACACGAAGAAATGGCCGCGGGGAGGCGAGCAGTCCCCTCGGGCCACAGAAGATCTGCGCCCGGGCCGAGGCCAAGGAGTGGCGGGCCCGGGCCTGCGGTGGCGTCCCGTTGCGCGCGTGCGGCGGCAGGACTTCTCCGCTACGTGGCCCGTCGTGGTGCCCGCGGCCAGTCCGCGGGTCAACCACGGTCATATTAATAAACAAGAAAGTTCTCCAAAGTCGGATTATGACGGCGAGGTCGGCTCCTTAGGGTGTGAAGCTGACCAAGCTTCTCGTCCCTCTGTCTGCCGTGAAGCTCGCCCAGCTTCGGGGACTACTGTCGGAGTAAATAGGCATGGGTAGCCTAGCCGGCTTCCCCTGGCCCATCAGAAAAAATTACGAGCCCGTCCGGCTCTCAAGAAGACTCAAGACCTGGGCCGCCTCCCCCCTTGCCAACTATCTTCCTGGCCGGCTTCGGGGGCGGCCCGCCCTTTACCCTCATGAAGAAAGCTGTGGAGGGCCAACTACGAGAAGTCAGCTACAGCAGGGCCGGCTACGAGAAGCCGGCTCCCATAAAGCAGTCAAAGCCGTACCTCCAATGTACGCGTCCACCCTGCGATGATGAAGCAGGGCGTAGCTACAGTGGAGCCTGCCAACCCCAAAACCCGGAGCACGCCTGGTACAGTGCGCCGTACGGGTGGCCACGACCCGTCCGGCGCGGCACTGTTGCCACGGCGGCTCCAACACCGTCCACGACGGGCCGCCAGCGTGGCCCCGAGGCGGTGGGCCCCTTCGGGTAGAGAGATACCGAAGGCGGCCGCACCTCCTCTCAAGCCGGCAAGATAGAGGGCCGGCTTCCCATAGCCAGCCTGCCACCTTCCTCGAAGGAGACGCCCATTAAGGAGACAAGATACGGCGGGGCTACAGTAATCGCCCGCTAGGGCGGCGGTACTGTAGCCATGCTTACCCCGACCAAGCCTGTGTCAACCGCACAGAGTAACAGTAACCAGCCACCGACCAGGCCCTGGCCTGTGGGGCCTGCCTGTCGACCAAGGAGCCGGCAGCCGACGGGCCCCAGTAGCCGGCGCAGAAGCTGGCAAGCATAGTCACAGACAGCTGGGCCCCGTGCCCAGCTGGATTACCATTGTACCCCCGGGGGGTAGGCCTATATAAACCCCCCGGTGCACCCATGCAAAGGGTGGGACTCTCAAGTTAGACCTAGACACCATACAAGGAGAGGAAGCAAGCTAGCTGAGCCCTTCTTCCTCCTTCCACCCAAAACAGCTTGAGGAGCATTGTGTAGCTACTTGTTCATTTAGTAACCATGCGGAGACCCCGCAGAGCAGCAGTAGGGGTGTTAGCTCCCCGGAGAGCCCTGAAGCTGGGTAAGATTCACCGGCGTGCATGTCTTCGCCTTATCCCGTTTCCAGGCACCGGCGATGTTTTATTGGCTCCCACAATGATAAGCCACCCGTTGGCATATGTCGCACCTACCACCCGACAGTCGAACAAAATGAACTTTTCCCCGGGCCTAAAATGCAATTTTTGAAAACACGCATTTTTCCCTATCCAAATAAAAGGCAAATAAAACTCCGACAAATCCAATGATCCTTTCTTCAAAATTTGAGAAGAACTCAAATATGAAAATAACGAAATCTCCAACTCTCTCTCAGGGTCCTTGAGTTGCGTGAAATTTCTAGGATCGGAAAATGCAAGAAAATATGATATGCATGATGATCTATGTATAACTTTCCAAATTGAAAATTTGGGATGTTACAAACCTACCCCCCTTAAGATGAATCTCGCCCTCGAGATTCTGGTTGGCTAGAAAATAGGTGAGGTTGGTCCTTGAGCAAATCTTCTTCTCTCTCCCAGGTGGCTTCATCCTCTGAGTGGTGGTTCCACTGAACTTTGCAAAACTTGATAACCCTGCTGCGAGTAACTCTGCTGGCAATCTCGAGAATCTTGACTGGTTTCTCCTCATACGTCAAGTAGTCCTTCAACTGAATCGCTTCAAGCGGCACTGTGTCTCTTAACGGTACCTCCGCCATCTCGGTGTGACACTTCTTCAGCTGAGAAACATGGAATACATCATGAACTCCTGACAGTCCCTCTCGTAATTCCAAGTTATATGCGACTTCTCCCATACGTTGCAAGATCTTATATGGTCCAACGAAACGCGGTGCTAATTTTCCCTTAACTCCAAATCGTTTAATTGCTCGAAGTGGGGATATTCGGAGATACACTCTGTCTCCGGTTTCGTAGACTGTCTCCTTGCGTTTAGAATCTGTGTAGCTCTTCTGCCTGGACTGGGCTACCTTGAGCCTATCGCGTATCAACTTAACTTTCCGTTCAGACTCCTTAATCAAATCTGGTCCAAAGAATTGACGGTCTCCAACTTCGTCCCATGACAACGGTGTCCTGCACCTCCTTCCGTACAAAGCTTCGAAAGGTGCCATCTTCAAACTGGTTTGGTAACTGTTGTTATAAGAAAACTCCGCATACGGCAAGTTATCGTCCCAACTAGATCCATAATCTAGTGCACAAGCTCTCAGCATATCTTCCAAAATCTGATTGACTCTCTCGGTCTGTCCATCTGTCTGCGAATGAAAAGTTGTGCTGAACTCTAGCCTCGTACCCAAAGTTTCATGCAACTGATTCCAAAACTTTGAGGTAAATTGGGTTCCTCTATCCGATACAATACTCCTTGGAACTCCATGCAAACAAATGATCCTAGTCATGTATATCTTTGCCAACTTAGCACTGCTGTAAGTGGTCTTAACTTGAATGAAATGTGCTACCTTCGTCAAACGATCAACTACTACCCATATTGAGTCATATCCTGCCTTCGTCCTGGGCAGTCCGGTGATAAAATCCATGCCTATCTTATCCCACTTCCATTCGGGTATCGGCAATGGTTGCAACAATCCGGCTGGCTTCTGATGCTCTGACTTCACCCTATGACATACGTCACAAACTGCTACATAGGCTGCAATATCCTTCTTCATTCCAGTCCACCAGAATGTTTCCTTCAAATCCAAATACATCTTGGTATTTCCTGGGTGAATCGAATAGGGTGAATCATGTGCCTCTTGCAAAATCAACTTCCTGATCTCTGGGTCATTTTGCACGTAAACACGGTCCTCAAACCATAGGGTATCGTGATCATCCACACGAAATCCCTTCGCTTTTCCTTTGCTTACTTTCTCCTTTATAGAAGCAATTTCCTTGTCAGATTTCTGAGCTTCTCTGATTTTATCCATCAATGTTGACTGAATCTCTAATGCTGCTACATAGTTCACGAAGGTTTTCTGATAACTCCTTGGGTATTTCCTCCGTTATTAACGTATTGACATGGCTCTTACGGCTCAATGCGTCAGCTACTACATTAGCTTTTTCGGGATGGTAATGCAATCTCATATCATAATCCTTGATGAGCTCCAACCATCTCCTTTGTCTGAGATTCAACTCCTTCTGCGTGAAAATGTACTTCAAACTCTTGTGATCCGTGTACACCTGACAATGATTTCCAATGAGGAAATGTATCCACGTCTTCAATGCATGCACTACGGCTGCTAACTCCAAATCATGTGTGGCATAATTCAACTCATGAGGCTTCAGTTGTCGTGAAGCATACGAAACAACTCTTCCTTCCTGCATAAGCACTGCTCCAAGTCCTCGACGTGAAGCGTCGCAATATACATCATAATCCTTGGTCTGATCTGGCAAAATCAATACCGGTGAGGTAACCAATCGTTTCTTCAACTCCTGGAAACTAGCCTCACACTCTTCAATCCAATTGAACTTGGTATCCTTCTTCAACAACTCTGTCATAGGCTTCGCAATCTTCGAAAAAAATTCAATGAATCTCCGGTAGTATCCTGCGAGTCCAAGAAAACTCCGGATCTCTCCAACTGTCGTTGGTGCTTCCCATTTGGTTACGGTCACAACCTTTGTGGGGTCAACTGCTATCCTTCTCCGGATATAACATGTCCAAGGAATCCTAATTCCTTCAACCAAAACTCACATTTGCTAAATTTGGCATATAACTGATGTTCCCTCAGCTTCTCCAATACCAAACGCAAATGTTCCTTATGCTCTTCTTCATCCTTTGAATAAACCAGGATATCATCAATGAACACTACGACGAACTTATCCAAAAACTCCATAAACACCTTGTTCATCATGTTCATAAAATAGGCAGGCATGTTAGTCAATCCAAATGACATAACGGTATACTCATATAGTCCATATCTCGTGGTGAAAGCTGTCTTAGGAATATCCTGTTCCCGAATCTTCAACTGGTGGTACCCTGATCGCAAATCGATCTTGGAAAACACTTTAGCTCCTTGCAAACGATCAAACAGATCATTAATCATTGGCAGTGGGTACTTGTTCTTGATGGTTACTTCATTCAATCCTCGATAATCAACAACCATCCTTAATGATCCATCCTTCTTCTCCACTAGAAGTACCGGTGATCCCCAAGGTGAAGAACTTGGGCGTATGTAACCTTTCTCCAATAACTCCTTAATCTGATTCTTAATTTCCACCAAATCCTTTGCTGGCATCCTATACGGTCTCTTTGATATAGGGCCTGTTCCTGGTAATAACTCAATCAAAAACTCAATGTCTCTATCCGGTGGCATGCTTGGCAACTCTTCTGGAAATACATCAGGAAAATCCTTTACCACTGGTACCTCTTCCTGCACGACTCCTGTCAGGCAATTTACTTGTGTCCTATTTGGCACATGCCGGGATACATACTTGATCCTTCTTCCTTCCGGCGTTGTAAGCAAAATTGACTTACTAGCACAGTCGATGTTTCCTCCATACATCGACAACCAATCCATACCGAGGATTACATCCAATCCTTGAGATTCCAGAATAATCAAATCCGTTGGGAAAACATGCCTTCCTATACTTAATGGCACTTGAAAACATCCTTGACTGGTCATGTACTCTGCTCCTGGCGAACTTACTAGCATAGGAGTTTTAAGAATCCTAGTGGGCAGGCTATATTTTTCCACAAATCCCCTTGATATGTATGAATGCGATGCACCAGTATCGAAAAGAACGAGTGCGGTAAATGACTTAACCAAAAACTTACCGATCACTGCATCCGGCTGATCTTCAACCTCCTCCATGCTAACGTGGTTCACCTATCCCCTATTGAAAGGGTTCGGCTTCTTCCCTGAGCTTCCATTGCCATTTCCATTCTTGCCTTCAGGACATTCATTTGCATAATGTCGTTCTTGAAACACTTGAAACAGGTGACTTGACTCAGATCTCTCTTGGATGGGGTTGATGGGGTGGTCCGGTTCTGGCCGTTGCTTCCTCCATTCCCGTTACCATTCTTGTGGCCATTGTGGTTGTGCGAACTACTTCCTCCATGGGTATGCTGAAACTGAAATCCCGATTTAGGGGTAAAACGGGGCTTCTGCTGGGCTCCAGAGTTATACTTCCCCTGTCCATACTTCCTCTTGCGGTTCTCAATCTGCTGTTGCTTCCCTTCAATCATGATGGCACGATCTACCAACTCCTGGTATTTTCTGAAACTTGCTACCATCAACTGCATGCTTAACTCATCATTCAATCCTTCCAGAAACTTCTCCTGCTTAGCTGCATCCGTAGCAACGTCATCTGGGGCATAACGTGCTAGCTTGCTGAAGTCGTCAACGTACTGGCCAACTGTCCTTCCTCCTTGGCGTAAGTTGCGAAATTCACGCTTCTTCATGGCCATGGCTCCTGCTGAAACATGTGCAGTGCGAAAAGCTTGTTGAAACTGATCCCATGTGATAGTGTCAACTGGGAAAGTGGCTGTGAAATTCTCCCACCATGCTGCCGTGGGTCCTTCAAGCTGATGTGCGGCAAACTTCACTTTCTCACCATCCGTGCATCCTGCAGTGGTCAACTCCCTTCCTATCTTGCGGAGCCAATCGTCTGCTACTATCGGCTCGATGCTACTAGAGAACACTGGCGGATTCAGCCTAAGGAAACGGGCTAAGTGGTCAACAGGTGGTGGTGGTGGTGGGTTGTTGTTGTTGTTGTTCTGCTGGTTCTGAACTAACATTTGCATCAACTGATTCTGCTACTGGATCAACTGAGTGAGCTCTGGTGGAAATTCATTGTCATGTCTCGGAGGCATCTGAGGGTTTAGAAAAGAAGAGATATAAGAATAGAATGAGGTCTAAAGAGAAAACACTACCCCAAATGCACATGAGCAAATTCACACAAAATCACTTCATTCAATCAAACAAGGGCATACTATCGATCTAGCTATCGCAAAAGTGCTCGAACTATAGTGTTTACATGGGGGAAAATACTACTAATATTGGGTGGTCATCTAGAAATTTGAACCGACAGAAGACTCCATGATGTCCGCTCCAGCTTCGTCGTCAAAGTCGGGTTCACTTGGATCCGAATCGGTGTCGTCTATGATGATGTAGTTATCCGAGCATGCTACGTACTCGTCTTCCTCCTTGGATGCTAACTCCCTCTTGAGTTCTTCAATTTCTTGCTTAAGATCACAGTTGTGTCTTGCGAGAGCTACGATCTCGTCCATGTAGTCCTTGCGTGTAGCCTTCAGTTCTCCTTCTAGCTCGATGATCCTTGTCTTCACATTCTTCAACTCTATCATATCATTGCACATCTGGTTCTCGTGGCGTCGAATGTGCTGGTTTAACTCCTGGATGAATGCTGCAATGGATCTATCCTTCTTGGTGCTGACTAACTCCCATGGTTCATCTCGGCGTCCGCAAATCTGGTAGATAGTGTCCTTGAGGTCTTCTTGATAAACTTCTCCAATGCGTCCTATGGTGATATGGGCTGCCATGCTCCTTCCTAGACTCCAAGTTGGTGCATTGAAAACACTATCTATGGGCTTCGTGATTGGCGCGAATGTCCTTCCCGGAACATGTGCTTGAATCTTCCAGCGCTCCTCCTCAGGCAAAGTGGCGTTGAAGGTTCCCGTGAAGCTTGGTAATCCAATGTTCAGGTACTTGGTGACTTCCTTCAAGTGGAATCCAAAAGGTGTGCCTTCATCCGGTTGAGCGCACTTAATCTGCGCGTCCTTCATCCTAAAGAGTAGAAAAGATGAGGAGTTAGAAAATGAGGAGAGAATAGTGATCTATGGCTTTAACTTAGTGGTCGTGTCCTACAGTCGGTGTGTGCTCTGATACCATCTCTGTAGCGACCAGACCTCAAACAGTCTGATCTCTGTGCTCTAGTGTCATCCCTGGATCAGTAATGCTGACACCACACAGTACTTCGAAGGATTTATTACAGAGTGGCAATCACACACTTATTACAACGATGTCTCAAAAGAGAACTTATTACAATAATATGGCTTAAGGCCATCTAATATCGATAACAGCGGAAGACTTGGAAGATAAATGGTTCCATCAACTCCAACGGCATCACTGAGTATAGAACCACGACCTAAAACACCTCAATCGTCGTCTGAAAAGTCTGCAACATTAACGTTGCAGCCCGAAATGGGTCAGCACATGGAATATGCTGGCAAGGTAACACATAGAGAGTAATGGAATGAAACGGCTATACTATATGCATATTTGGCTGGTGGAAAGCTCTATGGTTACTGTTTTGCGTAAAGCCAATTTTTCCCTACTGCAAAGGAATAAATTTATTTAACTATCATGGTGGTTGTTAAACATTGAGAATGGTTGACAGCATTCTCAATCCCAATTAAAAGTAAACAATTAATCACCCAACAATATTAATTAGAAGTAACATGATGAGATTCACATGATATTGAAGTACTAGATACTCAAGATTGTCCATAACCGGGGACACGGCTAATCATGATTAGTTTATTACACTCTGCAGAGGTTTGTGCACTTTTCCCCACAAGACTCGATCGCCTCCGTTGGATTTCTCGCACTACTGGTGTTTGAGAAACGGATGACCGAGACACAGTCTTTCAGAAGCGCTAGCACCTTACAATGGATAGAATGGTACACCTACTTTCCCCTACATCTGCTAGTCTACCGTGTAAGAGTTCGCACGACTTAATCAACTATGCCAGAGCCCATAATGGCTTGTGGCTGCACACGTAAGTATTTAGCATGAAATATCTTATGATCCCTTTGAGCCTGGGTGGCGGTCCAAAAAAACAGGCAAGTCCTGATAGACATCAGGTGCCTCAATCCACCCAGATGTGTGTTTAAGTTGCCACCTTAGATAAACCATTAAAATTATCAATCTCACATCTGTCATGGATATCACTCACCCAATCCACGTCTACTAGCATAGCATGGCATAATAAGCAATCGTAGAAGTAACTCCCAAGGTTTCATAGTAACAGGTAATAGGTACTACCTCATCTACTTCCCATCCCACAATTTAATTAGATCCTAATCATGCAATGTGTGAGGATGGATCTAATGCAATAAAACTGGGTTGTAGAAAAGGTATGATCAAAGTGTTACTTGCCTTGCTGATGATACGCGAGTCCTAGAGATTCGAAGTAACAAGTGGCGCAATCCGGGTAATCTATCGCAGACAAACAACAAGCATACAATAAGTACTCATCTAATGCACAGGTAAAACTCGAACAAGAGATCGAACCAGAAAGTTCAACTTAAGAACTCCGGTTGCAAAGAAAGAAAGAACTGAACAAAGAAACCAAAAACAAACGGCGGAAGAAAACAACTCGGTTCTAGCAAGTTGAAACTGGGTCAAATTTTACAGTAGCAAAAACTTGTTTAAGTTGATTAATTGGAATGGCGGTTTCGAAACGAAACTCGAGGCGCTTGAATCACCTGATTCCGATAAACGAGCGAGAAGATAAACTAGAACGAAGATCGGATCTGAGATCGCGATCGCAGAATAAATCCGGCAAAAATAAAAAGAAGAACGGTTAAACGAACGGACGTTCGTTAACCTAGAAGAATCCGGTGATCACGTTCGTTAGGATTAACGGTCCAGCAAACGGTCTCTGGGCAACTAAATCGGAAAAGAGAATGGAACCGATCTAGGGTTTCGAGAAAAGAAAACCGAACGAAAAACCGATCTAGAAAACCGGAACGGCTTAGTGAAGAACCAGAGAGAAAAACGAATCGGAATGATTAGAAGAAAACGATCTGATGAGAAGAAGAGATGTGGCGCGGGGCTACCTCCGGTGAGGTCTCCAGCGAGGGGCTCCGGCGGCGTGGGCGTGGGGCGGCGTGGCAAGGTGCGGCGGCGGGGCGGTGATGATGGGCGGCGCGGGCGGCGGCTTAGGGCGGCGTGTGGGTGTGGGGCGCGGTGTGCTTGGGCTTTGGTTTGATGGGTTTAGAGGGGGGGGGGTGTGGGTATTTATATTGGGGAGGGGAGGGGTTTACTTGGAGTAGAGGACATGGAAATAGACTAGGACTAGGAAAGAAAAGAGGGAAGGAAAAGATCTACAAAAAGAGAAGGAATATACGGAAGTAGGACAAAGTCCTACTAGGAAACCCAAAAAGGAAACGGCGGCAGCTCCCTGGCGCCTGGGTGCGCTCACGCGTCCTCCTGGCCTTGGCCTTGGCCGGCGGCTGGCTTGGTGGCTTGGGCCTTAGGCCCAAGTCGCTAGAACATTTTTTTTAAACAGTTCAGCGCTTGGAAAAAAACAGAACGAGATCTAAACGAACTCCAAATCTAATAAAGTAAATTTTACCCGACTCCTAAAAATGAGTCGAACAAAATGAACTTTTCTCCGGGCCTAAAATGCAATTTTTGAAAACACGCATTTTTCCCTATCCAAATAAAAGGCAAATAAAACTCCGACAAATCCAATGATCCTTTCTTCAAAATTTGAGAAGAACTCATATATGAAAATAACGAAATCTCCAACTCTCTCTGAGGGTCCTTGAGTTGCGTGAAATTTCTAGGATCGGAAAATGCAAGAAAATGTGATATGCATGATGATCTATGTATAACATTCCAAATTGAAAATTTGGGATGATATAGAGAGAGAGAGTGGCCACCACTGTCATGTTTAGATTTGGAGAGGACGAGACAGTGTGAAGAGAGAAACACTAGCAAGCAAGCACGGAGGCTCCTGCCTATATAGTGGAGTAGTTTTCTTTTGTCTACCAGAGCCAACTTGACCTCGTCAATGACTGTCGAGAAGTCTTCATGCACGTGCCCCGGAGGTGTAGTTGTCGTCATTTTGATCTGAAGCACTGGATTATAACATATAACACGAAAAATGCCACATGACAAGAAAGCATAACCTCGCTTCCCCAAAGAGACTACATCAATCCTGATGGACAAACTAGACGAGTATCAAAGCTCAAATTAAAGATAACTCGTAGAAAAGGGGTCGATCGATAGATGTCCTAATTAACATAGCCGGCTTCACCTAGATGGCGGCCGAGTTGTCTTCATGCATGTGCCCACAATGACCAGCCCCTTGGAGGAACTCAGTTATCGCAGTTTAACCCTCGCAATGATCCGAAGCACATGACACCTAATATTGCGAGATGACAAGAAACCTTTTTTTAGATTTCTCATCAGAACTACAGCCCTGTACAATACAGCCTTCATGATATGTAGACGATAGCCAATCCAGCCGTGTCTGCTGGAGTCTGGTCACATGCATGGACGAACTGATCTTCCGTGTCATGCATGGATCATCTAGGAACCAACGTCTGTACAACACTTCTCTAGTGCTATCGTTCGTCTCTCTCTTCTATTAAATCACCCGACTTGCGGGGCGGGTAGTGTGCCTATGGTCGGTTCTCAATTAAGGTTCCACATGTGTGTGCAAACGCAATATGACACGCGTTCCATTCAGAGAGCAGCTTGCCAGACTGACCGACCGTCTGGGTGCGACACGAACGCGACGGGCATGTTGTATACTCTGTACATGTGTACCGCCATTTTCTTGAGGCTTTGCTCCATGCCGCAATCCATGGATACAAAATTAGTATACTTTACTATTTGAAATTCGATGGAGGGGTGATGTCTACTACACAACCTTCTTCTTGTAGATGTTGTTGGGCCTCCAAGTGCAGAGGTTTGTAGGACAGTAGGAAATTTCCCTCAAGTGGATGACCTAAGGTTTATCAATCCGTAGGATGCGTAGGATGAAGATGGTCTCTCTCAAGCAACCCTGCAACCAAATAACAAAGAGTCTCTTGTGTCCCCAACACACCCAATACAATGGTAAATTGTATAGGTGCACTAGTTCGGCGAAGAGATGGTGATACAAGTGGTATATGGATAGTAGATAATGGTTTTTGTAATCTGAAAATATAAAAATAGCAAGGTAACTAATGATAAAAGTGAGCATAAACGGTATTGCAATGCGTTGAAACAAGGCCTAGGGTCCATACTTTCGCTAGTGTAAATTCCCTCAACAATAATAACATAATTGGATCACATAACTATCCCTCAACATGCAAGAAAGAGTCACTCCAAAGTCACTAATAGCGGAGCACGAACAAAGAGATTATGGTAGGGTACGAAACCACCTCAAAGTTATTCTTTCCAATCAGTCCGTTGGGCTATTCCTATAAGTGTCACAAACAGCCCTAGAGTTCGTACTAGAATAACACCTTAAGACACAAATCAATCAAAACCCTAATGTCACCTAGATACTCCAATGTCACCTCAAGTATCTGTGGGTATGATTATACGATATGCATCACACAATCTCATATTCATCTATTCAACCAACACAAAGGACCTCAAAGAGTGCCCCAAAGTTCTACCGGAGAATCACGACGAAAACTTGTGCCAACCCCTATGCATAGGTTCATGGGCGGAACCCGCAAGTTGATCACCAAAACATACATCAAGTGAATCATGTGGTATCCCATTGTCACCACAGATACGCACGGCAAGACAAACATCAAGTGTTCTCAAATCTTTAAAGACTCGGTCCGATAAGATAACTTAAAAGGCGAAACTCAATTCATTACAAGAGAGTAGAGGGAGGAAGAAAACATCATAGGATCCAAATATAATAGCAAAGCTCGCGATACATCAAGATCGTATCACCTCAAGAACACGAGAGCGAGAGATCAAACACATAGCTACCGGTACATACCCTCAGCCTTGAGGGAGAACTACTCCCTCCTCATCATGGAGAGCACCGGGATGATGAAGATGGCCACCGGAGAAGGATTACCCCTCCGGCAGGGTGCCGGAATGGGTCTAGATTGGTTTTCGGTGGCTACGGAGGCTTCTGGCGGTAGAACTCCCGATCTATTGTGTCCATGGATGTTTTTATGGTATATGGGGATATATATGCGGAGGAAGTACGTTAGGGGGGCCACGAGGGGCTCACGAGGGTGGAGGGCGCGCCCAGGGGGGTGGGCGCGCCCCCATGCCTCATGACCTCCTCGCAGATCCCCCGACGTGCACTCCAAGTCTTTCAGGCTTCTTTCCTTCCAAAAAGAAGTTCCATGAAGTTTTAGGTCAATTGGACTCCGTTTGGTTTTCCTTTTCTTCAAAACCCTAAAATAGGGTAAAAACAGAAACTGGCACTGGGCTCTGGGTTAATAGGTTAGTCCCAAAAATGATATAAAAGTGTATAATAAAGCCCATAAATAATCAAAACAGTAAATGATATAGCATGGAGCAATAAAAAATTATAGATATGTTGGAGACGTATCAGCATCCCCAAGCATAATTCCTGCTCGTCCTCGAGTAGGTAAATGATAAAAAACAGAATTTTTGATGCGGAGTGCTACTTGGAATAATTTTAATGTAGTTCTTCTTAATTGTCGCATGAATATTCAGATCCGAAATATTCAAGACAAAAGTTCATATTGACATAAAAATAATAATACTTCAAGCATACTAACTAAGCAATTATGTCTTCTCAAAATAACATGGCCAAATAAAGCTATCCCTACAAAATCATATAGTCTAGCTATGCTCCATCTTCACCACACAAAATATTTAAATCATGCCCAACCCCCATGACAAGCCAAGCAATTGTTTCATACTTTTGATGTTCTCAAACTTTTTCAATCTTCATGCAATACATGAGCGTGAGCCATGGACATAGCACTATAGGTGGAATAGAATGGTGGTTGTGGAGAAGACAAAAAAGAGAAGATAGTCTCACATCAACTAGGCGTATCAACGGGCTATGGAGATGCCCATCAATAGGTATCAATGTGAGTGAGTAGGGATTGCCATTCAACTGATGCACTAGAGCTATAAGTGTATGAAAGCTCAAAAAGAAACTAAGTGGGTGTGCATCCAACTTGCTTGCTCACGAAGACCTAGGGCATTTTGAAGAAGCCCATCATTGGAATATATAAGCCAAGTTCTATAATGAAAGATTCCCACTAGTATATGAAAGTGACAACATAGGAGACTCTTTATCATGAAGATCATGGTGCTACTTTGAAGCACAAGTGTGGTAAAAGAATAGTAGCATTGCCCCTTCTCTCTTTTTCTCTCATTTTTTTATTTTTTTGGGCCTTCTCTTTTTTTATGGCCTCTTTTCTTTTTTTATTTGGGCTTCTTTGGCCTCTTTTATTTATTTATTTATTTTCGTCCGGAGTCTCATCCCGACTTATGTGGGAATCATAGTCTCCATCATCCTTTCCTCACTGGGACAATGCTCTAATAATTATGACCATCACACTTTTATTTACTTACAACTCAAGAATTACAACTCGATACTTAGAACAAGATATGACTCTACATGAATGCCTCCGGCGGTGTACCGGGATGTGCAATGATGCTTGAGTGACATGTATGAAAGAATTATGGACGATGGCTTTGCCACAAATACAATGTCAACTACATGATCATGCTAAGCAATATGACAATGATGAAGCGTGTCATAATAAACGGAATGGTGGAAAGTTGCATGTCAATATATCTCGGAATGGCTATGGAAATGCCATAATAGGCAGGTACAGTGGCTGTTTTGAGGAAGGTATATGGTGGGTTTATGGTACCGGTAAAAGTTGCGCGGTACCAATGGTGGAAGGGTGAGACTGCGTATAATCCATGGACTCAACATTAGTCATAAAGAACTCACATACTTATTGCAAAAATCTATTAGTTATCAAAGTAAAGTATTACGCGCATGCTCCTAGGGGGATAGATCGGTAGGAAAAGACCATCGCTAGTCCCCGACCGCCACTCATAAGGAAGACAATCAACAAATAAATCATGCTCCGACTTCATCACATAACGGTTCACCATACGTGCATGCTACGGGAATCACAAGCTTCAACACAAGTATTTCTCAAATTCACAACTTCTCAACTAGCATGACTCTAATATTACCATCCTCATATCTCAAAACAATCATCAAGTATCAAACTTCTCATAGTATTCAAAACACTCATAAGAGAATTTTATTATTCTTGCATACCAAGCATATTAGGATTTTAAGCAAATTACCATGCTATTTAAGACTCTCAAAATAATCTAAGTGAAGCATGAGAGTTCATCTATTTCTTCAAAATAAAACTACCACCATGGTCTAAAAGATATAAGTGAAGTACTAGAGCAAACAACAAACTACTCCGAAAGATATAAGTGAAGATCAATGAGTATTCGAATAATTATGCAACTTGTGAAGACTCTCTAACATTTAATAATTTCAGATCTTGGTATTTTATTCAAACAGAAAGCAAAACTAAATGAAATAAAAGGACGCTCCAAGCAAAACACATATCATGTGGAGAATAAAAATATAGCTCCAAGTAAAGTTACCGATGAACGAAGACGAAAGAGGGGATGCCTTCCGGGGCACCCCCAAGCTTAGGCTCTTGGTTGTCATTGAATATTAACTTGGGGTGCCTTGGGCATCCCCAAGCTTAGGCTCTTGCCACTCCTTATTCCATAGTCCATTGAATCCTTACCCAAAACTTGAAAACTTCACAACACAAAACTTAACAAAAAACTCGTAAGCTCGGTTAGTATAAGAAAGTAAATCACCACTTCAAGATACTGCAATGAACTCATTCTTTATTTATATTGGTGTTAAACGTACTGTATTCAAACTTATCTATGGTTTATAAACTATTTTACTAGCCATAGATTCATCAAAATAAGCAAACAACACGCGAAAACCAGAATCTGTCAAAAACAGTACAGTCTGTAGTAATCTGGATCAAACATATACTTATGGAACTCATAAAATTCTCAAATAAATTTCTGGACCTGAGGAATGTATCTATTAATCATCTTCAAAAAGAATTATCTAAATAGCACTTTCCAAATAAAAATGGCAGCAATTCTCGTGAGCACTAAAGTTTCTATTTTTTACAGCATGATCAACAAGACTTCCCCCAAGTCTTCCCAAAGGTTCTACTTGGCACAAACACTAATTAAAAGCACAAAACCACATATAAACAGAGGATATATGAATTATTTATTACTAAACAGGAAAATAAATCAAGGAATAAAAATAAAATGGGTTGCCTCCCAACAAGCGCTATCGTTTAACGCCCCTAGCTAGGCATGATGATTTCAATGATGCTCACATGAAGGATAAGAATTGTAACATAAAGAGAGCATCATGAAGAATATGACTAGCACATTTAAGTCTAACCCACTTCCTATGCATAGGGATTTTGTGAGAAAACAACTTGTGGGAACAATAATCAACTAGCATAGGAAGGCAAAACAAGCATAACTTCAAGATTTTCAACACATAGAGGGGAAACTTGATATTATTGCAATTGCTACAAGCATATATTCCTCCCTCATAGTAATTTTCAGTAGAATCATTAATGAATTCAACAATATAACCAGCACATAAAGAATTCTTTTCATGATCTACAAGCATAGAATTTTTATTACTCTCCACATAAGCAAACTTCTTCTTATGAATAGTAGTGGGAGAAAACTCAACAAAATAACTATCATGTGAGGCATAATCCAATTGAAAGCTAAAATCATGATGACAAGTTTCATGGTTATCATTATTCTTTAAAGCATACAGGTCATCAAAATAATCATCATAGATGTCAACTTTGTTCTCATAATCAATTAGAACCTCTTCCGAAACAGTGGATTCGTCACTAAATAAAGTCATGACCTCTCCGAAACCACTTTCATCAATATAATCATCATAAATAGGAGGCATGCTTTCATCATAATAAATTTTCTCATCAAAACTTGGGGGACAAAAATATCATCTTCATCAAATGTAGCTTCCCCAAGCTTGTGGCTTTGCATATCATTAGCATCATAGATATTCAAGGAATTCATACTAACAACATTGCAATCATGCTCATCATTCAATGATTTAATGCCAAACATTCTAATGCATTCTTCCGTTAGCACTTGAGCACAATTGTCAGAATCCTTATTCTCACGATAGATATTAAAAAGATAAAACATATGAGGCAAACTTAATTCCATTTTTAATTTTCTTTTATAAACTAAACTAGTGATAAAACAAGAAACTAAAAGACTCGATTGCAAGATCTAAAGATATACCTTCAAGCGCTAACCTCCCCGGCAACAACGCCAGAAAAGAGCTTGATGTCTACTACACAACCTTCTTCTTGTAGACGTTGTTGGGCCTCCAAGTGCAGAGGTTTGTAGGACAGTAGCAAATTTCCCTCAAGTGGATGACCTAAGGTTTATCAATCCGTAGGAGGCGTAGGATGAAGATGGTCTCTCTCAAGCAACCCTACAACCAGATAACAAAGAGTCTCTTGTGTCCCCAACACACCCAATACAATGGTAAATTGTATACGTGCACTAGTTCGGCGAAGAGATGGTGATAGAAGTGGTATATGGATAGTAGATAATGGTTTTTGTAATATGAAAATATAAAAACAGAAAGGTAACTAATGATAAAAGTGAGCGTAAACGGTATTGCAATGCGTTGAAACAAGGCCTAGGGTTAATACTTTTGCTAGTGTAAGTTCCCTCAACAATAATAACATAATTGGATCACATAACTATCCCTCAACATGCAACAAAGAGTCACTCCAAAGTCACTAATAGCGGAGCACGAACGAAGAGATTATTGTAGGGTACGAAACCACTTCAAAGTTATTCTTAGTAATCAATTCGTTGGGCTATTCCTATAAGTGTCACAAACAGCCCTAGAGTTCATACTAGAATAACACCTTAAGACACAAATCAATCAAAACCCTAATGTCACCTAGATACTCCAATGTCACCTCAAGTATCCGTTGGTATGATTATACGATATGCATTACACAATCTCAGATTCATCTATTCAACCAACACAAAAGACCTCAAAGAGTGCCCCAAAGTTCTACTGGAGAATCACGACGAAAACGTGTGCCAACCCCTATGCATAGGTTCATGGGCAGAACCCGCAAGTTGATCACCAAAACATATATCAAGTGAATCATGTGGTATCCCATTGTCACCACAGATACGCACGGCAAGACATACATCAAGTGTTCTCAAATCTTTAAAGACTCAATCCGATAAGATAACTTCAAAGGGGAAACTCAATTCATTACAAGAGAGTAGAGGGAGGAAGAAAACATCATAGGATCCAAATATAATAGCAAAGCTCGCGATACATCAAGATTGTATCACCTCAAGAACACAAGAGAGAGAGATCAAACACATAGCTACTGGTACATACCCTCAGCCCCGAGGGAGAACAGCTCCCTCCTCGTCATGGAGAGGACTGGGATGATGATGATGGCCACCGGAGAAGGATTCCCCCTCCGGCAGGGTGCCTGAACGGGTCTAGATTGGTTTTCGGTGGCTACGGAGGCTTCTGGCGGCAGAACTACCGATCTATTGTGTCCACGGATGTTTTTAGGGTATATGGGGATATATATGCGGAAGAAGTACGTCAGGGGGGGCATGAGGGGCTCACGAGGGTGGCGGGTGCGCCCAGGGGGGGTGGGCGTGCCCCCTACCTCGTGACCTCCTCGCAGATCCCCCGACGTGCACTCCAAGTCTTATGGGCTTCTTTTCTTCCAAAAATGAGTTCCATGAAGTTTCTGGGCTTCTTTCCTTCCTAAAACAGGGTAAAAACAGAAACTGGCACTGGCTCTGGGTTAATAGGTTAGTCCCAAAAATGATATAAAAGTGTATAATAAAGCCCATAAACAATCAAAACGGTAAATAATATAGCATGGAGCAATCAAAAATTATAGATACGTTGGAGACGTATCAAGGGGCTTTTCACGCGCGCTAGGCGGGGCAGTTCCGCCTAGTCGGTTGGACAGAGATGCAAGAAGATGAGGGAGTAGGCTGTTACAAATGTAGGGTTGTGTGATTTGACAGCGAGTTACTGCTGGACAGGTGGGGCCCCGTGATTTGACTTGCCATTATCATTTTAAAAGCGGCGCTACGACCGGCGTGAGTCTCCCAATTCCTGACCACCTCCATGGTATACAGGCGCCTCTCCCAATGCTCCACCATGTAGAGGCTGGCTCTTACATGAGAGCCCACTCCTCCACTTTTTCCTTGCCTCTTTCCTCCACATATGCAAAAATGTCATGTAAGCGGGCTTATAGCCCACTATTGTACTTGCTCGTATAGGTGCTAAGTCTGCCACATAGGCATAAAGTCTGATGTGGCAAGTAAAGTAAGAAGAGAGAGACTAGTTTGGTGACCCCAAGAAGAAACGGTGTTAAGCGCGTTTACCTAGGTGAAAAGACAATTTTGAGTCTATAGCTAATTAAATGAAGCAAACTTAGAAACAAAAAACTAAGCACCTATGCATTGGGGACTTGAGTTGCTAAGCCATTTAATGCCCTTAGCACCTCATCTAACCACCATTTCATTATGAGAGGTCACTCCTTGGCAAATGCAATAAATACTATGAAGAAAGAGATAGAGAGAAGTAAAAAAAATACTCTTATGGCCAACCTTATAGCTAACCTTGTTGTATGAGTGACTAAGTGATGACTATGTATGACATGCCAACATCAGATAGCCTAACGCACCATGTTAAATCTCCAAGGCACGACTGCGCGAGCGAGGCGACGGTTGTTGTAGGCGTGACCGTGATACGGGCTGGTTGCAGCCCTTGGATCTGAGATCAAATGGCCGCATGGTAAGTTGCTGAAAATTTGCAGAATAACCCTCCAAGATAGGATATTCACCCATAGGTCTAGAATCACGCCATGCAACCATTCGATCTCAGATCCAAGGGCTCTCGGAAGACCGTATCATGGGAGAATGGAAAGCTTCGTATGACCTATAATTTTCCCGACGCTTGACATGACATCAAAAGCCATTTAATTGGGTGTCGAGTAGACATGACATCTAATTGGGCCCCCATAGTACTGTGCATGAATCCATTTATCTACCAGGCAAGCCACTACCCTGTCGTTCACACGCCCCACTCAGCATTTTTACAATCGAAAAACCACTAGCAGTTCGCTCCTACTCGTCCCCGGACGTCCTTTAACATTATGGCAGTTCGCTCCTAGTCGTCCTGTCCTTTCACATTACGGCAGTTCCACTAATCCTAACCCTCCTCCCCAATCCAGGGCGTCCTAAATCCCCATGATCGGCGGTACAAGGTTATAACCGTCACGGGCGATGAGTTCGACATGATCTACACGCGTTCTTCCGCGACGGTGAAAGGTTGCCTTGCTCGTTTCAGAAGCATGTTCAAAAACTCAAATGATGAGTGGGTCGCTGGGATAGATATTGAGTACACCATAGCCTTGGGCAAAGAGAAGAATCTAAAGGAGGAAGAGAACATGAAGCCCGTCGTGATCCAGGTTTGCATGCATAACTTGTGCTTGGTCTACCACAGATGCCATGCCGACGTTGAGTGCGAGGAATTTAAGAAATTCCTCGCGGGCGACCTAGTCAAATTCGTTATTGTAGACTTTACGACAGACAGAAGAGTCCTGGGTCGGGTAGGACTCATTGTAGGCAAGCCCTTCAACCTCTAGAAGAATGGGCTGGTGCCCTCCCGTGACCAGCCTTTAATGCTGACCCTGGCAGGAGCCATGGTTCATCCTTCGTACGGCAAACTAAAGAAACCTCCGCCCAAGTTTCATTGTCATGCATGGAAGTTGAATGTACTAGATATGGAGCACATCCAGTACGCTGCAATGGATGGCTACCTTTGTTTCAGTATCTACAAGGGTTGGATGAAGAGCAAGAGCCAAGTGTGCGGTTCAAGCAAAGAAGTATCGCCCAAGAGGAAGAGGGACAAGGACGAAGTCAAGCACGTGGATGAGGAGCCTAAGTAAGGTGGCAGTGTCATTGCTCATGGTGGTTCTAATGCAGTTTCTACTAGATTAGTCGCTTAGTTTAATTTCAGGGGTGCTTAGTTTTATTTGAGGGGTGTGTTGTGCTGAGCCCCCAGCGGAACTATGTTATGTTCCTTCTTGTTACTTTAACTCTTCAGTACGTACTCCTGACAAGCGGGGCCACACTTATCATTGTGAGATAGAGAGAATCGGCTTATTTTTGTCATATAACATGGTCAACGGGTTTGACGTGAAAATAACGATGTCTAATGGCATTTTTGAGCAAACATCAAACGATACGATGTCATTTTTGAGATATCTAATTGCATTTTTGAGATAGCATCGCACAGATCGATGGCATTTTTGAGTAGTTGTAACTTCTAATGGCAAAACTAAGTAGTGATACACAACTAGTGCATAAATAATAAGAACCCAAGAATTAAGTAGGTATGCTAATTTCTTAATAGAATTTAGCACCCCATTTAAGCACGTACTAGCTTTTTTAATAGTACTATATGCATTATTTGGCGACGAGCGCTCTCTATATGTACCACTTTTTTCTCTAATTTCATCTTGTTAGTTTTGCTTCATGGAGCAATCCATCGATACTACTACTGTACTAAAGTATAATTTTTTAAAAAGGCTAGAGGGCGGGGCAGTCTCGCTTGGTCGGTTTCACAGGAGGAGATGGCCTCTGTGATTTGACAGCTCATTAGCGCTGGAAGGTGGGGACTTGTGATTTCACTTCTTGTATAAATGTTGCCGACGACCAGAGGAGGAGCAAAGAACCGTTCAGTATACTCAACTTTTCCACTGGAGTACTAGTACGACGGAGGAGCAGGTAACACGGCAGCCCAGTGCCATATGGCGATAAAAATGATCTAATTTGCTAGTCATCGATCCCACGGAGCCGCTCATCGTTAGCATTGTTCTATTCATGCCTCACGGAGAACGTGACACGTGCGTCGAGACACCCGAAGCAAAATAAGAAACACAGGAGCAGAAAAAGAAGATTATCACCCCCCAAAAAAGAAGGAAGATGCACACACAAGTATGGGGCACTGCTCTCTACTACATGAAGGGTTGCTGGCCGCGGAGTCGTAACTGCTTCTTCATCGCCTCCTTGCCCTGCATCTACTTGCGCATCTCCTCCGCCATCTTCATCATTCTGCCCATGACGCGGGATTTCTTGACGCGAGCCTTCATCATCTCTTCCACAGCCGCATTACCCACCTTGACAGCAGCAAGGTGCTCGATGCGGAGCTTCACCAACTCCTCCTTCTGTTCCGTGACGAGGGCCTGCTGCATCCTCATCGATGAACTACTCTTCTCATGCAGCTTCTTCCAGCCAGCGTTCTCCTCCTTCAGCAGGTCAAGCTCGTGGCAGAGCTTCGCCTTGACCTCCTAAAGTTGCAGGATTTCGCCGGTCGCCTTCTTATCCAAGGCAATGCTCTTCTTCAGCGGCATCACCAAGCCGGCGGTCAACTCTCCTTGCTCATTGAGCTCAGCGGGCATGTCGTCGAGGCTCTCCTTCAGCAGCTCCATGAAGCTATCGATGAACTCCTCCTGCTTATTGAGCTGATCAGGTATGTCGCAGAGAGATAAGGACTCCAGCGCCGCCGTCTCGGCATGTTCGCCTCCGCAGCTAGGGCGCTCCTGAGAGCCCTCGCCTCCGTGGCTAGGGCGCTCCTGGGAGCCCTTGCCTACCAGTGAGAGATCTTTCGAGGTCTCTGCGAGGCAGTGAGCCCTCTTTTTTTCCGTGACCTTGGTTACCACTCCCTTGTTACGAGTAGTTCTTGACCTAGAGCTGTACACACCGGCCATGGCAAGGATGAACGAACAAGAAAGACTAATGAGGAGGAAGAGGTAGAGTGATTTTAAGCTAGGTACTAGTTCCCCTTTTTATAACCTAGTACTAGCACTAGTACCAGTATAACCTGCATAGTCGGAAGTGGGAAGACGTTCATGTTTGATACGTAGTAGGGTGTGAGCAGGTTTGCACTTAATTATACTATACACTTTGGAATGTGATGGGAACAAGCTAAAGATTAATTGATGGTTTAGGTTTCGAGGCCGGAAACGGCTCCTGATGAGTTCCCTGGAACACAAATTTCAAGTACTCCGTACTATTGGTCAAATACGGTCACATAAGTCAGTGATGTATAACTGGTTGTACATGTCAGACCAAGCCGATGCGTGTCGCGGGTCCGACCGACCATCTATTGGTGCGACCGACCCTAAGTATTACATGATGGAGACTTATGAAAGTTCCTTTGGGTGATTGTCATGACCAAGCATTCAAAAACTAGTGATAAATCAATTACCATCTTTTTCCAAACGACCAAGTATTTTCACAGGAATACAATACATATAGATGGAGTGATTGTGATGGTTGCAAACTGCCATGGCGCCACAAGTTCACTTTAGCAGCAACCGAGTAGGTCACTGCATTGCCGGTGGGGAAGGAGGGTAGGTCACCTCGCCTACGATGCATGCCCAGCAGCGCCGCCGCAGCTTGTCCCGCGATTTGGCTTCTCCTACCGCCCATTTGAACAGTTGCACCGGCTGCTCATGCCATTCCGCAGACATGCGCGTTCTTTCCTCCGCAGTTGACTCCTTGAATAGGATCTTTGCCATTAGCCCTAGCTGAAATCAGCGCGACGCTGCCAGATGCTGACATCCCATAGCATCTCTCCCCTGAGATCGACTTGCGCCTCCGGCTTGTGTTGCGCCAGGCGCAACTCCTTTGAACTTCTCTCCAATCGATGTGACGCTTCCTCGATCCGATTTACCCTTGCTGCCCACCACCTGAAATGCAGCCCTGGCATGTCCTCCGGCACGACCGATCTGTGATTCCAGAGCAATGGATCCCCTCTAAAACACATGTGGGTTTCACTCAAAGGCAGCAGTGCTCCGGGCCGTAGCGAGAGGGCAACCCGCGGGATCTTGGGATTTAAGGGATTATCCATGGAGGGATCTGGTGGGTGAGGTGGGGAGGCGAGCCTAGGCACTGGGAGATCCCTACGAAGCTAATATAAAGATAGTAGTACTACTCCACTCCGTCCATATTTAAATACAAAGGCCACCAACAATAGCCCTGGCAAAAATTGATCATGCTACCCGCGTCCTGGTTTATTGACCCCCTTTTTTGTGGCACTATTTATGACATGCATAAATATTATGTTACTTAAAAATATAGTCAGAATTGGGACAAAATATGAAGGAGACCAACGGAACTAGCAACCCATGGTTTAACTACTCGCATGCACGTAGTGGAGTAGTAATTTCTTTCTTCCTCCCTCACGCCCACTCAATTTGCATGCACTGTATTAATTCACCATCAATAAAGTGAAGGACTTTACATGCATCAAATTATCACATGGGGTGGATCTTCGTACATAAATGTGTCCCCCCATGTACCCGCGTGTGCGTGCGAGGGAACGAGTCCATGCGTGGCATGCGTGCACATCTTCGCTTCGTGCATGTACTACTAGTGTGCCTCAGAGAGGACGAGTACATTGTTCTGGAACCAACAACACGTCACTGTGATCAATCCACACAAGAAGGTCGTGACAACTCCTCCACATGTGCCACATGGCTTCATGAACTGAAAGAGAGACACTGTGTAGCGTGCCTTTGGAATTCTAATTTACGTGTTTTGTAGATACTCGAAGTACTAGTAAGGTACACGTGATGTACACGCATCAGATTTGGCAACCAAATTACGAATAAATACCACACTATAGCATGTAAGCTTTGAGTCATATATGCATGATGTAGACATTTGTTTAATACTTATAGTTCATCTCATTCAAAATCAATTAGTTTTTATAAAAAAGCTAGGGCCTCTTTGATTCGTAGGATCTCCAAAACGCGGGAATAGGAAAATATGGGATTAGAGTGGAATGTCGTCTTGAATCCTATAGGATTGTACGAGTGTTTGATTGTGCGTAGAGAATACATAGGATTATTTCAAAGAGGGTTTGAGTGGATGGAATGTTTCCTATGAAATCTAGTGCAAATGAATCCTATGGAAAATTCCTATGGTTTACAATCCTACGAATCAAACAACTAAGATAAGAAAAATTCGTAGGGATTAGAATCCTCCAAAATTCCTTTGAGAATCCTTTGAATCAAAGAAGCCCTTAATCTGTTTTATGATTCATGGAATTCTGTTTGTAAAGCATAAAGTAAAAAACAAGTAATGGCAATTCAACTAGAAAAAAAGTTTGGGCAGTTATGATACGGAAGATTCTAGAACAAAGGAGAAGCACTTGTGTTTTGAGGTTTGTGCATTATGCTTAAGTTCAACAATGGAGTCTGCTAAATTGTACATGTGACAAAATCCGGTGGGGGCTAGAAGATGATGCGGCGGGCCAAGTGGAGGGAGACTATGAAGGAGTGCACAAGTGCGAGATTGATATTTAAAGAGAGTGGGCGAGAACGTGCGCTGTTGCGCGCAGTGGTGGAGCCATGAAAAATAAATGAGCTATGGGATAAGCATTGCTAATCCTTTATGAGGAGGGCCAATTCATCAACTTAAACCATTTTACAAGCAATTGTCTAATGACCACATTCATATTAGCCTCAATATATAGTGATGTTAGGGGGGGCAGGGCCCTTGCTGCCCCCTGTCTTCACCACTGTGCACGCGTCTGAGAGATGAAGAGGAAGGCATGGATGATGGGAGGGGGACATTGGATATATAATTAATGTGGGTGTATTAGCTATGTAATCATATATAGAGAGGTATAGATTGATCGATGTGTACGTGGGAAGGAGGGTGAGACCTCACTAGATATATAAATTGATCGGTTTGTGTGGAAAACTAGGAAAGACCTAGCTATATATCCACACACATAGAGGAACATCGATCGTTGCGCATGCACGTGAGAGATAAAGAATGCCCGATATGATGAAGAGGGGGAGGTGTGTGTATGTGTGCAAGCATGGGAGGCCGACCTGAAGAAAAATATTGCATGTGCGCGATGGATAATGCAGAGTGGTAGTGTGTGTGCATGCATGCACGAGAGAAAGTTAGTGGTACAATTACAAAGAGAAGACGACTTTGTGGGTGTAAAAGACTAGGTGAGGCCATAATCAATGTAAAGTTGAATTCAAATATTTGAATAAGAGATCATGATGTTTGAAACCCATGCATGCATGAATATAACTGAGATATGCGCGGTGTGGTTTGGAAACGAGCATGTTGTATTGTATACACATTGAACAAGGCCAGAATAATTTGAATTTCAGATACCGATGGAATACATCATTTAGCCACATTGCATCCGTGCATGGACACACTATTCTAATTGGAGATGATGGGTGGCTTTCGCATCACATATCTATATCTATACCCCTATATATATTATATTTTATACTCCCTCTGTTCCTAAATATTTTCCTTTTTAGGGATTTCAAAATTTCAAATGAACTATCACATACGGATGTATATAGACATATTTTAGAGTGTAGATTCACTCATTTTGCTCCGTATGCCACTTGTTGAAATCTCTAGAAAGACAAATATTTAGGAACGGAGGGAGTATTTTGTATATAGTGTGCGGATAACTTTAACTTTGAAAGATGGTCGTTGGATGAAGCCAATCCAATGGTGGAGAGATGGCAAATTCGAGCACTACTGGCCGTTGGATATCATCTAGATTCCACCAGATTTTGGCACATGTACAATCTAGAAGACTCCATGGTTGAACTTAAGCATAATGCACAAACCTCAAAACACAAGCACTTCATCTTTGTTCTAGAATCTTCCATATCAGAATTTCCCAAATGTTTTTCTACATGATTTGCCATTATTTGTTTTTACTTTGTCCTTTACAATGCACAACTCCATGAATCTTAAAATAGATTAGCTTTGTTATAAAAACTAGATGGTTTTGAACTATAAGAGTTAAACGAACATCTAAATCATGAATATATGACTCAAAGCTTACATGCTATAATGTGGTATTTATTCATAATTTGGTTGCCAAATCTCATGTGTGCAATGCACGTGTACCTTACTAGTCTAAATAGTGTTTGTGTGTGTGTGTGTGTGTGTTGTGCGTGTTAAACACATTGTATGTAGTATCATACACGGTCAGATTCTGAACATCTTGCTAGAGCATACATGTACTATGATTTGAATTCAACATATGGATACATTTATTTGAATTTGGGGTCGTATGTACATGTAGTTCGTATTTATATAGGAATTTACTTCTCCTATATACATGTCATGTGTTGTGAAGATAATATTTAGATGGTTGTATAACTAACTCGAGTATAATCATATTCAAACATGGAAATGTACTCAAATTTAGTCCATATGCTAGACAACACACATTGTTTTTTTATTGTTGAGGGAAGTGCAAATTGTTTTCGTACTGTATATGTTCTGTTTGTTGTCCCGATTTTTTTAGTTTTTGTTGTTGTATTTGAATGCATTTCTAGTAATATAGTAAAACAGGACATGGCTCTCTCTAGTGATGAGGTGTGAATTGTCTTTTTTGTACACGTTAGGCTTGTTCTCCTAAAATTTCAAGCCGCGCCTTGTTATGCCGAAATTTGAAGCTAGCATCTCTGTCTATCGAGCTGCGAAACTCCCGCCTCTTCAACCTGCGCCTTGTTACCCCGAAATATTTAAGACACATCTTTGTCTCGTTGTGCTCCGAAAACTCCCTCCATCTCAACCCGTGCCTTGCTATCCCAAAATTACAACACGCGCGAAAACTCCCACCTCCTGCGAAATCCCAACACGCGAAATGCCCGTGATACCCCTGAATCGAAAGAACCGCCTAGCTCAAATTAGTGGGGGAACTTTCATAACGTACCCCACATTTCGGAGAAGCACGTCCCTAATCCATGGTTCCCCACTCCCATCCCATCCGCCCACCCATTCGTACACCGCGGCCGCGAAAACCCGCGAATCCCCACACCCTCCTCCGTCCGCCACCTAGCCGGAGCCTCTTCCCACGATGTTATCCACAGTGACACCTAGACGGTCCCTCATCCACTGTATCGGGTGAGGATCCGTCGTCGATCTCGTCGTCCCACCGGTTCAGCCACCCCGTCATCCACCTCCAAGGAGATTCCCTGATGTTCCACTCGTCTTTCGCGCCACCTCTATTCCCACACCGCTGTCTTCACCTGCACCAACGGAAGAGCAGCATCATCACCGTTTCCTCAGAAGAAGTTGAGGCCTAATTGGCGCCACCAAAGAGGTTGTACACTAATCGCCGCATTTTCTTCTTGATTTGATCTCATGGTGCTGCCAGCGCTTGGTCCTGAGCCGACATGGCACGGCTCCATCCGTGTCCACGGCGGCGTCGCTGGCCACATCCTCCACGACGTCGCTCCCTCGACGGCGACGTCCACATCGGTAGGAGCTGTTGCTACTTTAGCTCTCGCTCGCGCTACTGCTCTGCTCTTGCTCTCGGTCCCCTGCCTGGTGTGCTCTTGCTATTTCTCGTGCTGCTGCTCTCGCCCTTGTTCTTGCTTGCGATGCTGCTCCGATTTAGCTACACTTCAGTCGACTGAATCGACTTTTGGGTTAGTCAATTTTCAGGGGGTGGGGGGCTCGCTGGAGTTAAGGAAGAATCGGCCGCAGCAGGGAGGAGGGCTCGCCAGAGAGTTACCCCACTATCTAGCTTAGGGTTCAGGGTGGGGGCGGTGGTCGCAGGCGGTGGTGGGGGTGGCATGGGGATCGCCGGAGAAAATGATCGGCAGGGGGGTTAGAGGGATGGCCGGGGCGGCTGGGGACCGACGGTGGGGAGTGGTTTCAAGGCGGGCAGGCGGCGCACTGCTGGCCGCGGGCGGCAGGGGCGACGGTTTGGCTGGTGGTGGCTGGCGGCTCAGGGGGTGGAGGTTCAAGATGAACTGCATGCCCTTGATTTCGTATCCAACGGCTGGAAAATCGACTGACTAGAGATGAGAAAGTCAGTCAACTGACATTTAGCCTCACCCTGATGCTGCTACATGACCAGCTGCTCCGGCTCTCGCATGCGTTGCTGCTTTGCTACTGCTTTTCTGCTACTAGTGCGTTCAGTTTCGACATCAAAATTCAGTTTCGATAGTTAAGTTCAGTTTCGACAGTTAAAGTCAGTTTTGACAGTTAAGTTCAGAGATGAGCGGCTGATGTTATGTATTTTACGTCATCTATTGGAGATGCTATTAGAATTCCACTCAGGTTAACACTGTCTCTCTTGTCCTGCTTTAGCCTCGGCATCGTACAACTCACCGGAGTTGCTCCAACGATGAAACCCTCCATCACAGCGGAGCAGCACCCCGGGCTCCATCTCAAGACGCCTAAGATCTTGTTCCCCTCCTCCAACAGCCAAGTCAACCGGAGCTTCCTCACCGACCAACCCAATCACGTTGAGATCGACATGGCTTCGCCAAAGAGGTTGTACACTTGTAACTCTACATTTTATATATATTGTCCACAGAGCACACGTAGTAATGTGAAATACGATTAGGTTCTCCTATGTGAGAAGCAGGGAGGTACCAGGCAAATTAGCTATCTGTGATGGACTCTCTTAAATGCCATCATTATTTATCTCCATGCGTTTGAGCTTTGCATTTTTCGATGGGCTTGGGAGTTGAGCTAGTAGGGTAGTGGCCTGGGTCCAAAATAGTAGAAGTAGCACAAAAACATTTTTTGAGTGTAGGCTTTTCCTTGCTCAAGCGTGCCTAATAGAATCACCAGTGCTTGAAAAGAAAAGTGAAGGAAAACATAAGAATTGGAAAGTTTCCTATGGTACTACTATTCATGCATTTGGTTCAAAGGAATCGAGCAAAGGAAAACTATAGGATTTGTTCCTTTAGTGTCTCCTTGAAATAAAAACTGTAGGAATTTTAATATCCACTTGTCCTCCTTTTCAAATTCTTATTCATCAAGCACAAGACTAAGAAATAGTATCATATTAACATTATAACCTTCATTTTCTTGTGGTTTGACTTAATCTCACCATGCTTCTTTGCATCATGTGATCTTCCAATTCTTGTGAACCAAACACCCAGATAGGCAGAAATTCTGTGTTTTTAAATTCTCTATTTTGCACGTGCATTCCTATCCTATTCCTGTGTATTTCCTATCCTTGCATTGTTAGAATCGTCAAATTCAAACAAGCCCTTTTACACAATTACTTCTGTTACAGATATGTGTCAAAGAAAACCTTGTGTGGTTTGTCCCGCTCCTGCTGCACTATGTTCCGCCCTAGCTCAGCTGCTCCAATGACGGAAGGGTTCAACACAGCAAGGATCTGCTCTCCAGACTGTCTTTCGCTGCCTCAGATCTTCTTCCCCTCCACCAGCAGCCACGATAACTGCATTACCATCATCAACTGAGCATATGTTCTTGAGGACTACATGGGTCCGGAAGAGAGGTCACACTCTTCCGTGTCTGCTTATGTTATGAATCACTTAATATGATGACATGCTACCTTATTGTCGTTTTCACATATAAGACTCCGAGTCAGGTCCAAACTAATGCTAAAACTTGAGTTTTTAAATGATTGTGCGGTACATATTTGGGCAGCAATCAGTACTATCTGGTTAATCTTGGGTGTCTACTATGACTTTCAAGTTGGGTGCAAACAAACATTAAAGGAGCCATTATCTATATTTTTTAACTAAAGCTATTATCTTCCTGCTATCATTGGTTTTGTGTCTATCCATAGTTTGCTACCATCACTCTGGATTTGTGCATGCACTCCTTACATAATCTCACTATGTTTTATTCCTATGCATGTCAGTTATTGTACATGTTGACACCAGATTTTGGCATGGTCACGAATCCGGATTCGTATGCAAAAGTTAGAGGCAACACTTCGCGTGCCGGCCCTGAGTGAGAAAGTATTCGGCCTTTGCCGGTTGAATGAAACCTTGCCGGGGTAAAACCTTGCCGGCGGAGAAGCTTGCCGGTGTGAAATCTTGCCGAGGGAAAGACCTTGCCGGGAGGAAAGCTTGCTGGAGGAAGAGCTTGCCGGACGAAGACCTTGCCGGGGCTGAAAAGCTTGCCGGGTGAGGACCTTGCCGGGCGAAGACCTTGCCGGGGATGAAAAGCTTGCCGGGAAAAAGATTGCTGGGGTGGAAATTGTGAAAGCCAATCCGACCAGAAGCTAAAGATGGGCTCAAATGATTATATAGATTGAGTCAGATGAAGAAGTGTTCAACATAAGAGTTGTTCGTAACATCGAAACAGTCAATTTTGTTTTCGGAGTCATCATCCTCCGACGTAGTATACGAGCTGCAGAGACGCTACAAGAGTCGGACGGTCCAGTCAGCTATATGACCGAGTTCAAGATGACCCCGTGGAGTATTCAAGACGGCCTTATTTGGAAAAGTGATCAACATACGAATTGTTGGACTCATCGGAGCGTACAAGATTGATATTTGAATCATCTCCATCGGAAGTCATATGCGGATTCCATGGCCCGCGCAAGGAGCAAGACAAAAGATTGGATCAAATTCAGACTGAATCTAAGTGGAACCAGAACTAGGACTCTAGGTCGTGAATTGATGTGATTTTCTTGTAAGGAAAGCCTAGATGAATCCTTTGCTTGTACGGGAAGTCCAGCTGCCTCTTATATATGTTGGGGGTGACGGCCGATTAAAACAACACACAATCGAACAAATCAATATACTACTTTTTCATCTACGTTTTATCTCTCCGCCGTTTTTTCTCTCTCGTTCTTCGCTGTTCTTTGTGTTTGAGAGCTGTGAATACCGAGGCTCTAGGGGCGAGCGAATCGACCTAGGGCAACCCATAGCCGCCGGAATCCCTGACGGGGTCCCTCCCGGGTGTGCGGGTTTTCGGGTCTACAAAAGCACCTGTCGACTGTCTTGCGTATCGCGCTGTCGGTCGGGTCTCCTTCGACGTGAGCTGCGGTGCATCACCCCGGGCGTCAAGGGTACACGTGACGTGTTCGAGTCTCAACACACTTTTTGGCGACTCCGCTAGGGATCGAAGATCAATCATCATCATCCACCATGTCCGATCTTCCCAAGCCATCTGAGGTAGACGCCGATAACATCATTAAGCCCAGTCTTGATGAGATATCGGCCGATCATCGCCAAGTTTATGAGGAGTACAAGAAGGCGCGTGAGGAGAAGGACTTGCAGGAGTTCCTTGCAAAGTTCAAGAAGAATCGCCAAGGCAACATCACTCCGATTGAAGAAATCAAGTTCCCTCCTCTTCAAGCCGAGCAGGTTAAACCCTCTGTAAGTACTGCCTTTTCTCCTGAGCAGTGAGCTGAGTTCGAAAGTCGTATTGCTGATGGTAACAATCTAGTATAGCAAACTTTCGTAGAAAATACTAATGCTCAGGAGAATACATCTCAATCGTCTAGTGGTAATGATGGTGTAGCTGCTAGTGTGCAAAACCCTAATCTGGCTTTACCTATTGCATCGGCGCCTCCCGTGCCGATGGCTTATTACCCTACCCATACAAATCAAATCGTGGCTGCACCCATTAGTCCTATCATGAGCATGCCAGGTTCGGTGGCAATGCCGAACCAAACCCTACCTACAGCTACAACCACTCGACCACTACCAAATTATGGGTCGACATACATGCCACAATTCTTACCTACAACTAGTAACCCTACTCCTCCTATGCCAGTGCCACAAGCTTCATCGTCAACTATGGATGATGGTCGAGCTAATCTTAGAGAGGAGATGGCTAAGATGCTTCGAGAGAATTTTGGAGTTGAGTTACCTCGGAATCGGATTTACCAAAAGCCATATCCCGAGTACTTTGATGCCATCCAGTGCCCTCCAGGATATAAAATTCCAGATTTTGTTAAGTTTAATGGAGAAGGCACAAAAACCACATGGGAGCTTGTTAGTCAATATTTAGCACAATTAGGTGAGGCAGGCTCATTGATTGAATTGAAAGTGCATTTATTTCCTTTATCATTAACTGGTACCGCATTTTCATGGTTTTCTTCTTTACCACATGGTTCCATTCGGGTTTGGTCGCAGCTAGAGCAGAAGTTTCATGATCACTTTTATAGTGGCGACAATGAACTCAAGTTGTCACATCTAACATCGGTTAAATAGAAGCATGATGAATCGGTCTCCGATTACGTCAAGAGATTCAGAGAAACAAAAAACCGGTGTTTTAGTTTAGTGATAACCGAGAGGGACTTGGCGGACCTAGTGCTGAGTGGTTCGAGAACTCACATTAGAGAAAAGCTAGAAGGCTACGAGTTCTTAAATATCAACCAAGTCTTATAAAGGGCTTTGGCTCAGGAAAGTCGAAGCAAAGACCTGAGGGAAGTGCATAGATACAAAGCCGATCGTCCAAAGATGAATATGGTGGAATATGATAGTGATCACTCGGACGATGAGGGTGATGTCTTTTCTACTGAATTTGTTCGGCCATCTAAGGCCAAACCCTTTACTTGCAATGGTCTAAAACCGATTCATAAGAATCGTGATGAAGAGATGAAGTTTACTTTTAACATTGCTAAGTGTGATAAAATATTTGATGCTTTGCTACAGGCTAAGATTAGTAGAATATCTCATACTTTACCGCTGTTTGAAGAGCTGAAACGATGCGCTTATTGCAAATATCATAATTCTTTTTCTCATGCTACTAACGATTGCAATGTTTTTCGACGGCAGATACAATCGGCCATTAATGACGGACGATTGAACTTTTCTGAGGTGCAAGTTGATAAACAGCCTTTTCCAATGAATACCATGGATTTGGAGGGAAAGAAGCTACTTATTTGGCCGGAGGTTGCCGTATCTGCTAATAAAGCTAATGTCATTGTTGGTGAGCCCAGGAAAGACAAGGAGGGTGACAAGGTCTTGGTGAGACAGGTTGTGCTTGACAAGCAACCCTGTGGCAAGGAGACAATCAAAATCACTATCAAGAATCCTACACTCGGGGGGCAACCGCAGGCGCAAGAAAATACTCGTGTTAAATTTGTCAAGCCCAAAAGTACAGAAGTTGGCAAGTGGAAGACGAATGAAGTTAAAGTGCAGCGCAAGAAAATCAAGCCAACTTTTGATATGTTGCTGTCCAAGTATGCCAGTCATGCTGCCGGTTCTAGCTCTAACCGGTCACCAAATTTGAAGCACTCAAGGTCACCTCCTCGGGAATAATTTCAGCATCATCCAAGGCCATATATGTCATGGGCGCCGGGACCATGGGTACCGCCTCTCCCCTATGTACCATATTACATGGGAGACTTCAATGGAGGATGGTGGCGGCCCCCAATGGCTCCTTATGCTTTTCATCCGGGTTGGGCAGAACAAAGGAGGCCCGTTCATGAGAGACTTTCTTATCCCACACGAGGTTGTTTGAACAATAGTGTCAAACGGCCAGTGCAAGATAATCAAAAAAGGGTCGGCAAGCAAGAATGGCGTGTTAAATCGCCAAGTGCTGCAATGGTCGAGTCAAGCAAAGGCAAGGAAAAGACCGATACCGACTCACTCATCTTGGGCTCCGAAACATTTGCCATACAATAGCCGATTATGCATAACGATCCGACTGAGCCGATACTTGCTATCGCGCCAAAGTACTTGGCTAATGACCTTGAAGGAAACACCAGCCAAGTAAAGATGAGAGATCCTAAATACACTCAGCCAAAGTGGTGTCCTCCAGGGCTGACAAAAACATAGAAGATAAAATTATAGAGGTTAAGGAGTCAAGAGATGATAGAACAAGAAGCCGAAAAACAAAGGGATAAGGTGTTCAATGACACTCGATCGGCCCATGGTGCCGACAAAACAAGTGTGGAGGCCTAAGAAAATACAAGATGCAGTTGCTTCTACACCTATCACAGCAGCACCTGCGCCACCAAAGGAGGATGATGCGATAGCTATTACATCGTCTGCGACACTTCTTACTTCTCCTTCACTTAGAAAAATTTCAGAATCGGTGGATGCACTTGAAGAAGAGTATGATATGTTGGACTATGAGTCTACGCCGGTTCATGAAGGTATGGATATCAATATGGTATATTACTCACCTGTTGAGTTTCGTGCTGTCAATGAGGAAGGGGAGGTGGCTCAGCTGGATTTTGGCCCTAAAAATGCAATATTTGAGAAGCCAAAAGACCAGGTAACGCATATGAAACCATTGTATCTCAGAGCTCATATCAATGGATCACCGCTCACTCGGATGCTTGTTGATGGTGGTGCTGTGGTGAATCTTATGCCGTATTCCGTCTTCAAAAAAGTGGGGCTGCATGATGAAGAGTTGATAAAGACCAACATGGTGCTCAATGGATTTGAAGGCAAAGAGAAAACTGAAGCCAAAGGTGTGATGTATGTGGAGCTCATGGTGGGAAGTAAAACTTTGGCTACCGCATTCTTTGTAACTAAGGTGCAAGGTCACTACAATGTCATACTAGGCCGTGATTGGGTTCATGCAAACTAGTGCGTGTCGTCCACTATGCACCAGTTTTTGATCCAATGGGTTGACGATGAAGTGGAAGTCATTCATGCGGATAACTCGGCCTGTGTTGCTTTGGCCGAGGCATCAGTGGATTGGCAACACCCAAATGCTACTTGCTTGACGGGACGTGACTTGTCAGAGTTTGATTTTCTCAGCGCAACCAAGAATGGTTTCGTGTCCATCTCTTTAAAGCCGACTGAATGCAATCGGCTCCAAGGTATGATATGCTTAAATGGATCCTAACTCAGAGTGGTCACAAGAGCGACTTGTAGAATATCGGTCCAATGAGAATGATATGTATGAGTGCATAGAAGAGTTAGATGATATGGATAAATTAGGACAGGGTTTTACATCGTCCGATCCTTTAGAAGAGATAGATATAGGAGATGGGTCAACTCCTAGGCCGACATTTGTAAATGCAAATTTAAGAGCCGATCATAAAGCTAAGTTGATCAAACTGTTGAAAGAATGTGCCTGTTGCTTTGCGTGGGAATATCATGAGATGCCAGGTTTAAGCCGAGAGCTAGTGGAGCATCGGTTACCTATAAAGGCTGGTTTTAGACCATATAAACAATCGGCCAGAAAGTTTAATCCAAAAACATATGACCGGATCAAGGAAGAGATCGGTCGTTTGCTTAAAGCTAATTTTATTAGACCTTGCATATATGCCGAGTGGATTTCCAACATTGTCCTAGTGGAAAAGAAAGGATCCGGCAAGTTGAGGGTGTGCATTGACTTCAGAGATCTCAATAGGGCTACACCCAAAGATGAGTATCCCATGCCAATAGCCGATATGCTTATTAATGATGCTTTTGGACATAAAGTTATTAGCTTTCTAGATGGTAATGCCGGATACAATCAAATTTTTATGGCCGAAGAGGACATGTCCAAGACAGCTTTTTGTTGCCCTGGTTTTCTTGGTTTATTCGAGTGGACAGTGATGATATTCGGATTAAAAAATGCTGGTGCCACATATCAAAGGGCTATGAATTTGATTTTTCATGATTTACTCGGTGTCATACTTGAAGTTTATATTGATGATATTGTTGTCAAATCGGAAGTTTTTGAATCCCACTTGGCCGATTTGCGTTTAGCTTTTGAAAGAATGAAAAAGTATGGACTGAAGATGAATCCTTTGAAGTGTGCCTTTGGTGTGTCGGCTGGTAAGTTTTTGGGTTTCATTATCCATGAAGATGGCATAGAGATTGATCCCAAAAAGATAGAGGCCATACAGAAAGTGGAAGCTCCAAGATGCAAGAGAGATATGCAAAAATTCCTTGGCAAGGTCAATTACTTGAGGAGGTTCATAGCTAATTTGTCAGGGAAGGTTGATGCGTTTACTCCTATCCTTCGGTTAAAGAATGATGCTAATTTCACTTGGGGGGCAAAACAACAAGAAGCATTTGATATGATCAAGAATTATTTGTGCACTCCTCCGGTGATGAAAGTACCCAAGCATAGGGAACCCTTCAGGCTTTACATTGCAGCAGAAGGAGTTATTGGTGTTGTTTTGACTCAAGAAACCGAGGGAAAAGAGCATGCTATTACATATTTGAGCAGACGCTTGTTGGACGCCGAGACAAGGTATACATTTATTGAGAAACTATGTCTATGCTTATATTATGCTTGCACAAAATTGAGACATTATTTAGTGCCGAGTGCTTGTATAGTAGCTTGTCAAACCGATGTCATTGAATACATGTTGCAATGGCCAATTTCTTAGTGGTAGAATTGGCAAGTGGGCTTATGCTTTGATTGAATATGATTTGGCTTATGAATCTCTAAAATCCATGAAAGGCCAAATCGTTGCTAAATTTATTGTTGAACATCGGATTGATGACAAGTATGACATTGATATAAACCTTGTCTCATTAGTACCGTGGAGATTATATTTTGATGGTTCAGTTTGTAGCAATGGCCAAGGTGTTGGTATTGTTTACATATCTCCTCATGGTGCTGTTTTTGAAGCCTCATGCCGCTTAGAATATTTTTGTACAAATAATCAAGCCGAATACGAAGCATTGTTATTCGGTTTAGAGATGTTGCTTGCTATAGGTGTTACACATATCGAGGCTTATGGTGATTCGTTACTAGTGGTGCAGCAAATATCCAAAGTCTTCCAGTGTTTGGACGAATCACTTAATGTTTATCTTAATAAATGTCTAGATATAATTTCTACCTTGGATTGTTTTAGCATTGCTCATATATCTAGACATGACAATTGGAAAGCAAATGAGTTGGCACAACAGGCATCTGGCTACCATGTTGATCATGGCATGTTTCATATTTCTGAAGAGCCGATGTCTAGTCTTGCCGACGTAGGGGAGGCCGAACCGGAGCCCCCCGTTTCGGCCACTAATGAAATATTCAATGCAGGAGAAACTCAAGACTGGAGGAAATCCATTGTTGATTATTTGTGTGATCCTAGTAGAAGGGTGGACAGGGCTGTTCGGCGGATGGCTTTCAAGTATACAATGAGAGATGATGATCTCTATCGCCGAACGGTTGATGATGTCCTTCTAAAGTTCTTGGACGAGGACCAAGAGAGAGTTGCTGTGGGGAGGTCCATGAAGGTATTTGTGGCACTCATCAATCGGCTCCCAAGATGAAATGGTTGCTACGACGTGCTAGATTTTATTGGCCGACTATGATTAATGATTGCTTCAGAGATTACAAAGGGTGTGAAGCTTGTCAAAAATTTGGTGATATTCAGTTGGCTCCTGCTGCTATGTTACATCCCATTATCAAGCCGTGTCCTTTCAGAGGATGGGGTTTAGACTTTATTGGACAAATTCATCCGTCTTCCTCAAAGGGGCATTGGTTCGTATTGGTGGCAACCGATTATTTCACTAAATGGTCTGAAGTAGTACCTCTCAAGAACATGACACATACGGAGGTGATTAAATTCATAACCGAGCACATTATTCATAGATTCGGCATTCCTCAAACATTGACTATAGATCAAGGCTCCTCTTTCATGTCACACCAAGTTAGAGAATTTGCCGAATCTTATAACATAAAATTGCTCATTTCCTCTCCATATTATGCCCAAGCCAATGGACAAGCTGAGTCTAGAAGTAAAATTTTAATCAAGCTCATCAAGAAGAAGATTGAGGATAATCTAAGGAGATGGCATGAGTTGTTGTCTGAAGCTTTATGGGCACATAGGATCTCAAGACATGGTGCTACGAAGGTGACTCCATATGAGCTAGTATACGGTCAAGAGGCTGTTTCACCGGTGGAAGTGAATTTGAATGCTTTGAGAATAGCCAAACAAAATGATTTATCGGCAGTAGACTTTTATAACTTGATGATGGACAATATTGATGAGGTTGCCGATAAATGTTTGGCTGCTTTGAAGGCCATAGAGAGGGACAAGTTGAGGGTAGCAAGGGCTTACAATAAGAAGGTTAAGTTGAAGAATTTTCAAGTTGGCGATCTCGTCTGGAAAGTAATTCTCCCGATTGGTTCAAGAGACAGAAAATTCAGTGTAACATCCCAAATTTTCAATTTGGAATGTTATACATTAGATCATCATGCATATCATATTTTTCTTGCATTTTGGTCGATCCTAGAAATTTCACGCAACTCAAGGACCCTCGGAGAGAGTTGGAGATTTCGTTATTCTTCATATTTGAGTTTTCTCAAATTTTGAAAAGAGGATCATTTGATTTTATTTATTTCATCTTCATTATTTTCCCAATATCAAAAAATATGAGAGAGGGGAATAATATGACTTTCCCAAATTTAAGAAAAAAATGAAGATTTAATAAATAAATCAAATTTTGGAATTTTTCCGGTGTTATTTGCATCTTATTTGGATTAGGGAAAAATGCGTGTTTTCAAAAAAAATTGCACCTAGGCCCTGAGAAAAGTTCATTTTGTTCGACTCATTTCTAGGAGTCGGGGAAAATTTACTTCGGGATTTTTGGGGTTCGTTTAGATTTTCTTTCTTTGTTTTTCTGCGCGCGTATCTATTTTTTTTTTAAAAACCCGCAGCGCCCGCCTGGGCCAAGGCCCAGCCGGCCCAGCCGCCTCCCCTCCCCGCGCGCAGCGCGCAGCGTCGCCGCCCAAGCCGAGTCCGACTAGGACTCCACCACCGCCGCCCCTTGCTTGCCCCCTCCCCCAAGCCACCCCTCCCCCCTTTAAATACCCAAGCACCCCCCCTCTCCTGCCCACGCCGCCGCCTAGCGCCGCCGCCGCCGCTGCCGCCGCCCTGCGCCTCGCCTCTGCCCCGCCGGAGCCCCTCGCCGAGGTAGCCGCACCGCGCCACCCCTCCCCTTGGTTCGTTTTTTTTAAAATAACCGTTTCGGTTTCTTTTCGTTTCGTAGTTTCGGTTTTTTTTCTCGAAACCCTAGATCGGTTTTTTTTGTTTTCTTTTCCGGTTTAGTTGCTTAGAGACCGTTCGCCGAACCGTTCGTCTTAACGAATGTGATCACCGGTTATTCTCGGTTAACGAACGTCCGTTCGTTTAACCGCTCGTTGTTTTCTTTACGTCGGTTTTATTCCGCGATTTTTCTGACCGCGATTTCAGATCCGATCTTCGTTCTAGTTTATCTTCTCGCTCGTTTATCGGAATTAGGTGATTCAAGCGCCTGGTGTTTCGTTTCGAAACCGCCGTTCCGACTAATCAACTTAAACAAGTTTTTGCTACGGTAAAATTTGACCTAGTTTCAATTTGCTAGAACCGAGCTGTTTTCTTCCGCCATTTGTTTTCCGTTGCTTTGTTCGGTTCGTTCTTTCTCTGCAACCGGAGTTCTTAAGTTGAACTTTCTGGTTCGATCTCTTATTCGAGTTTTACCTGTGCATTAGATGAGTACTTAATGTATGCTTGTTGTTTGTCTGCGATAGATTACCCGGAGTGCGCCGCCTGTTACTTCGATTCTCTAGGTTTCGCGGATCATCAGCAAGGCAAGTAACACTTTGATCATACCTTTTCTACAACCCAGTTTTATTGCATTAGATCAATCCTCACACATTGTATGATTAGGATCTAATTAAATTGTGGGATGAGAAGTAGACGAGGTAGTACCTATTACCTGTTTATTGTGAAACCCTTGGGAGTTACTTCTACGTTTGCTTATTATGCCATGCTATGCTAGTAGACATGGATTGGGTGAGTGATTTCCATGACAGTTGTGAGTGTGATTATTTTAATGGTTTACTTAAGGTGGCAACTTAAACACACATCTGGGTGGATTGAGGCACCTGATGTCTATCAGGACTTGCCTGTTTTTTTTATGGACCGCCACCCAGGCTCAAAGGGATCATAAGATCATTCATACTAAATACTTCAGTGTGCAGCCACAAGCCATTATGGGCTCTGGCATAGTTGATTAAGTTGTGCGAACTCTTACAGGGGTAGACTAGCAGATGTATGGGACGTAGGTGGTACGGTCTACTCCATCGTAAGGTGCTAGCGCTTCTGAAAGACTTGTGGGGAAAACAAACGGAGCCGATTGAGTCTTGTGGGGAAAAGTGCGCAAACCTCTGCAGAGTGAAATAAACTAATCATGATTAGCCGTGCCCCCGGTTATGGACATCTTGAGTATCTAGTACTTGAATATCGTGTGAATCTCATCATGTTACTTCTAAATTAATATTGTTGGGTTATTGATGACTATTTTTAATTGGGATTGAGAATGCTGTCAACCATTCTCAATGTTTAACAACCACCATGATAGTTAAAATTTATTCCTTTGCAGTAGGGAAAAACTGGCTTTACGCAAAACAGTAACCATAGAGCTTTCCACCAGCCAAATATGCATATAGTATAGTTGTTGCATTCCATTACTCTCTATGTGTTACATTGCTAGCATATTCCATGTGCTGACCCGTTTTCGGGCTGCAACTTTCATGTTGCAGACTTTTCAGACGACGAGTAAGGTGCTTTTAGGTCGTGGTTCTATACTCAGTGATGCCGTTGGAGTTGATGGAGCCATTTATCTTCCATGTCTTCCGCTGTTATCGATATTAGATGGCCTTAAGCCATATTTATTGTAATAAGTTCTCTTTGAGACACCGATGTAATAAGTGTGTGTGATTGCTACTCTGCTATAAATCCTTCGAAGTACTGTGTGGTGTCAGCATTACTGATCCAGGGATGACACCGGAGCACAGAGACTTGATCGATTCGGGTCGGGTCGCTACATTCTGGAAGTGGTCTCCAAGTTGGGAAGGTCCTTTTAGAATTGCAAGAATAGTTCCTGGAAACTCTTATTTGGTGGAATCCGTACAAGGGGCACTGTTACCTCAAGCTCTAAATGGCAAGTACTTGAAGAAATACCACCCAAGTGTGTGGCAAGAAGCCTAAGTGGGTAGTGGCTGATATATGACTATCGCCCTTAGCACAAACATGGCCGATACCTGATTATCGTCCTAAGGAAAATGGCTGATGGAGTGTTGACATCGTCCTTAGAACAAACACAATGCAAGTTATTTTTCGGCACACAAGCTTTGCCGAAAAACAGGGGGGCATGTGTTGACACCAGATTTTGGCATGGTCACGAATCCGGATTCGTATGCAAAAGTTAGAGGCAACACTTCGCGGGCCAGCCCTGAGTGAGAAAGTATTTGGCCTTTGCCAGCTGAATGAAACCTTGCCGGGGTAAAACCTTGCCCGCGGAGAAGCTTGCCGGCGTGGAAAGCTTGCCGGCGGAGCAGCTTGCCGGTGTGAAATCTTGCCGAGGGAAAGACCATGCCGGAGGAAGAGCTTGCCTGGTGAAGACCTTGCCAGGGCTGAAAAGCTAGCCGGGCGAAGACCTTGCCGGGGGAAGAGCTTGCCGGGCGAAGACCTTGCCGGGGCTGAAAAGCTTGCCGGGAAAAAGCTTGCTGGGGTGCAAACTGTCAAAGCCAATCCGACTAGAAGCTGAAGATGGGCTCAAATGATTATCTAGATGGATTCAGATGAAGAAGTGTTCAACATAAGAGTTGTGCGTAACATCGAAACAGTCAATTTTTCTTAAGTTTAAGTGGAGTTTAAGCACAAGTTTAACAAACACAATACATATCAAGCAAGCATGCAATGAGTATATGAGCAGCGGAAAGTAAAGCATGCAACTTGCAAGAATGTAAAGAGAAGGGTTTGAAGTATTCAAACGCAATTGGAGACAAGGATGTTTTTGTCGTGGTTCCGGTAGGTGGTGCTATCGTACATCCACGTTGATGGAGACTTCAACCCACGAAGGGTAACGATTGTGCGAGTCCACGGAGGGCTCCACCCACGAAGGGTCCACGAAGAAGCATCCTTGTCTATTCCATCACGGCCGTCGCCCATGAAGGACTTGCCTCACTAGCGGTAGATCTTTCACAAAGTAGGCGATCTCCTTGCCCTTACAAACTCCTTGGTTCAACTCCACAATCTTGTTGGAGGCTCCCAGGTGACACCTAGCCAATCTAGGAGACACCACTCTCCAAGAAGTAACAAATGGTGTGTTGATGATGAACCCCTTGCTCTTGTGCTTCAAATGATAGTCTCCCCAACACTCAACTCTCTCTCACAGGATTTGGATTTGGTGGAAAGAAGATTTGAGTGGAAAGCAACTTGGGAAAGGCTAGAGATCAAGATTCATATGGTTGGAATGGAATATCTTGACCTCAACACAAGTGTAGGTGGTTCTCTCTCAGAAAATGTGTATTGGAAGTGTAGCTATGTTCTGATGGCTCTCTCCACAAATGAAGAGTGGGTGGAGGGGTATATATAGCCTCCACACAAAATCTAACTGTTACACACAATTTGCCAAACTCGGTGGGACCGAGTGGTTAAACTCGGTCGGACCGATTCAGCAAACCTAGTGACCGTTAGGATTTTCGGTGGGACTGAGATGCAACTCGGTAGAACCGATATGATTAGGGTTAGGGCATAACGTAATCTCGGTGTAACCGATTACACAAACTCAGTGGGACCGATTTTGGTAATAAGCTAACCAGAGAGTTGGTCAGGCAAACTCGGTGTGACCAATTACACAAACTCGGTGGGACCGATTTTGGTAATAAGCTAACCAGAGAGTTTGCATTGTAATCTCGGTAGTACAGATTGCTCAAACTCGGTGAGACCGATTTTGGTAATGGACATACACAGAGAGATTACAATCCCATCTCGGTGAGACTGAGATCCCTATCGGTGAAAACGATTTGCTAGGGTTTGTGGCAGTGACTATGACATCGGAAACTCGGTGGCGCCGGATAGATAGAATCGGTGGGGCCGAGTTTGACTTTTGGTTTAGGTCATATGTGGATGTGGGAAGGTAGTTGAGGGTTTTGGAGCATATCACTAAGCACTTTGAGCAAGCAAGCCATTAAGCAACACCTCATCCCCTCTTGATAGTATTGGCTTTTCCTATAGACTCAATGTGATCTTGGATCACTAAAATAGAAAATGTAGAGTCTTGATCTTGAAGCTTGAGCCAATCCTTTGTCCTTAGCATCTTGAAGGGGTTCCACATCCTCTAGTCCATGCCACACCATTGTTGAACTTATCTGAAACATATTAGGTGAAAGTGTTAGTCCAACAAGAGATATGTTGACATTAATTACCAAAACCACCCAAGGAGCTCTTGTGATTTCAATCTCCCCCTTTTTGGTAATTGATGACAACATACATCAAAGCTTTAGATAAAGATATAGAGAATAGCAAGTAAAGCTTTGGAAAGACATGTAACATGCATAGGCTCCCCCTACATGTATGCAATCATGTGAATATTGAATATAGGAGCATGTGAGTAAGCAATGTGGTACATGTATCTTGGCTATATGCATCAGAGCAAATGATCTGCATGTGAGAAATGTACCTTCATGCTCATGGGTCCTTCTTGCAAACAGTATGTACATCAGCAAGAACTTCTCATTCACATGACTGTGATGCATATACTTACCTTGTGGCCTTGAGTTGGCTTAGGATGGGATGAACCTGCGCAAACAAGGTTAAATAACACATATATACCTATTGACCAGAGCAAGCAAGAGAAACCACAAGAGAACCAAGACTGGGATGACATGTAGAGTGATTACTAAGTACCACATTGGATATAGACATGTCCCCAAAGGTAAAGATATGAAATAAAATCAGAGATTTCCTTCCCTTAGATGTCTTGCTCCCCCTGAATCTGCATGGGATATTGGGAGAAGATAGGGAACAGAAAATGAGATCAACAAAAAAAGGAAACAACAGAGCTTGAGCTAAAGCAAGCAACCAAACATGTCTTTCCCCTATTAAAGACATGTGACATCTCTCCTCTTGAACACCAAGCATCAGGGGTCTTTGATGATATTACCTTCTCCTAGTTGAGAAACTCTCTCCCCCTGAGTATTCTCTCGTTCTCCCCCTATAGGAAGGATTAAGCTTTGATGTGATCTCTCTCTCTCTCCCCCTTTGACATCAATTTCCAAGAAGGGCTCTTCTGGACATGTGATACAAATGGGTTGGTCCTCGAGTCACAGAGCAAAGCAGCATGTCTAATATGATGCTGGTAGAGGACAAGAATCATTGAGTGGAGCTAGAGCAAACAGAAATCAGGAATAAGTGGCAAGTTGGTTTTCCTGTGGTGGAACTGGTGACTTCGAGTTTTGTGCTTTGGTTGCACCAAAAGATTTTGGTTGGGCCGAAGAGAACAAACCGGTATGACCGAGTTCATTAGAGTGAAACCACTTGTCACCTCAGCTCACTAGAAAAGTAAGATCTTACAAGGATATGCAAGGAATTTACTGAAAGATTTGCAATGAATTGGATGCAGAAAATGCAGAACGAAAAGGAAAGAAAGGTAACTAAAAGTTCTAGATGAAGGTTTTTTAGAACTTCATCTAGAGATGGTCGGCGACAAAGTCACCTATGTTAGAGTATATTGACTTAGGAGTCAAGTGAGAGCACTTGATCATAGGTCATACTCATCGTTTAAGCTCAAAATGGGGTTACCATTTTTCCTTTAAGCCTTTTCATGTATTCACATCTTGTCGAGTTGCTTTGACTCATGACTTGGAGTAAAGCTTCTCTAAGATGGAATAACATACCTTGGGTGGTGGTGTTGATCTTGCTCATGTAGTTGAACATGTGCGGGTTGCTCAAGGTTGATGTGTAGTTCATCAAGGGTTGGGAGCACCACTTGGAGTTCGAGTTCATCTACCTACATGGGTTAGCTTTGCAAGGAAGAGCACTTGTGTATCCAAAATGACAATCATGAGATTCAACATAGAATTTGCCAGAGGATATGTTTGAATGGTTTCGTGCTTCCTTGTCTTCAACCAGCATTGTGTAGAGACTTGGTGATGTAGAGATTGCTCAAGATGTGAGTGAGTTGCAATCTCATAGATTTAGATTCAACCAAGTACCTACACAGGTTAGATAACATGCAAGGTACAAATATATTCAAGACATGAATGGCATCATAAGAGAAATATCGAGGATTAGTCATAGGCTCATACCCCGCATGTATCAAATGGAGTTCCTACTCCAAGTTTGAAGCATCAATGATGTTCAATTCACCTCTCAACCTGCAAAACACTTTCTCATCAAGTGGTTTAGTGAATATATCCGCCAATTGCTTATCGGTGCGAACATGCTTAAGGTTAATGTCCCCTTTTGCAACATGATCTCGAATGAAATGATGACGAACTACAATATGCTTAGTTCGAGAATGTTGCACGGGATTGTGAGCAATCTTAATAGCACTTTCATTGTCACATAGCAATGGAACATGTTTCACATATATCCCATAATCTTTAAGAGTTTGGGTCATCCAAAGTAATTGAGCACAACATGAACCAACGGTAATGTATTCCGCTTCGGCGGTGGATAAAGATACCGAGTTTTGTTTCTTTGAAGACCAAGACACAAGAGATCTACCAAGGAATTGACAAGTACCTGAAGTGGATTTTCTATCAACCTTGTCTCCGGCATAGTCCGAATCGGAGTAGCCAACAAGATCAAAAGAGGACCTCTTAAGATACCAAATGCCAAAATTTGGTGTATGGATTAGGTATCTCACTATCCTTTTCATAGCCTTCAGATGACACTCTTTAGGAGCAGCTTGACATCGTGCACACATGCACACACTTAGTATAATATCGGGATGAGAGGCACATAGATATAACAATGAACCAATCATAGAGCGATAAACCTTTTGATAAACCGGTTCACCATCTTTGGTCAAATCAAGATGTCCACTAGTAGGCATGGGTGTAGTCATACCTTTGCGTTCTTGCATATTGAACTTCTTGAATAAGTCCTTGGTGTACTTTGTTTGAGAGACAAAGGTACCTTCCTTAGTTTGATTGATTTGCAAACAGAGAATGAATTTGAGTTCACTCATCATAGACATCTCAAACTTCTCCGACATTAGCTTTCCAAACTTCTCACGAAAATGAGGGTTAGTTGAACCAAATATGATATCATCAACATAAATTTGGCACACAAATAGTTCTCCATTAACCCTTTTAGTAAAAAGAGTAGAATCAATTTTACCAATTTCAAAGACTTTTTCAATAAGGAACTTGGTCAAGCATTTATACCATGCTCTAGGAGCTTGTTTAAGACCATAAAGGGCTTTGTGAAGTTTGTAAACATGATTAGGTTTATTAGGATTGACGAAGCTGGGAGGTTGCTTAACATAAACTTCCTCCTCAATTTTGCCATTTAGAAAAGCACTTTTAATGTCCATTTGGTACAAGATGATATCATGGTGATTATCATAAGCAAGTAAGATGCGAATGGAGTCAAGTCTAGCAACGGGAGCATATGTCTCACCATAGTCCATACCTTCAACTTGTGTGTAGCCTTGGGCGACGAGACGTGCTTTGTTGCGAACCACTTGTCCATCTTCATCTTGCTTGTTGCAAAACAACCATTTGGTACCAATGATGTTGTGGTTGTTGTCGGGCTTCTCGACCAATGTCCACACTTGATTTCTCTGAAAGTTGTGTAGCTCTTCATGCATAGCGTTTATCCAGTCCGGATCCTCCAATGCTTCTTCAACCTTCATAGGTTCAATGCTAGAGATGAATGAGTAATGTTCACAAAAGTTAGCTAAACGAGTTTTAGAGCGAGTGATTCTCCCGGTTTGGATATCATTGTAGATTTGCTCGACGGGATAATCCTTAGCAATTCTTGCTCGAACTCGTGAAAGCTTTTGCTTGGGTCGGGGTGGAACATCCTCTTCATCTTGTGCTTCTTCCTGGCCTTCTTCATTGTTGACGTTGTCGTTCTCTTGTCGTGGAGGAGAAGGAGGTTGTTGATTTTCATCTTGGTGCGCTTCCTCGTTTTCTTCATCTTGGCGTGTCCCACTTGGGGATGCTTCCGTATCAACTCTTGCTTCACCTTGTTGTGAGGTAGAAGCTTCCACTTGGACGGACGAGGTACTCTCCTTCACTTTCGTTGGACGAATCTTGCCAATGGATAAGTCTTGAATTGCTTCCGAATGGTCTTTGTCTCCTACATCAATTGGCAATTGCTCTACTTGCGAGCCATTAGATTCATCAAACTTCATATCTACTGTCTCTTCAACATTTCGGGTGAAATTGTTGTAGACACGGTAACTGTGAGAGTTTGAGCCATAACCAAGTAGGAAACCTTCATGAGATTTAGGAGCAAATTTAGAACGACGATGCTTATCAAGAATGTAGCACTTTGAGCCGAATACTCGAAAGTATCCAACTTGGGGTTTGTTACCAGTGAGGAGCTCGTATGTCATCTTGCAGAGTAGCTTGTGAAGCTACAAGCGATTTGTTGCATGACAAGCTGTCTCAACTGCTTCTGCCCAAAAGTGCTTTGGCGTTTTGTACTCATCAAGCATCGTTCTTGCCATCTCGATAAGAGTCCGGTTCTTCCTTCCGACAACTCCATTTTATCGAGGTGTGTATGTAGCCGAGAACTCGTGTGAAATCCCTTCTTCGTCAAGAAAGGTGTCCACATTTGCATTATTGAATTCTGTTTCGTTGTCGCTCCGAACCTTCTTGATCTTTACGTCAAACTGATTTTGGGCCTTCCTAGCGAAGTTTTTGAAGATCTTTTGGACCTGCGATTTGTCATCAAGAAAGAACACCCACGTAAATCTTGAAAAATCATCAACTATGACTAGACCAAATGAGTTACCACTGAGACTCTTGTAGGCATTTGGACCAAAGAGATCCATGTGAAGTAGCTCGAGTGGTCTTCTTGTGGTCATGATGTTCTTCGCGCGGTGACTTCCTCCAACTTGTTTCCCTACTTGACAAGCACTACAAAGTCTATACTTGTCAAATATGACATCTTTTATTCCAAGGATATGATCACCTTTAATAAGCTTATCAAGATTTCGCATACCAACATGACCTAGTCTTCTATGCCACAACCAGCCTTTAGAAGATGTGGTAATTAAGCAAGTTCTATGTTGAGCCTTTTTAGTGAAATCAACAATGTAAAGATCTCTACTTATACCGGTAAAGACCATTTTATGATTTTCTCTACGAAACACTTGGCAATCTACTTCAGTGAATAAGACATTGAAATCAAAATCCACAAGTCTAGAAACTGAAAGTAAATTGTATCCAAGGGATTCAATGAGCATGACATTTTGTATGGAGCTATCATGTGAGATGGACACCTTACCAAGGCCAACCACCTTACCCTTTGAATTATCACCAAAAGTGACATATTTTTGAGGGCTGTCGTTTTCAGCAAGCTCACGGAACATATCTTTATCTCCGGTCATATGATCAGTACATCCACTATCAAGGACCCATTCCTTTCCTCCAGCCATGTAGCCGCGAAGATTTGCCATAAGACCAAAATGCCTCATTGCATCATCAACATCATAGTCACTATAATCATCTTCATCATAGTATCCATGTTCAACATCATCTTGTGATTGTTCAATTCCTACAGAGGGTAATTCATTAAATAAATGATCATCACAATGGTTACCTTTATGAATTCTAATAGCTTCGGATATGATATCGCTAATGATTCCAACATTTCCTTTAGCACGCATGAGATTGGTAAGCTCAAATAGACAATCACCAAAGCTAGGATCACTAGAGTTCATCTTACTCAAGGCAATAGACTTATGGAGAATTTCGTCTAAATTTTTCAAGGAATAATCTGGAAATCGTTCCTCAAGAAATCTCCATATGGTGTAGGCACACTTGAGAGTAGGCAAACATCTAATCAAGTTTCTAGGCAAGCCTCTAATGATGAGCTCAACAGTTCTAAGATTGCGAATCATGTCAATATCTTCATCTAGGGTAGGGTGCAAATGATTAACATGAGGTGCACAAGGGCTAGTAAAGTACTTGTTCAAATGATATTCACTGAAAATCTCAAGCATTTCATTTTTCCACTCATAAAAATACTCTCCATCAAGAATAGGCACTCTATGTCTAAGACTCCCCAAAGTAGACACATCCATCTTCCTCCAATGGTGTTTAAAACAAGGCAATGGAGACCAAAGCTCTGATACCAATTGAAAGGATCGAGAAGAGGTGTCTAGAGGGGGGGTGATTAGACACTAAGTGCCAAAACTTGCAGTTTTTAATATTCTTAAGTTTAAGTGGAGTTTAAGCACAAGTTTAACAAACACAATACATATCAAGCAAGCATGCAATGAGTATATGAGCAGCGGAAAGTAAAGCATGCAACTTGCAAGAATGTAAAGAGAAGGGTTTGGAGTATTCAAACGCAATTGGAGACACAGATGTTTTTGTCGTGGTTCCGATAGGTGGTGCTATCGTACATCCACGTTGATGGAGACTTCAACCCACGGAGGGTAACGGTTGCGCGAGTCCACGGAGGGCTCCACCCACGAAGGGTCCACGAAGAAGCAACCTTGTCTATTCCATCACGGCCGTCGCCCACGAAGGACTTGCCTCACTAGCGGTAGATCTTCACGAAGTAGGCGATCTCCTTGCCCTTAAAAACTCCTTGGTTCAATTCCACAATCTTGTTGGAGGCTCCCAAGTGACACCTAGCCAATCTAGGAGACACCACTCTCCCAGAAGTAACAAAATGGTGTGTTTATGATGAACCCCCTGCGCTTGTGCTTTAAATGATAGTCTCCCCAACACTCAACTCTCTCTCACGGAATTTGGATTTGGTGGGAAGAAGATTTGAGTGGAAAGCAACTTGGGAAAGGCTAGAGATCAAGATTCATATGGTTGGAATGGAACATCTTGACCTCAACACAAGTGTAGGTGGTTCTCTCTCAGAAAATGTGTATTCTAAGTGTAGGTATGTTCTGATGGCTCTCTCCATGAATGAAGAGTGGATGGAGGGGTATATATAGCATCCACACAAAATCTAACCGTTACACACAATTTGCCAATCTCGGTGTGACTGAATGGTTACAGTCGGTCAGACCGATTCAGCAAACCTAGTGACCGTTAGGATTTTCGGTGGGACTGAGATGCAACTCGGTAGAACCAATATGGTTAGGGTTAGGGCATAACATAATCTCGGTGTGACCGATTACACAAACTCAGTGGGACCGATTTTGGTAATAAGCTAACCAGAGAGTTGGTCAGGCAAACTCGGTGTGACCGATTACACAAACTCGGTGGGACCGATTTTGGTAATAAGCTAACCAGAGGGTTTGCATTGTAATCTCGGTAGAACCGATTGCTCAAACTCGGTGAGACCGATTTTGGTAATGGACATACACAGAGAGATTACAATCCCATCTTGGTGAGACCGAGATCCCTATCGGTGCAACCGATTTTCTAGGGTTTGTGGCAGTGGCTATGACATCTGAAACTCGGTGGCGTCGGATAGATAGAATCGGTGGGGCCGAGTTTGACTTTTGGTTTAGGTCGTATGTGGATGTGGGAAGGTAGATGAAGGTTTTCGAGCATATCACTAAGCACTTTGAGCAAGCAAGCCATTAAGCAACACATCATCCCCTCTTGATAGTATTGGCTTTTCCTATAGACTCAATGTGATCTTGGATCACTAAAATAGAAAATGTAGAGTCTTGATCTTGAAGCTTGAGCCAATCCTTTGTCCTTAGCATCTTGAAGGGGTTCCACATCCTCTAGTCCATGCCACTCCATTGTTGAACTTATCTGAAACATACTAGGTAGAAGTGTTATTCCAACAAGAGATATGTTGACATTAATTACCAAAACCACCCAGGGAGCACTTGTGATTTCACGAGGTCACGTAACTCGCAAGTTGATCACCAAAACATACATCAAGTGGATCACGTGATATCCCATTGTCACCACAGATAAGCACATGCAAGACATACATCAAGTGTTCTCAAATCCTTAAAGACTCAATCTGATAAGATCACTTCAAAGGGAAAACTCAATCCATTACAAGAGAGTAGAGGGGGAGAAACATCATAAGATCCAACTATAATAACAAAGCTCGCGATACATCAAGATCGTGCCGACTCAAGAACATGAGAGAGAGAGAGAGAGAGATCAAACCCATAGCTATTGGTACATACCCTCTGTCCCGAGGGAGAAGTACTCCCTCCTCGTCATGGAGAGCACCGAGATGATGAAGATGGCCACCGGAGAGGGATTCCCCCCTGAAGCAAGGTGCCGGAACGGGTCTAGATTGCTTTTCGGTGGCTACGGAGGCTTCTGTTGGCGGAACTCCCGATCTATTCTGCTCCCCGATGTTTTCTTGTATATGGACATATATAGGCGAAACAAGTTGGTCAGGGGAGCCACGAGGGGCCCACGAGGGTGGGGGGCGCGCCCATGGGGTAGGGCGCGCCTCCCTCCCTCGTGGTTTCCTCGAAGCTTCCCTGACGTCTAATCCAAGTCTCCTGGATTGCTTCCGTTCCAAAAATAACTCTCCCGAAGGTTTCATTCCGTTTGGACTCCATTTGGTATTCCTTTTCTTCGAAACACTGAAATAGGCAAGAAAACAGCAATTTGGGCTGGGCCTCCGGTTAATAGGTTAGTCCCAAAATAATATAAAAGTGTTTAGTAAACCCATAAACAACCAAAGCAGATAATATAATAGCATGAAACAATCAAAAATTATAGATACATTGGAGACGTATCAAGCATCCCCAAGCTTAATTCCTGCAGATCCTCAAGTAGGTAAATGATAAAAACAGAATTTTTGACATGGAATGCAACCTAACATATTTATCAATGCAATCTTCTCTATTGTGGCAAGGATATTGAGAGACATAAGATTCAAGACAAAAGTTTAATATTGACATAAAAATAATAATACATCAAGCATACTAACAAAGTAATCATGTGTTCTCAAAATAACATGGCCAAAGAAAGCTATCCCTACAAAATCATATAGTCTGTCTATGCTCTATCTTCATCACACAAAATATTTAAATCATGCACAAGCCCAATGACTAGCCAAGCAATTGTTTCGTACTTTTGATGTTCTCAAACTTTTTCAATATTCACGCAATACATGAGCATGAGCCATGGACATAACACTATGGTGGAATAGAATGGTGGTTGTGGAGAAGACAAAAAGGAGAAGATAGTCTCACATCAACTAGGCCTATCAACGGGCTATGGAGATGCCCATCAATAGATATCAATGTGAGTGAGTAGGGATTGCCATGCAACGGATGCACAAGAGCTATAAGTGTATGAAAGCTCAAAAAGAAACTAAGTGGGTGTGCATCCAACTCGCTTGCTCACGAAGACGTAGGGCATTTTGGGGAATCCCATCATTGGAATATACTCCCTCCGTTCCGAATTACTTGTCTTGGATTTGTCTAGATACGGATGTATCTAGACTCATTTTAGTGCTAGATACCTCCATATCTAGAAAAATCAAAGATAAGTAATTCGGAATGGAGGGAGTACAAGCCAAGTTCTATAATGTAAAATTCCCACTAGTTTATTAAAGTGACAACATAGGAGACTCCCTATCATGAAGATCATGGTGCTACTTTGAAGCACAAGTGTGGTAAAAGGATAGTAGCATTGCCCCTTCTCTCTTTTTCTCTCATTTTTTTGTTTTTATTTGTTTTTTGGGCCTTCTTTTTTTTATGGACTCTTTTTTCTCTCTTTTTTTCGTCCGGAGTCTCATCCCGACTTGTGGGGGAATCATAGTCTCCATCATCCTTTCCTCATATGGGACAATGCTCTAATAATGATGATCATCACACTTTTATTTACTTACAACTCAAGAATTACAACTCGATACTTAGAACAAAATATGACTCTATATGAATGCCTCCGACGGTGTACCGGGATGTGCAATGACTCATAAGTGACATGTATGAAAGAATTATGAATGGTGAATTTTCCACAAATACGATGTCAACTACATGATCATGCAAAGCAATATGACAATGATGAAGCGTGTCAAAATAAACGGAACGGTGGAAGGTTGCATGGCAATATATCTCGAAACACTAGTGCAGAACCAGGCAATAGCACCGGTTCGTAAGGCCCTTTAGTGTCGGTTTGGTAACCGGTGCTAAAGTGTAGGCAGTAAAGCCCCCCCCCCCTTAGTACCGGTTCAGCACGAACCGGTGCTAAAGGGCAACCACGTGGCACGAGCCAGCTTTGTGGGCAGGGATCCCTTTAGTACCGGTTGGTGTCACCAACCGGTATTAAAAGGTTGGGGGGTTTTGGGTTTATGATTTCGTTTTCATTTAATTTTGTGTTTTCCATTTAATTATTTTTCGTTTGCTGGTATTTTACGATACTACATATTGTACACATTATGCATATATATAAATAGAATTTCTAGTAGAACCGATCATAATATATATATATATATATATATATATATATATATATATATATATATCATCGAATGTCTCACAACCACCATTAATTAATTCACACATATATACACACATGTATATATATATATATACAATTTCTCCTAATTGGTGCCTTCGGAGCCAGTGGCATTAGCCTAGCTAATTGGTGCCTTCGGAGCGGGTAATAGTATTCTCCTTTGGGATCTATGACCTGGTCGAGCAAAAATCCCACTATTTCCTCTTGAATTGCTTCTATGCGGTCCTGTGCTAGGAGCTTGTCCCGCACCTCTTTGAACTGTTAAGAAGGAGATCAATATGCATGTGTATTACTTGTGTGACTAGATATCGATAATGGTGTAAAAATTGTGAATAGTGTTCTGACAATCGATATCATACCCACTCCTGTCTTTGAGATTTGCTCCTTTCGGACGCCATCATGCGAATGTTCTCGCAAACATAGTATGCACATAGATCATTCCCCGACGCCTGCTTCAGGGCCTTTACAAGAATGGAATTTGATCAGATAATAATTAATCAAGCATGATAATTAAAGAGATGGCAACTAGCTAGTACTACTTAATTACTTACCTTGGGTCAATACCATTTCAGATTTTGTTTCCATGGACCTGGAGTGGCCCTGATGAACTTTGCCCAAGCCCTGCCTGCCGATAAAAAAAATGAATAAATGGGTTATTAAATAGTTGTTATCAGGCAATGACAAACTAATTAAATAGGCCGAGATATAGTTAATAATGATTGAAAGTACCTGTTGACTATCCCCTTCACGATGGTGTAGTCACTTGCTTTCTTAAGTAGTGAGTCTAGTACTTCAACTGTTCCTTCATCAACTTTAATGATTAACAAGATCCAGTGAAATCTGCATGCACACATGTTTGCATGTATTAATTAAGCGGGCATATGTAACAAAACATGTAGCTAGCTAGTAGGGAAAAATAGAATTTGTAGTACAAGACAGTGTGACTCACTGGAAGTTGTAAGGAAGTAGTATATCTTCATTGTATTTGAGTTCCTTGAAGAACTGTAGCATGCTTTCCTCTACACTTTTTTCATGATATGGATCTATTTTCCATGTGTATTCATTAATGGTATTTGGGTCAACGAACCCAATGCCATAGCATCCGCCTTTTTTCATTTCATAAATCTTCATCATGCATAATACCACAGAAAAGAATATAGTGAGGATAATTACAGGAAATGATTAATCAAAATGATCACTACAGCTAGCTTGAGACTTAAAGTACAGAAATAAATCACTTACAGACAATAGCAACTGACGATAGATTTGTCGAGTGCGTCTTGATTTTATAGCTGAAATAGTTTTGAATACTCAACGGTCACAGCTTTCTCATGGTGGTAATGATCCTTGTTGACATTCACCATGAGGGACTCTCAACTGGAAATCTTGGTAATGTCCATGTACCATTGATGCAATTCATACATTCTCGTTGGGAGCTTATGGACCTCCTCTGGCTCGACCAAAGGTTGGCCCCGGGCATATTTCCGTCTTATTTCCTCCTCTCTAGTCGGAGACATGGGCTCGATATCGAGGAGTTGTCCAACAGTGATCCCGATCGATTCAGCCTGCACAATATGCTACTCGGTTATAACCACATCGCCCACCCCGGGAACGTTAACAGTTTGCCCACAATAATATTGGGTGCGCCTACTCTCATGTGTTGTTGGCACAACAAGCGGGGGGATTGATTGCGCCGCCTGTTCTCCCAGCTGGTGAACGGTTTTACCGCTCCTTTGGCAGCTAATTTGCTCGAGTTCGAGCTCGCCTCTTTCTGAAGACGTGTTGTGGGAGCTGGTGCTCTAGCCATAGTCTGTGTCAACAGGCTTGGGAGCTGGTGCTCTAGCCATACGAATGAAGTGGTCAATCTTTTCCACAGGCACTTTCTCCCTTGGCGGCGGTGGCGGTTTCGGTGCAAAATGGGCTTCCACCTCGGCCTTCGATATGGCTACGTTTTCCTCCTCGAACTTGTCGTAAGGCCTCTACGGAAGAGGCGCGAGGCTTGGACCATATTGAAATCGCTTGCTTCCGCTTGTACCTCCAGTACTACCTCGACTTGTACCACTACGCACCATAGCTGAGGCGGCTCTCTTCCGTGATTGCTGAGGCGGCGAAGACGGCTGACGTGGCTGAGTTGGAGGAGGAGGAGTGGCCTGAAGCTGTGCCGGACTTGGAGGAGGAGTGGCCTGAAGCTAGGCCGGACTTGGAGGAGGAGCGGCCTGATGCTTTGCTGGACTTGGAGGAGGAGGAGTGGCCTGAAGCTGTGCCAGACTTGGAGGAGGAGTGGCCTGACGCGTTGGTGGACTTGGAGGAGCGGGAGTCTGCCGACTTGGTGGCGGACTGCGACAAGGAGTCGGATGAAGCGGTGTCGGTGGCCTTCGAAAGATGATGCGATCGTTTCTCCATAGGATGATACGATGGTTGGCCTCTCCTAGTGTGTGCTCATCGTCACCTCCAGGAATGTCAAGCTCTAGCCCCGAATATTGGTCCACCACCTCATCAACCAAGACACGAGCATGGCCCGCTGGAATTGGGTTGCAATGGAATGTTGCCTCAGGGGGATTTGTAAAAGCAAGGGCGTCCGCCGCCTTCATGGATATGTTCTTCATTTGGAAGTGTAGCTCGCAGTTAGTGTTCTCCATGATGTCATCCACTAGGTAGCTATCCAGCAATGCGTCACCCGGGGCGGAACCCACGCTGCTTCTCGGCATGGATGGGACGGTGCTATCCAATGGTGGATCATCCGCTAGCTGCTGAGACCCCCTTTGCTGGCTAAGTGAATCAATCTGCTCCTGCTGCCACTGGAATTTGACTGCCAAGCCCGCGTGCGCTGATTCTAGGCCTTGAATGCGTTCATAGTCTAGCTTCCTCTGCTCCTCCTCCATCTTCCTCTTCTTCTCCTCCGCAATCTTCTTGCACGGGTTCTGTAGTCGGCGTTCCAGTCTGAAAACCCCTCATACCACGGAATAGCGCCCATGCCTCGTGTTCTTCCCGGGTGTTCAGGATTTCCCAGGGAACGCGTAAGCTCGTCGTTCTCTCTGTTGGGCTCGAACAACCTCGATTGAGCCTCTTCTATTGTAACAAGTAGCTTTTCTTCGGCTTCGTCCAGACATGCCTTCTTCGAAAGTTTGCCTGTCTTCAGGTCCAACTCCCCCCATGTGCATAGAACCAAGTCCTGCACCTGGGGGGCCAGCTCAATGTTTCTAGAGTGACACCTGCATCCAGCATCTCTTTCTCAAACTTATCCCACTTAGGAATTCCCACAGCATAGCCACCTGGCCCCAGCTTATGGAACTTATCCTTTTTTGCGACATTGGCATTGTTTATTCTCGACCATTCCTTAGATAATTCTGAATCCTTGAATTTCACGAAATCATCCCAATGAGCACTTTGGTTCTCTAGTGTTCCCTCGAATAGTGGAGTCTTCCTTCCTCCGTTGACGTACTTGGCCCATTCACGAATCTTGTGGTTCTTGAATGCAACCGCCATCTTCCTAAGAGCAGCGTCCTTGACTTTCTCCACATCTGCATTTGTGAAATGATCTGGTAGGGTGAAATGTTCCATGAGCGTTTCCCAAAGCAGAAGTTTTTGTCTGTCGTCGACAAAAGTAACTCCTGGACGTGGCTTTGCTGGCTCTCTCCATTCATGAAGGGAGATCAGGAGTTGGTCCTTCACAAGAACTCCGCACTGATGAACGAACTTGTCCGCAATCTTCTTAGGCGCTAATGGTTCGCCATTAGGTCTGATTGCCTCGATATTGTACTTTACGCCCTCCTTCAACCTTTTGTTCGGGCCTCGTTTCGTCCTGTTGCCTAAAGAATTGCTTGATCTGGATGGCTGAAAGAAGAACGATCGATTCGTTAATATATCTTCAAGTCATTTAAAACATATGATGATCACCAGATGCCTGCTTATATAAATATATATACCTCGCCGGTCTTTGTTGTTTCAAGATCAACATTTTCTTCGTCATGTTCATAGTTCATGACTTCATCAATTTAGTCGTCGCGATCGAATATCATATCACCCTCCCCGGTGTTGTTTAGATATTCGGAGCCGTCAGAATCTTCTTCATTCTGATCGTCATGTGGCCTGCGAGGATTCCGTATGATATTGAACAGGGCCTCTTCTCCCTCTCTACCGGTATTGTCCGCCATAGGTTTTGTTTAACTAATCCAAAAGAAATATAAAACAACTTAGTATTAAAATTACATCGTCTCGAATAATAGATATAATATCGAATACATCGTCTCGAATAATAGATATAATCTCGAATACATCGCCTCGAATAATAGATATAATCTCGAATACATCGTCTCGAATAATAGATATAATCTCGAATACATCGTCTTGAATAATATATAATCTCGAATACATCATCTCGAATATTATATATCGAATACATCAGTGGCTAGGTAGCTAATAAAGATCGAATACTACAGAAGAATCTAGGACACTCGCGGTTCCTGCGGCGCGGGCGGTGGACACCCAAAGAGAAGGAACCCTCATAGGATCATAGCTGAAGTGAGATCCCTGAAGAAACTGCCAGGTATTGGAGAACTTGCCACCCTCTAACGCAACCATGTAGCGATGGACGTCCTCGTCCTCCTCCCTGACACGACGACGTACCAGCTCCGGCGGGGTCGGCTCCCTCCGTACCGAAACCTGCCCACACGAACGCCACCAAACGACGGGACCCGGGGCCGGGTTCCTCATCAAGCGGTACGCCCCTCCAGGCAGCACCTCCCAGTGCCAGCCCGGCGGAGCCCAGTCCTGGACATGGGTCAGCCAGACGTCGTCGCGCAGGGTCGACGACGAGGATGCAGGCCGGGCATCGTCGAGAACAAATACTAGCTATATGCCCACAAAAAGTAACATTTTTTTAATGATTGGATTTTTATAACTAAAATTTCTAACATTTCTATATGACTAACATTCCTATAACATTTCTAACAATGTTATATAACTAACATTTCTATAACATTTCTAATATTTCTATAACTAAAAAACAGAAAAAAAATTATAACATTTCTATATATATAACTAACATTTGTATAACATTTCTAATATTTCGATAACTAAAAAAAGAAAAATTTCTAACTTTTTTATAACTATTTCTATAACTAAAAAATAGAAAATTTTCTAACAATTCTAACATTTCTAACAATGCTATATAACTAACTATTCCTATAACTAAGAAAAGAAAAATTTCTAACATTTTTATACCTATTTCTATAACTAAAAAACTAAAAAAATGTATGTGTGTGTGTGCTCACCGGCGAGGCGAGAGGCGACGGGGGGCGGCGACGGGCGCGGCGACGACGGGGATGGCGATGACGGGGACAGGGACGGGGTGGCGACGACGGGGATGGGGCGGCGATGACGGGGACGGGGACGACACGGGACGGGACGGGACGGGGCGGTGGTGATGACGGGGACGACGGGGACGGGGTCGATGGGGCGGCGATGACGGGGACGGGGCGGCGATGGGGGCGAAGACGAGGGATATGGAGACAGGGGCGGCGGGCGACGGGGCAGAGGAGAAGAAGTAGATGAGAAACTGAAATTTTTAAAGTGTTCTGTTATATAGGATGGACCTTTAGTACCGGTTGGTGCCACCACCCGGTACTAAAGGGGGTGCGCTGGCACAGGTGCAGTGCTGCAAGTTTAGTCCCACCTCGCTAGCCGAGGGGCGTCCGCACTGGTTTATAACCCCGCGTGCGGTAGCTCTCTCGAGCTCCTCTCCAAAGCAGGCCTACTTGGCCTACATGTTCTGTGCTGCCCTGTGGGCCTACCGGGCCTTTGCGGGCCTGCATCCTGGCCCAACAACAGGTTGGGTTTCTAGTCGTATGCAGGCCACTCTGGCCCAGTAGGCGGTCTTTTTTTGCTTTATTTATTTTTAAGTTGTTTTTTGTGTATTTAGAGTTTCTTTGTGAATATTTTTGCTTTAGTTACAAAAAATTACAAACTTTCTGTTAGTGCCCGTAGTTTTCAAATTTGAATAGTTTAAATTTTGAATTATTTGAAATTAGTGTGAATCACTAGTTTGCGAATAAATTAACTTTAAAAATCAGTAAAGGCATGAAAGAATTTGTTTGCACATAAAATTTATTCGCGTTTCAAATGCCAAAACACATAACTACCCTAACTATTACAGAGATTCCCTCCTGGGTATGAAACACAGAAGAAAGTGATGATAGTGAAGCCGATCACATTCCAAATCTTCGGGTGTGAAACTTTTTCTTCGCGTGTGTCCCTTTGCGCCGTAACCATGGAAAATCTTCATCATTTAACGGGATGCTCGGGTCAATATTCACTGTGAATGGAGCAATTTCATCAAACTTTTCATAATCTTTTGACATGTCTGTCTTGTCATCCACTCCCACGATGTTTCTCTTCCCAAAAAGAACTATGTGCTGCTTTGGCTCATCGTACGATGAATTCGCTTCCTTATCTTTTCTTTTTCTTGGCTTGGTAGACATGTCCTTCACATAGAAAACCTGTGCCACATCATTGGCTAGGACGAATGGTTCGTCTGCATAAGCAAGATTGTTGAGATCCACTGTTGTCATTCCGTACTGCGGGTCTTCCGTTACCCCGCCTCGTGTCATATTGACCCATTTGCACCGAAACAAAGGGACCTTCAAACCACGTCGATAGTCAAGTTCCCATATGTCCTGTATATAACCATAATATGTTTCCTTTCTCATCTTGGTTTCTGCATCAAAGCGGACACCACTGTTTTGGTTTGTGCTCTTCTTATCTTGGGCAATCGTGTAAAATGTATTACCATTTATCTCGTACCCTTTGAAAGTCATTATATTCGAAGATGGTAACTGGGACAGCAAGTACAGGTCATCTTCAATAGAGGTGTCATGCACGGTACGTGTCTGCAACCAGCTGGCGAAACTCCTGGTTTGTTCACGTGTCATCCAGTCATCAGACCGCTCCGGGTGTTTGGAGCGTACAAATTCTTGTGTTCATCCATATACGGAGCCACCAAGGCGGAATTCTGTAGAACTGTGTAGTGTGCTTCAGTGAGAGAATGTCCGTTCATACATATTATTTGTTCCCCTCCTAGCGTGCCTTTTCCATCCAGTCTGCCCTTATGCCGCGATTCAGGAACACCAATCGGCTTAAGGTCAGGAATAAAGTCAATACAAAACTCAATGACCTCCTCATTTTCATGGCCCTTGGAGATGCTTCCTTCTGGCCTAGCACGGTTATGAACATATTTCTTTAAGACTCCCATGAACCTCTCAAAGGGGAACATATTGTGTAGAAATACAGGACCCAAAACGCTAATCTCTTCGCATAGGTGAACTAGGACGTGTGTCATGATGTTGAAGAAGGATGGTGGGAACACCAACTCGAAACTGACAAGACATTGCACCAAATCATTCTCTAACCTTGGTAGGATTTCTGGATTGATTACCTTCTGAGAGATTAACATCCTGCCACCACTCAGTTTAGTACTGGTTCGTGGCACGAACCGGTGCTAAAGGTTCTCCACTAACATCCTGCCACCACTCAGCTTGATCCTTTTTCTACTAGTGGAATGGCTATGCAAATGCCACAATAGGTAGGTATGGTGCCTGTTTTGAGGAAGGTAAATGGTGGGTTTATGGTACCGGCAAAAGTTGTGCAGTACTAGAGAGGCTAGCAATGGTGGAAGGGTGGGAGTGCATGTAATCCATGGACTCAACATTAGTCATAAAGAACCCACATACTTATTGCAAAAATCTATTAGTCATCGAAACAAAGTACTACGCGCATTCTCCTAGGGGTATAGATTGGTAGGAAAAGACCATCGCTCGTCCCCGACCGCCACTCACAAGGAAGAAAATCAATAAATAAATCATGCTCTGACTTCATCACATAACGGTTCACCATACGTGCATGCTACGGGAATCACAAACTTTAACACAGGTATCTCTCAAATTCACAACTACTCAACTAGAATGACTCTAATATAACCATCTTCAGATCTCAAAACAACCATCAAGTAGCAAACTTCTCATAGTATCCAATGCACTCTATATGAAAGTTTTTATTAGACCCATCTTGAATGCCCATCATAGTAGAACTAATTTTATAACCCAAGCAAATTACCATGCTGTTCTTAATACTCTCAAAATAATATAATTGAAGCATGAGAGTTCATCTATTTGGTCAAAATAAAACCACCGCCGTACTTTAAAAAGATATAAGTGAAGCACTAGAGCAAATGACAAACTACTCTGAAAGATATAAGCGAAGGACAATGAGTAGTTGAATAATTATGTAACTATGTGAACACTCTCTAACATTTAAGAATTTAAGATCTTAGTATATTATTCAAACAGCAAGCAAAACAAAATAAAATAAAATGACACTCCAAGCAAAACACATATCATGTGGTGAATAAAAATATAGCTCCAAGTAATGTTACCGATGAACGAAGACGAAAGAGGGGATGCCCTCCGGGGCATCCCCAAGCTTAGGCTATTGGTTGTCCTTGAATATTACCTTGGGATGCCTTGGGCATCCCCAAGCTTAGGCTCTTGCCACTCCTTATTCCATAGTCCATCGAATCTTTACCCAAAACTTGAAAATTTCACAACACAAAACTTAATAGAAAACTCATAAGCTCCGTTAGTATAAGAAAATTAATCACCGCTTAGGTACTGTCGTAAACTCATTCTTTCTTTATATTGATGTAATATCTACTTTATTCCAACTTCTCTATGGTTCACACCCTCCGATACTACTCATAGATTCATCAAAATAAGCAAACAACACATAGAAAGCAGAATCTCTCAAAAACAGAACAATCTGTAGTAATCTGGATCAAACGTATACTTCTGGAACCCCAAAAATTATAAAATAAATTGGTGGACGTGAGGAATTTGTCTATTAATCATCTTAAAAAAGAATCAACCTAATCGCACTCTCTAGTAAAAATGGCAGCAAATCTCCTGAGCGCTAAAGTTTATATTTTTTACAGCAAGATCACAAAGACTTTCCCCAAGTCATCCCAAAGGTTCTACTTGGCACATACACTAATTAAAAGCATAAAACCACATATAAACAGAGGCTAGATGAATTATTTATTACTAAACAGGAGCAAAAATCAAAGAACGAAAATAAAATTGGTTGCCTCCCAACAAGCGCCATCGTTTAACGCCCCTAGCTAGGCATGATGATTTCAATGATGCTGACATAAAAGATAAGAATTGAAACATAAAGAGAGCATCATGAAGCATAAGACTAGCACATTTAAGTCTAACCAACTTCCTACGCATAGGGATTTTGTGATCAAACAACTTATGGGAACAAGAGTCAACTTGCATAGGAAGGTAAAACAAGCAAATCTTCAAGATTTTCAACACATAGAGAGGAAACTTGATATTATTGCAGTTCCTACAAGCATATGTTCCTCCCTCATAATATTTTTCAGTAGCATCATGAATGAATTCAGCAATATAACCATCACATAAAGCATTCTTTTCATGATCTACAAGCATAGAATTTTTATTACTCTCCACATAAGCAAATTTCTTCTCATGAATAGTAGTGGGAGCAAACTCAACAAAATAAATATCATGTGAGGCATAATCCAATTGAAAACTAAAATCATGATGACAAGTTTCATGGTTATCATTATTCTTAATAGCATACTAGTCATCACAATAATCATCATAGATAGCAACTTTGTTCTCATAATCAATTGGAACCTCTTCCAAAATAGTGGAATCATTACTAAATAAAGTCACGACCTCTCCAAATCCACTTTTATAATTATCACAATAAGATTCAACATCCTCCAAAATAGTGGGATCATCACTCCCTAAAGTTGACACTCTTCCAAACCCACTTTCATCAATATAATCATCATAAATAGGGGGCATGCTATCATCATAATAAATTTTCTCATCAAAACTTGGGAGACAAAAAATATCATCTTCATCAAACATAGCTTCCCCAAGCTTGTGGCTTTGCATATCATTACCATCATGGATATTCAAGGAATTCATACTAACAACATTGCAATCATGCTCATCATTCAAAGATTTAGTACCAAACATTCTAATGCATTCTTCTTCTAACACTTTGGCACAATTATCAGAATCCTTATTTTCACGAAAGACATCAAAAAGATGAAGAATATTAGGGACCCTCAATTCCATTTTTGTAATTTTCTTTTATAGACTAAACTAGTTATAAAACAAGAAACAAAAAGATTCAATTGCGAGATCTAAAGATACACCTTCAAGCGCTAACCTCCCCGGCAACGACGCCAGAAAAGAGCTTGATGTCTACTACACAACCTTCTTCTTGTAGACATTGTTGGGCCTCCAAGTGCAAACGTTTGTAGGACAGTAGTAAAGTTCCCTCAAGTGGATGACCTAAGGTTTATCAATCCGTGGGAGGCGTAGGATGAAGATGGTCTCTCTCAAACAACCCTGCAACCAAATAACAAAGAGTCTCTTGTGTCCCCAACACACCCAATACAATGTTAAATTGTATAGGTGCACTAGTTAGGCGAAGAGATGGTGATACAAGTGCAATATGGATGGTAGATAAAGGTTTTTGTAATCTGAGAATATAAAAACAGCAAGGTAACTAATGATAAAAGTGAGCACAAATGGTATTGCAATGCGTTGAAACAAGGCCTAGGGTTCATACTCTCACTAGTGCAAGTTCTCTCAACAATAATAACATAATTGGACCGTATAACTATACCTCAACATGCAACAAAGAGTCACTCCAAAGTCACTAATAGGGGAGAACAAATGAAGAGATTATTGTAGGGTACGAAACCACCTCAAAGTTATCCTTTCTGATCGATCTATTCAAGTGTCCGTAGTAAAATAACACGAAGTTAATCTTTCCGTTCAATCTATCATAGAGTTCGTACTAGAATAACACCTTAAGAGACAAATCAATCAAAACCCTAATGTCACCTAGATACTCCAATGTCACCTCAAGTATCCATGGGTATGATTATACGATATGCATCACACAATCTCAGATTCATCTATTCAACCAACACAAAAACTTCAAAGAGTGCCCCAAAGCTTCTACCGGAGAGAAAAAAACAAAAACGTGTGTCAACCCCTATGCATAAGTTCATGAGGTCACACAACTCGCAAGTTGATCACCAAAACATACATCAAGTGGATCACGTGATATCCCATTGTCACCACACATAAGCACATGCAAGACATACATCAATTGTTCTCAAATCCTCAAAGACTCAATCCGATAAGATCACTTCAAAGGGAAAACTAAATCCATTACAAGAGAGTAGAGGGGGAGAAACATCATAAGATCCAACTATTAGAGCAAAGCTCGTGATACATCAAGATCGTGCCGACTCAAGAACACGAGCATGAGAGATCGAACACATAGCTACTGGTACATACCCTCAACCTCGAGGGAGAACTACTACCTCATCATCATGGAGAGCGTCGGGATGATGAAGATAGCCACCAAAGAGGGATTCCCCCCTCCGGCAAGGTGCCGGAACAGGTCAAGATTGGTTTTCGGTGGCTACAGAGGCTTGTGGCGGCGGAACTCCCGATCTATTATGCTCCCCGATGTTTTTAGGGTATATGGACATATATAGGCGAAAGAAGTCGGTCGGGGGAGCTACGAGGGGCCCACGAGGGTGGAGGCGCGCCCAGGGGGGGTAGGGCGTGCCTCCCTGCCTCGTGGCTTCCTCGAAGCTTCCCTGACGTCTACTCCAAGTCTCCTGGATTGCTTCCGTTCCAAAAATAACTCTCTTGAAGGTTGCATTCCGTTTGGACTTCGTTTGACATTCCTTTTCTTCGAAACACTGAAATAGGCAAGAAAACAACAATTTGGGCTAGGCCTCCGGTTAATAGGTTAGTCCCAATAATAATATAAAAGTGTTTAGTAACGCCCTTAAATATCCAAAACAGATAATATAATAGCATGAAACAATAAAAAATTATAGAAATGTTGGAGATGTATCACCAACCCATTTTCTAAAGCCATAATATAGTTATATCATCTCATCCTATTTACATAATCATCATATTTTCAATTATGTCATTCTATCCGTGAATTATATCATGCCATCATGTTTCCATCGATGGCATGTTTGTGATTTGTTGCATGCCAACCACTTTAATAGACACATTGTATAGTTATATCATGTCATCCTGTTTACATAGTCATCATATTTTGAAGTATGTCATTCTATCCTGTTTAGTTAGCCATCATACATGTGAAATTGTGTTAGGCTATCTTGTTAAATTAGCCATCATATATGTGAAATTATGTCCTACTATTCTGTTTGGTTATACAACATAAATGTGAATTATTTCATGCTTTGTTTTCTTCCCTACTATCCATTCACTACTGCAGGTTGCTACTAACGCGACACTACGATTAGAGACCCTTCAACGAAACTGCGTGCGATGCCATAATTGCAAACGGCGATGTAAAAAACCATCAAAAAAGGTGCAAAACGTTTGCGATGGAGGATGCATCAAACATGGTTCATATTTTAGTTGCGTTTGCGATGCAGGGCATACGGTTACACTCAATTAACCATTTTGCCATGAGGAGGAACAAAAGAAACGGGAAGCCAGATGAAGGTGTGTGCGATGCACAACATACAGTTCACTCAGATGAACCGTTTGTGATTAGGAAACACAAAAGAAATGGTCATCCAGATCAAAGTTGTGTGCAATATACGGCATGTGGTTCACTCAGATGAACTGTTTGCGTTGAGACATGAGAGCACAAACTGTTCGAAGAACAAGATGTGTGTGATACGAGGCAAACATGTCTGTAATCGGAAATGTGTGCGAAGACCAATAACAACACAGCCAATTACTGCTAACAAGCCATGTGTGTTGTGAGAAAACGATTGCTGGTATACAATTGTGAGTGATTGATGAAAAAATCACCGACGGGTTCCATTGTTTAGTCCGTGTGCGATGTGATTTTCTTTGTCTGCACAACATCTATGCTCTGTCTACGGAGCATCAACATATATACTTAAAAAGGCAACATTGCATAACCAAATTAAGCATACAATTACGCAAGTGACTACACATAACATTTCCACACACCAAAGTAAGCAATTACATGCATACTAAAGTAGGAGAAACAAGGATCTAATCATCTACTTATTGTTGCAACGACACTTGCCATTGCTCTGCTTCCGGCTGGATCCCTCGCCGTTTTGGGGAAGGAGGCACTTCCTCATTTCCACGATCTGCATGTACATATGTCGTAGCTTGTGTATGCCTCCTTGGCCGCATACACGACATGAGGTTTGCCGAGTTTCTCCATCCAGGCCGAGTGCCAGGCACGCTTGCCCTTGTTGCACGAATCCTTCATGTCTCTGTAGTAGGGGTCGATGATGGCCTTGGTGAGGTGAACCAGTGAGTCCTTCTCATGCTCCTTCCTGCCCCAGATCTTGTATTGGACCTGGATGTCGACAAGATTCTGGCAGGCGATGCTTGAATTCTCGAGTGCCTTTATATCATTGGTGATGTCCACCATAGCGAACATGTAGTGGGGGCTGTTGACAAACCTGGCGAAACGCTCACAAGGCCTTGTGGCTAGGTGGTAGTGGTAGACGAGGACGTGGTGGCGCACGCACATCTTGGCGACAACAACCTTGGGATGAGACCCGGCACAAGTGCGGGTGTACTCGAGGTCGAACCCAACCACCTTGTACTTCTCCGCGGCAAGCAGCAGCTCCATGATGTGGATGGACTGCTCCACCCAGACTGGGTCGTCGGTGTACACCACTGAGAGGTCCATGAACATTCTGCGGGTGTCCACCACGACACTCATGGTGAACTGCGGCTTGTCGGCGGCGGCCGCTCGGAGCGCCATTGGAGCCGTGCATGATACCCTCTAAGAATTTCTCGTGGTGGGTGTGCTTCTTGCAATGGTGGGGCGCGATCCAAAGGTTGAAGAGACACAAGGGTTAAATGGCCGCTGTAATAAATGGGGGCCGACTGGCCTATAATTGTCACATCTGTCGGATTTTGGGTTCTGGCAAAACCCTTGAGGTTCGAACACTGGGGTGCACATGAAGATCTCTCCTCCCTATAGCTCTCGCCCTCACCACGATCTCAAGGCTCAACGCGTCGAACTCGCAGAACAAAGCGACACAAGATTTATACTAGTTCGGGCCACTGATGTGGTGTAATACCCTACTCCAGTGTGGTGTGGTGGATTGCCTCTCGGGCTGAGAATGAACAGTTACAAGGGAAGAACAGCCTCCTATGGAGAGGTGCTCTTGTGCTTGGTGAGTTTGTGTGGTGGCCTTGGTGGAATAGATCCGGTCCAAGGTGAGATCCCCCTCCCTATGGTGGAGGCTAGTCCTATATATAGAGGGTCGAGTCCTCTTCCCAAATATTAGGCGGGAAGGGATCCCACAACGGACAATTTGAAGGGGGACAACTAGTACAAGCTATCCTGACAAAAAAAAGATGGTATTCGCCTGCCAAAGGCTTTGGTGGTGACGTCGTCCTGGGCTCCACGGTGACCTCCGTCTTGCCGTCCTGCTGGTCTTGGTCTCGTTGCACCGATATGGAAACCTTTGCTTGACGCCTCGGGACTCTGTGCCTACGCTTGCCTCTTTAACACCAAAGAGGAAATGAGGACACTGCGCACGCTGGCGCCCGCCTGGCCCTGGTCGTCATGGCTTGCATCATAGGAACCTCACGAGGTGCCCCTTTCCTTGATCTCTCTGCCCCTCGCAAGCCAGCCTGGTGAGGCCGCCCCCGAGGAGGTATTGCATCGTCCGCCTCACGAGGCTTGGCCCCTCACGAGGGTCTTGAGTGTTTGCTGGTGAAGATGGGCCGTAGGGAGGCAAGTCTGGGGACACTCGTTCCCAGGACGCCGACAGTAGCCCCCGGGCCCAAGGAACGCTCGGACATGGCTTCGAGGCGAAGCCAAGGGGAAAGTGTGGAGCGCCGCGGGCCCCAACAGTTTGTGGCCTCGTTTGACATGTGGCGCTCGATTGGACATGGGCGTCTCCACATCCCCATGCAGTCTTGATATCCGCCTGGCTAGGCGGCCACCGTGACTTACACAGTTATCCCCCCATTGCTGGTGATGCACCCCTCTGACTCTCCTGCGTTTCCGGAACAATAACCTCCCCTTCCAATCTATCCCGAGCTTGTCCCTCCACGTTGCCATGGCGCCCCAGCAAACGGAGAAGGAAAAGAAGAAGTCTCAGTCTTCAGCCGGGCCACCCCCGGCCATTGAACCCGCCGTTGGTCGGTCACTTGTGCTCAACTAGGAAGCCATGGACATGGTTTGCCCTGCACTCGCCGCTGTCTTCAACGAATGGGGGAGGACTGCGGTGCAGTCCGCATCTCGCGCCTTTGTCGATAGGACAGCCACCGAGGTTCCATTCTTCATCGACGCCCTGTGGGCTGGCCTGGTTCCTCCTTTCTCTGCCTTCTTCAATGCCATGCTCTCCCACTATCAGATCCATATGTTCCACCCGGATCCCCAATCAGTCTCCCTTCTTGTCGTCTTTGAGGTGATGGTGGGCATTCCCCCCTCTGTGCCCCTACTGTACCATTTCTTCTCGCTGCACCTGACTAGCCCTCGGCAGTGCTTCGGATGCTTGAGCTTCCAGGCCGTGGCTGCGACGGCTGGCTAGGGGATTGATTTTGAGCTTCCATCATCCACAAGCGAGTTTCAGGAATGGTGGGTGTATGTGGACGTTGGTGTGCTCAGCCCCTTGCTCTCGGCCTCCCTCGGCGCCCGCCGTTCCCAGCTCCGGCTGGGGCCACGAGAAGCTCGCGGACCCCTGCTTGGCCTTCACCTGGCTCCGGTTGAAGATGCTGAAAGATCTCAGCATGACTGCGCAAATGGTGATGAAGGAGTTCCTTCGACGTCGTGTCGCCCCACTCCAGGGCCATTCCCGGCCGATGTGGGCCCTGTCTAGTGGCCAGGATCGCATGAGGCTTCAGGATGCGGGGCTTCCGCTCGAGGCATGAAAAACGGTGCTCGACGTCTTGACGGGCGACCCCTTGCTAGCTGACATGCCGCAGGAGGGCTGTCTTTTGTACTGCTGCTCAAACAGGGTGGAGTTCACGGGGCTGAGTCCAGTCGGCCTTAAGGGGCCCCGCGAGAACCCTGTTTCTGTGGTCCCCCTCCTTGCTGCCAGCGCCGAACTTTCCCCAAGAGTGGACGCAAGGGGGCGAGTACCGCTAGAGGCCGGAGGTGCGGGTGTTGAGGCATCGACGCTACTCGAGGCTCCCGAGGTGCCATGCCCGGGGGCCCGTGACTCTTCCCTTGGGGTGACGGCTGAGGGGGCGATGCAATCCATTGCTCTTGAGGCCGAAGTTTCTGAGGTCTCAGCGGTCCATCATGAGGCGGTGCCCGAGGGCTCTCCTCGGCCCAGCACTCCCGAGACCGTCTCCTCGGGAGCTTCACCAACCGTGCCCCGCTGGTTGCTACGTCCAACGCTTCGGTTGGGTCCGTTTGGACTTCGACGTGATCAGCAGTGATGCCTTCCGGCCGTTGAAGCAGAGGAAGTATATCGCCATAGACGAGTGAGTACCATGTCTTTGTAATTTCTCGAGTGCTACTTCTCCTCCTGACTGTGGCTCCTCGGGGTCCCTTCTGCTAAGGCGGCAAAGTCTCCCGGGAAGCAACCTTCTCCTGCCTCAAATTCCCTCCTGGCCTTGAGCGCCCCAAGCTAGCAGGCCACACGCGACGCTAGGTCGGCTGAAGAGGCAAACATGCTAGCCTGGCGCCTGCGCCCTTGCCATGTCTCCTTCGTGGCCTTGCCTGGGGTGTGGCAAGTGTGCCTAGGGCTCCTCCTCTGGTTGTGGACGGCGGCTGGATGACCTCGATCCTGGCTCCTTCTTCGAGCGACGGGCCTCGGCCCATCCGGGCCCCAGCCGAAGCCTGGTCGGCGTCCCGAGAGACGCCAGCCCCCAGCCCCTGCAGAAGGGGGGAGAGCCGCTCCGGATCCCGGCGGTCACCCCCGCTGCAGGGGACGGACCCGGTTGCGTGCTTAAGGTTGCGCACGAGCAGAGTGTCGTCCGCCACGAGCTCTTTCAGGAGGCAATGGGAGCGATGAACTCGTGGACATTGACGCTCGCCTTGAAGCCGAAGGCCTCTGGCTAGTGGACGAGTGGCATCACCTGAAGGTGGCTATCAACCTCGGGCGCCTCCAGCATGAGCACGCTGATGCAAAGGCCGAGGCATCCCTGACAACCTCGCGAGAGGCCATTTCCCAGGCCTTGGAGAACGCCAGGGACGCGGACAATCGCCGCACGGCCGCCGAGGGGCGCAGGCGAGAGCTCCAGGCCTTGAACGTCTCCCTGGAGGAGTAGGTGGAGGTGCGTATAGTTGCCCTGGCGTCGATGAAGGGCGCCCCGTCCGACGAGGAGGAGATCGTGAGGCGCGAGGAAGCACTGTTGCTGGAGGCCACGGAGCGCAGCCTTGAGCTCGAGCGGTTGGAGACGAGGGAGCGCCAAGTTGCCCTAGCAGAGGATGCTGTCGGCGCGTGTGAGGACAGGGCCCAGGAGGAGGTCGACCGCAGGGTCGCCGAGGCTCGCGCGGATCTTGCTGGCAGGTACGACCTGTAGCTAGAGCTTGTGGAAGCCGAAGGTGTGGGCAGGACCGCTGCCCTCTGGTCAGGGCTAGCTGAGGCGGAACGACGCGAGAAAGCCGTCGCAGCCGCCCTCATATCGGTGCAGGCCAAGCTGGCCTCCGCCCGTGCCGAGCTGCTCTCTCTTCAACGGTGGGTCGTCAGCACCGAGTCCTTCGCACAGCAAAGCAGGGCGGAGGCAGTTCGCCAGCACACACTACAGCACGAGCACGCTCGCATGCTTCGGGACCTGAGGATGAAGGCCAACCAGGCGCTTGGTACCATCTGCGATGAGCATGCCCCTCATCCCCACGCTGAGGATTATGCCAGCCATCTTCACTTCTTCACTGATGTTGTGACACGCCTGGAGAGCCATGCTGAGAGGGCTCGCGAGCTTGTGGAGGAAAGGAGCCGAGGCCTTCTCGGCCGCGCATCCTCCTGCGTCTTCAGCCATCTCCTGAACACCTATCCTGACTTTGATTTTGCCGCTGCCATTGCCCAGTGCTCGGGGTCATCTGGGGCAACCTTGCACACTGGGCGGGGTCATCCGATGATGACGCGGTGGTGGTCGCGACGGATGAGGGCGACGTAGTCGATGGTAGCGCGGCTGAGAGTGGCGTGGCTGATGGCGGAGCAGCTGATGGCGATGTAGGTAGCGACAACGACGGCGCCAGCAGCCTATCTGGAAGCGATTCAGGGGCGAGGCGAGCGATATGTCCGGCTGATCCCTCGCTCCTTTATTTTGAACCTGCACACAAAAGCTTGGGTACAACCCCTCACGATGTAAGAGCATTTTGGAGAGGGGAAGCCCCTCACGTAAATAGACTACTACTTCATTCCTTAGGCTAAGCTTAAAGCGTGCTTTTGGGTGCTCGCAAATCCCCTCGCGGGCTTGATGTCGTAACTTACTTTGGTTTAGCCGATCTTCAAACCGGTTTGGTTGTTGTGGACGTGCATTCCTTCTAAGGGGAGCCCCTCATGAGCTTACGAGGTTTTGGTTTCCTGAGGGGTCCGCCGGTCCTCCCGAGGGGGCCTCGCGAGAAGCGAGCGCTAATAATGGCGAGATGTATGCGTAGTGCATGTGCGCCGCTGCCAGCCCTCGCCCGCGAGGTTTTCGAAAGGGGGGAAGATAGAGGATGTCAATTTCAAACAAAACACGAATCCAGAAACTCACGAAATCAATTCGAACAAGAAACGATGCCCCCGCGATTGCCAATGGAGATGCAACTTCAAATTCAAGATCAAAAGCTGCGAGTCTGAGCTACATAAAAGAGGTCAAAAGCAAATGGCCGCGTCCGGCACCTAGCTAGTCTTCTTGTCTTCGAGTCTTCGAGTCTTCCCACTAGCGCGGAGGTAAGTGCTTTTCACAGGCCGTGAGCATAGTAATTGGGGGACAGTGTCGATGGCCAGCACGGAGCATGGTGCTTCCACTAGGATGTGGGGGGAGCCCCCGAGGACCGAGGGCGGCACTCTGGATACTCTGGGGCATGTACAATCCCACTCATTATTACGTGAGAGTGTCACAAGCGGACACCTTCACAGGCGTGAGCCTTACTTGATATTGCCAGGCGAGGGCCTTGCCTTGCGCCGCCCTCGACCATCGTTGGGGCGTCCAGAAACTAGGACGATACCATGGGGTAAAGGGGACGCTAGCAGCGCCCTCGGTGACCACGGGCCCTCTGCCGGGGGGAAGGCTTGCTAGTGCATCCCCGGTAGAGGACCTACCTCCGGGCGACGCCTTGCTCCATACGATGCGGGGAGGGGCCTTGCTCCCGGCTCCTCCCCCGCAACCCCCAATGCGCTCCCCCTGGTGAGAGGGGGGCTCCCGTGCTGGGGCCGTTGTCCACCACTGTGACCTGATTCACTTGAGACCCATGGTTAGCCTAAGCCTGCTCCCGAGAGATTAGTGGTACCCTGTAGCTGCTGTCGCCGGCGTGGTCGGCGAGGCTCCCGGGCAGCTCCTGGAAGGCCTCAGCTTCCAGCGTCTCCTCTTCCCAGCCCGACTTGAGGAACGAACCGGGGTCGTCTCCCGGTGTGTACTCCTGGTCCATCATGCCGGGCACATAGGACTCCGGAGCCGTCGCCCCGGAAACCTCGCTGAGGGGCCCCATGCTCCATGTCACTAGGCTCAACGCGCCGGGATGGTAGGGCGGCATCCTGCCGGGACCATGGGTGGCGATGCTTACGCCTGCACCCATTGGGGGAGGCCCAGGTGTGGTTGGGTGTCCGGCGCCGACGAAACCTCCTGGTGCGCCTCGGGGTGCGCCGTGCGATCCGGCCGCAGCCTGAGGTGTATGCAAGGAGCAGAAAAGGTGGCGTACCCCTGGTTGTGGCGTCCAACAGCTCGGCAACGCACTCCAGCAACGCATCTCGACCGCTCTCCATCAGTCGGCATTGTAGCAGCTCCCGTGCCACTGTGAGCGCGGCCCTCATGTTTTCTTGTTCCCATCGGGAGTGCGGCGTGGTTGCTAAGGCGTAGTTTGAGGCCCATGCGGCGGCCCGTGCGCGCCGCGGGGTAAGGGTGGAAGGCGTTTGGCAGTGCGCGTGCCACCTGGAGTGCAGAGTTGTGGTCTTCTTGGGCGGATGACGCAGCCCGGGCTGGCCAGGCTGCCCAGCGATCCGCGTCAGCCCTTGGGTCGCCAGACATCGCTGCTGCAGAGTGCTCATGGGTCTGCTGATGGAACAGAGGCTTTGGCGCACCCCTACCTAGCGCGCCAAATGTCGGATTTTGGGTTCCGGCAAAACCCTTGAGGTTCGAACACTAGGGTGCGCACGAAGATCTCTCCTCCCTCTAGCTCTCTCCCTCATCGCGATCTCAAGGCTCAGCGCGTCGAACTCACAGAACAAAGGGACACAAGATTTATACTGGTTTGGGCCACCGATGTGGTGTAATAACCTACCTCAGTGTGGTGTGGTGGATTGCCTCTCGGGCTGAGGATGAACAGTTACAAGGGAAGAACAGCCTCCTGAGGAGAGGTTCTCTTGTGCTAGGTTAGTTTGTGTGGTGGCCTTGGTGGAATGGATCCAGTCAAAGGTGAGATCCCCCTCCCTACAATGGAGGCTAGACGTATATATAGAGGCTCGGGTCCTCTTGCCAAATAATAGGTGGGAATGTATCCCACAACGGCTAATTTGAAGGAGGACAGCTAGTACAAGCTATCCTGACAAAAGATGGTCTTCGCCCGCCAAAGGCTCTGGTGGTGAAGCCGTCCTGGGCTCCACGGTGACCTCCATCCCGCCGTCCTGCTGGTCTTGGTCATGTTGCACTGATATCTGTCGGTGGAAACAACACCTATGGGATCACTGGGATCCCTTCTATGGTCGACGGGCGCGGGGTCGTGAGAAGAGCAGGTTTAGGAGCAAGAACACAGATCGTTTACCCAGGTTTGGGCCGCGAGGATGCGTAAAACCCTAGTACTGCTTTGGTGGATGTATTGAGTGTTCTTGAGCTTTCTGAACTAGTTATGGTGGTCGTCCCGTTCCAAAAAGCCGAATCCTTCTCCTGGTCGCCTCGGGCCTCCTTTTATAGGAGAAAGGGGCTGCCAAAGTGGCACACAGGAGGAGGAAAGGCCTACAGTGCGCGAGCTTATCGCATGGCATTACGGGACAAAGAGCATTAAATGCGCTACGTAGGTGTCCATTAGCTTTATCGGGGACGGGAATGAGGCCCGTCCCGTCCCGTCCGTCGCTGCTTCGCCTCTCTTCCAAACACGCCCCGGCTGGCGATGCATGCAGCACCATGTAGGCAGGCAGGCACCTGAGGTGGCGCGGTGGTAGGGCCTTTAGGAAGATCTGCATGCCGCCACGCGGGTGCTTGCTGATTTGGCATGGAAGCTGCATGTTTCAACGCAGGCTCCTGCCCAGCTGGTTGGGGTGGTAGCTGCATGCAAACGGTGGTGGAGTCTTGGCTGGTGCGGACCTAGCCGTGGCCCTGCTGACGCCCTCGGCAATGGTCTTGCCAGGGCTCGGCAAGGGTCTTGCCGTGGCGTTGCTATCATCCCCGGCAAGGATCTTGCCGGGGGTCTTGTGGATTTCCTCGGCTAGGATTCTGCCGAGGGTTGCCGTCTTCTAGTCCTCATCTGAACTCATATATTTATGAGCTTGATGATGATTTGCATGCCACCATAGAGGCACCTGCCGAGCTTTGGTTCCAAAGCAGTTGGTTGGGTTGGAGCCGGTGGGCTCAAGGGTGGTTCACTCCGCTGGCATCGGGCAAGTTGCCCTGGCAAGGCTCTTGCCGTGGCTGCGGGGGGGGGGGGGGGGGCTCGGCAAGGATCTTGCCGAGGGAGTCCACCTCACCCTCTTGCCCTCTTGTGCTTGCGGTCTCGGTGTCACCTTGGTTGTCTTGTGCTTCGGCCTCTCTTCGGCTTCCCTCCTCAGCCCTGCTAAGTGTGGCCGCGGCGCGTGGCTCTGACTGCCCGTGCACATGTAAAGTGGTCAAAAGGAGAGCCCCTACTTTTGTACACCAACAGCAGCCCCCGGGCCTGGGCCATACATAGGCGCGACGCGTTGTTGGGCTAGGCCCAGAACGGTGCGTGGCAGGTTGGGCGGATTTTACGGTAGTAATTTCTCGTCCGCCGCGCTTCCCCATGACCCGCCTTGAACGCGTGACGTGGAGGGTCGTGCGTGACGTGTGGATCATGCGTGGTGCGGTTCCCGCACACATGCGTCACATCATGGTAAAGAGGCGGCACGCGCCTTCCCTGTAAAAAAGGAAACGACTGCGGGCACGCAGCTCATTTACCCTCTGTGCGTTCTCCAATCTAAGAGCCGCCGTTCCTTCCTTCTTCCACAAGCCCCTACTCGCCGCCGCTGCACTTTTGCTGCCCTTTCCCTTCCATTGCCCACAGTCGCCATGGCGCCCAAGACTGCCAAGGGCAAGGGAGTGACCAAGAACGCCGGACAGGCGGAGCCACCGGAGAAGGAGTTGGCGGCGCGGCGGACGGAGCTCGCCTACTTTCCTCCATCGGTCGACGCGGCCCACCTTCAGGACAACCTCAGGCCGCTGTGGGGGGTAAAGACGGGGGGAGAGACGACGGGGCATCCTGCCACACGCATCATCCCCACCAACTGTGGCAAAGCCGCCCCGAATCGGTATTCGTTCTTCGTCGATTACATCTCTTGCGGCCTTTGCCCCCCTTCTACGATTTCTTCAATGACATCATGCATACCTTCGGCTTCCACCTCCTGGATTTTACCCCAAACGCCATGGCGTGCATGGCTCTGTTCGCCCATCTCTGCGAGGGCTTCGCCGGCGTGCACCCCAACACGGCGCTCTTCCGCCACTACTTCTTCCCTCAGATCCAGAAGGGAGGTGCCATCTCCGGTTGTGTCGCCTGGATCCTGAGGTCCAAGGGGACATATCCGGAGGGCGCTCAGAAGGAGAGGTGGGAGGAGTGGCGGGGCCGGTGGTGCTGGATTGAAGAGGAGGATCCCCAAGAGTTCTGTCGGGTTCACCAGTCGCAGCCGGTTCGCGGCAACAATTGGAGCAGTGTCGATCCTGACGACGTGAAGCTCACGGTCACCACCACCAGGATTCTTCGCCTCACTGAGGCCGGGCTCACCCTTGAGATGATCGGGGAGGATTTCCTCCGCCGCCGAATCGCTCCGCTGCATAACAAGGGGAGGCTGGCCTAGCTCTTCACGAACGGGGCGGACATCATGTGACTCCACCCCGGCCTCGACCACAACTTCACCGTCTTGGCACACGCCCACTTCTGCCAGCGGCTATTCCAACTTGATGTGGACCGCGACGGCAGGGCCGAGAGGTCCGACAAGGCTGCGAAGGCCGGCAAGGTCGTCAAGGGGACCTTGTTTGGGTTGCCGGCGGGGTGGTCCCGCTGAGCAACAACGCGCGCTAGACTGACATCATCGCCATGATGCAGACTGCAACATGCACGGCCTTGTCCGAAACTAGGTCGCGCCGCCAGAGCAGCGGGTGCATGAGCTTTTTGACACCCTGGAGGAGAAGTACATCTGTGTGGAACCACGATTCGTCCAAGACACCACCCAGGCGGAGCTGGACTACATTGCCGCTAGGGCGGCGGAGGTGGAGCTTGCCAGGGAGGCCGGCAGCATGGAGGACAAAGCCTCGGCGGTCATAGGGGAGAAGGAGCTCGCCCAGTGGGTGGAGTCTGCTCGAGAGGCCAGCAGCACCGGCACCGGTGCTCCCCTTATTGGAGACGACGACAACGAGCCGTCCGAGGAGGAGGCTGATGCTATCAAGCCCCCAACCATGGGGAAAGGGCGAGTCCTGCGACGGGCCACCTCCAGCGAGCCGGTTCAGCCCGGCAAGGCCATGACACCCCGGCAAACCATGAAGACGCCCGCGCGCCAAGCGAGGGCCGCGACGACGAAGAAGTTGGTGAAGGCTGCGGTGGCGAAGAAGAAATCATCTACTTCCTCTTCGTCTAAGCATCCCCCAACTCCGCCTGCTTCCCCTCCTCCACCTGCTTCCCCTCCTACCACAAGCGACGACACGGAGGTGTTCTTTGACCTTGGGTCTCTCAGCCTGAGGAGGAAGAGGAAGGCAGCAGAAGAGGAGGAGGACGACGAGTAAGTGTCGTCTCCTTTCATCATCTTCAGCTCCACTGACTGTGCTTCTCATCTTGACTTGTTTTCGTCTTGGCAGGGATATGGAGACAATGGCCCAGAGGGTGAAGAGGGCCTGGTCCTCGGTGGGCGGCCAGCCCCCGGCGGGCACCTCTAAGGTGCCACTGGTGGTGGTGAGCAGTCCAGACAGCAGCCCCCGGCGCAGTCCCCAGTGTAAGTTCGCCATTCATTCCCCGTCGACGTGTGCCAAGGGCATGATCCTTGGTGCCGACCTTGCCACGGTCGCAGGAGGAGGAGAGGAGCAGGTGGAACAACTAAGGGCTACCCCCAACATGCCACCCCGAGGGAGTCCCCGGCAAGGGCGCCAAGCACCGAGCCCATGCACACGGAGGAGGAGGCAGGCTTGGGCACCGGCGGCCGCATCTCGGCACCTAATGCTGGCGGAGAGGGGGCCTCTGCTTCCCAGCCCAGCACGGGTAAGCCTCTTGCCTTCCATCCCTTCTCTTTTGTTCTTCTTGAATCCTGGTCTTGGCTTCATTTCACCTCGCCTTTCGATACCCAGATCCGCTAATGGCGGACCGGGAGGACCTAGACACCGTCATCAAGGATGTCTCCAAGAATGCCACGGCGGAGGCCGAGAAGACCGCCGCTGAAGAGGTCGCCAAGGGCGCTGCCGAGGACGCCGCCAGGGGCCTGCTGGGGAGCCCAGCAAGGCTACCACCGAGGAGGCCGGCAAGGGACCTGCCGGGGAGGCCGGTGAGCCCGTTGCCGAGGAGGAGGGGGCTGATGACCAGCCTTCCTCCTCTACTGCCTATGGCTCCAGTAGGTACCTGAGGGTGAGCGATGACCTCTTCGTTCACCTCCCAGGGTCATCGAGCTCTAGGGCGACAATCGAGGGAGAGGTGCTCGACGAAGAGGTGCTTGCCGCCGCCGGGTTCGAGGTTGTTGGGGAGCCGAGCACCGGTGGCAAGGGTTCTCAGGAGGAGCGGCTTCTCCAGGCCATGGGTGCCATCTTCCGGAAGCTCCAGGTGCTCCACCGCGCCCGCTTGGACAAGGCCAAGTCCAGGGCTGCAACGGTGGACAAGGCGGAGGCGGACCTCAAGGTACGCATCGCCGAGACGCAGACTTGGTTCCGCCAAGCTTGTGAGGAGCTAAATGTCGCCCAGGGCATGCTGGCCAAGCACGAGGTGGAGGTCACCATGAAGTAGGCCGGTATTGAGAAGGCCTAGGAGACGGCGGAGAGCTTGGCCACTGCAGCCGAGGCCGCTCGAGCCTAGCACGAGGTCGCGCTGAACTCCGAGGAGGAGGACCTTGCTGTGCGTGAGGAGAAGCTTTCCGCAACGCTCCGTGGCAAGGATGAGGAGGTGGAGAAGCTTGTCGTGGAGCGGACCTAGGGGTTGGAGCAGAGGCATAGGGAGGCACCCAATGCCCAAACCCAGGTTCACGCCGACGAGATGAAGGAGCTGGAGGTGGTGCGGGACGGGCTGATAACCAGGTCCTAGCGCTGTCCAAGGAGAAGGACACGCTCCACAACGCTCTGACGGAGGCGCACAGTGCAGTCCTCAGCAGGGATGGGGAGCTCTCTAAGGCCTGCAACTCCATCAAAGACCTTAGGCTGAAGCTAGAGGGTCTCGAGGGGATGTTGTGGAAGAGCAAGGCTCGGGAGGTGACCCTGACCAAGAACCTGGAGACCGAGAAGTGGAAGGACGAAGCCCTTGCCCACAAGGAGCAGGTGGAGGGCGAGAACCGCTGGCTCTGCAGCTGGCTGCCATGGGGATACCGGATGTGAGGTACGCCCTGGAGCCAAACTTTAGCGCCAACTGCAGCCTGACCCTGTTCTTTGAGAGGGTTGTCGGTGCATTGGAGCGGCTTCGTGCCAACTGGGCAGCCTCACTAGCCAATGAGGCCCGGAGGCTTCTCCAGGGTGCCATGACCAAGCTTCTCAACAAGATGGCGTACTGGAACCCCAACCTCGATTTCGACGCCGCGCTGGACAGCTTGCCGGTGGGTGTGGACCTCGCGGTGCTCAAGGAGCGTATCAAGCCCATCATCAGCCGCATCGGTGAAATCGAGAGGGTGGAGGGCCAGCGCCGAGATTAGGCACCCAATTTCCCACTGCCACTGCAGGTTCATGACCAAGACTATTTTTATCTTTAGTTAGAACTGCAACAACAATTGATGTAATATAACTCTGCAGCACTGTTGGTACAATGAATGTTATCTTCTTGTTCGATCTTCCCTTTGTATGTTTACCCTACGTTAAATGGGTAGGCTTGCCGGCGCGTAAACCCAGGGCGGCACCTTGAGGACGGATCTCCAATGGCCTGCCGGGTGTGCTTGCTGCCGAGCGAACCACCTTACCATTCTCAACGCGGCTGCTCGAACTGTCGAGCTTGACTCGAGTCAGAATCGAAAGCGTTGCCAATTGCAGAAGGCTACCCTACCACTCTCGACGCGGCCGCTTGAGCTGTTGAGCGGACTCGAAACAGAACAAGGGCGTTGCCCATTGCGGAAGTCCCCCTTTGCGTGCAGGCTTTCATACATAGGGTAGGACCTCCGAGGACAATAACCTCATATATAAAAATGAAATTGCTGAAGGTTTCGTATGACTTAGCTTTCCTGTCGCCGCACCGGCGTCCTTCACACTTGCAGGCGGCGTCGTTCCCTTTGATGTCTTGTTCTCCGGAAGCCATGGCCACGAGGAACTGCTAAGCTGGTCGCTAGACCAGATTCTCACAATTGCACCCCCTACCTGGCACACCAAAGATGCCGGTGGGAACGACACCTATGGTATCACTGGGTTCCCTTCTACGGTCGGCGGGTGCGGGGTCGTGAGAAGAGCAGGTTTAGGAGCAAGCACACGGATCGTTTACCTAGGTTCTGGCCGCGAGGATGCGTAAAAGCCTAGTCCTGCTTTGGTGGATGTATTGAGTGTTCTTGAGCTTTTTGAACTAGCTATGGTGGCCATCCCGTTACAAAAAGCCGAATCCTTCTCATGGTCGCCTCGGGCCTCCTTTTATAGGAAAAAGCGGCTGCCATAGTGGCACACAGGAGGTGGAAATGCCTACAGTGTCTGAGCTTATCGCACAGCATTACGGGACAAAGCGCATTAAATGCACTACTTAGGTTCCCAGTAGCTTTATCGGGGGTGGGAACGAGGCCCGTCCCGTCCGTCGCCGCTTCACCTTGCTTTGACACGCGCCCAGGCGGGCGGTGAATGCAGCGCCATGTAGGCAGGCAGGCAGCTGAGGTGGCGCGGTGGTAGGGCCTTTAGGAAGTTCTGCATGCCGCCACGCAGGTGCATGCTGATTTGGCCTGGAACCTGCATGTTGCCATGCAGGTGCTTGCTGATTTGGACTGGCAGCTGCATGCAAATGGTGGTGGAGTCTTCCCTGGTGCGGGCCTGGCAGTGGCCCTGCTAACGCCCTCGGCAAGGGTCTTGCCGGGGCTCGGAAAGGGTCTTGCCGGGGTGTTGCTGTCATCCCCGGAAAGGATCTTGCCGGGGGTCTTGTGGATTTCCTCGGCTAGGATCCTACCGAGGGTCACCGTCTTCTAGTCCTCATCTGAACTCATATATTTATGAGCTTGACGAAGAATTGCATGCCACCACAGAGGCGCCTCCCGAGCCTTGGTTCCAACGCAGTTGGTTGGGTTGGAGCCGGTGGCCTCAAGGGTGGTTCACTCCGCTGGCATCAGGCAAGTTGCCCCGGCAAGGCTCTTGCGGGGGCTGCTGGAGGGGGGGGGGGGCGGGCGCCTCGGCAAGGATCTTGCCGAGGGAGTCCACCTCGCCCTCTTGCCCTCCTGTGCGTCCGGTGTTGGCATCGCCTTGGTCGTCTGGTGCTTCGGCTTCTCTCCGGCTTCCCTCCCCTGCCCTGCTAAGTGTGGCCACGGCGCGTGGCTCTGACTGCCCGTGCACAATAAAGGGGTCAAAAGGAGAGCCCCTATTTTTGTACACCGACAATATGGAAAACTTTGCTTGACGCCTCGGGGCTCCACGCCTGCGCTTGCCTCTTTTGCACCAAAGAGGAAACGAGGACACTGCGCGCGGTGGCACCCGCCTGGCCCTGGTCGTCATCGCTTGCGTCATAGGAAGGTCGCGAGGTGCCCCTTGCCTTGATCTCTCCGCCCCTCGCGAGCCAGCCTGGTGAGGCCACCCCCGAGGAGGTCTTGCGTCATCCGGCTCGCGAGGCTTGGCCCCTCGCTAGGGTCTTGAGTGTTTGCTGGTGAAGATGGGTCGTACAGGGCCTCTCTTGGAGCCACGCCATGGGCCGCAGGCAGGCAAGTCTGGGGATCCCCGTTCCTAGGACGCCGACAACATCTTGTCACGGCGTTCATAGCTATGGATTCGAGTGCATGCTTGACAACACCGCACCGCACGCGTGGGCTTGAAGAGGCGCCAAATGTATCGTTGGTGAGCCTGTTCCCGCACTACCGCACTATTTACCGCGCAAGCTTCACGACCGGCTAGTTTGGCCACGCACCGGCTAGAAGAGGGATAAATCATGGGCGTTTATTGGCAAAAAGCTTCGTAAAAACAAAGTGTGTGGAATGACTTCGGTCATGAGTTTACCCGTTGGTGATGATGAGGTCAAAGTGACACATAAGGGTGATGAGGGACACTCAAGTGCGATAATTAATTATGCGATCTACAGTGCACACAATGGAAGAAACGAACGTTGTGCAATAATGCCGAAGATCGCAGTCGAGTTAGCTATACAGATCATGTGCTGTGAGATCGACTAGGGAAATTGATTCAAGAATGGTTAATAAAATCTAAGACCACTGCATATTAAGGTCAAAATCATGTTAGCAATATATGAGTCTCATACGATGCCATTTCAACGATTGTACCACAAAAGCTCGAGATGTTACAAGGTTCAAATTCCAGAGTTATATGGCTCAAATTCGAGGATTACTAGGTTCAAACTAATATTAGAAATGAAATTCAGCTCATCAGCTGCAAACGCTCGCGCTGATCCGCTGAACATGGATATCAGAGAGGTTCAAACTAATATCACCGCTTCTAAGTCTGGTTTCGAAACCTCACAATTTTTGTAAAGGGGTCAACCACTGAGAATTCATGTATGGGGTTGACACGATGACTTCCGATTACTCTGTCATCTGAAGTTCCAAAATGAAATTCAACATTTTTGGAGCCTACTCCATTCTGCCACTAGCGCCCGCGCTAATCAACAATCCATTCATTTTTGCGAAATAAATGTAGGGCCAACCTCATTTCCTTCAGCACCCTTTCTCTCAGAACAAAGAACCTGGCGAATATAATCTCCGGTAAGGTCCCTCTGTAGGAGTTCAAAGTAAATTCTGAGAGATGCAGATCTAGGCATTCGATGTGATTGTTATATTATATCACATTATCCACCACTTGGCCTAATCTTATCTGCAAAATAAGAAAACATGTTAGTGCCTACATGGAGTTTTGAACATTACTACATGCCTATTTTTTGCAGGATTTGTAAAATCTACTAACATGCCATCTTAGATCTAACATGATTAACATGTGCATTTGATTACATTTTAGAAAAATGTAGCCTTCTTCACAAGAGGTTGGAGTGGATGAAAAGTTCCCTAAGAGAACTTGAACTCCCTTATGGTTAACATTTAATAGGAAAGGAACATCACCTCGATATATAGCTTCTGCACACACGAAAAGCATCTCAGGAAACTGACAACTTGCTCCAGATTGGGGCCGATAGATTCTAGTGCCAAGACCTTCACTGTGCGTAGTTTCGGGGTCATGCTTGTCGGAATCATTTTATGAATGATAGATGAACAAACATCTTCAAAATTGGAAATAGTGTTAATTCATAGAAGGATAGGTAGAAGGCAACTGTTGTACCTGAACGGGTGCAGATCCAATAACAAGTTCGGAGTATTTGTGAGACGATTAGCCCACCACTGTCAATTTCCACGTAGAAATGACATTGATTCTTGTTGGACCTTCTTGATCAACTACAAGTAATCTCTCAAGTGCAGGTGTGTTCTCAATGATCATACCATGGTACACATCTTGTGATGTCTTCCTGCCGCACCAGCAACATACATAAATAGTCTGAAGAGTCATGGAGGTGATGTGGAAGGTACTCAACACATTGATCGCCTAAAGACGAAGGTATGCGAGTGCAGTACAACCACGGAGTAGGCGCTCCATGTCACCGTTTGAGAGGCAGACGACGACGAGCTCGAGATGCTTCAATCGTGGTAGAATAAGAGCGGGCGCGTTATTAAAGGGGGTTGGGGAATGGTAGTTCCTGAACTTGGCGACATGCAGCGTGGGTGCGAGGTGGAGTGTGGATGTTGGCAGTGACCGCATATGCCCATCATCAAAAGTGAGCTCCTCGAGATGATCTAGGGCGGGGGATCGGAACCACTCGTCAAGCTTGGCTCGGTCCTTGTTGTCGGAACTGAACTTGCCCATTCTAAGGCCTTTGGTTGGGCCAACGTGACTGCCGAGGATGTTGGAGAATGCATCCAAGCTTTTGCGATACCCATGGGGGGCGCCACTACCGAGAAAGGACGGTTGTTCGCTCCACATATTTGATTGGGAGGAGGGAGATGATGACTCTCAGCATATCATCGGGGAGGCTGCTGATGAAGTCTAGGCCAGCTAGAATCACTTGCAGTTCTAGCTCACCCCTCCTCCACTTGTTGGCAGCCCCATTCTCCACCTCCGGAGTCTCCTTGTCAGCGGCGCTTTCTGAAATAAATGGGAATACAAGGAATATTTAGTTCAAACAAGGCAATAGAAAAGTGTATTGGTAACTAGATGTTATTAGGTAGGAATATAGTAATAAAAGGGAATAAAAATCGGTTGCTTAAATACTACAAAATTCATTTGGCATTGCTAGGTTAGTCAACATGCAGATAGTTGAAAAGAAAACTTACTTCGAACAAAGTCTGGACGGATGATTTTGTCGGGGAAGTTAACATATATCTCATGACCAGGCCATTTTATGTGAAGTGCAATTTTAATGCCAACTTTCAGTACATAAAACTTTGCAATTTCTTTCCAAAAGCCAGTGCCAAAATAGGAGTCACGACGTTCATCAAGTCTTACAGTAGCAATGATTGTAAATCCATGGTTTGTGTGCAGTATGACTTACGTGGAGCCTTCATCGAAAGGGAAAAATTGTGCACTACATAATCTCTTGCATAGCAAGGGATGTTCTGCAGAAAATGGTAGGATTGTTAAAGAAAATATGGTAACATGCAAATATGGACCCAAATTGAAAGAACTGTACAACATGCAAATATGGGCCCAAATTGTTAAAGAAAATATGGTAACATGCAAATATGGGCCCAAATTAAACAGATAGGGTAAACATGATGTCATGGAAATATGAGAGTAATCGAAAGAACAATACATCATTAATTTTCCTAATATAGAAAGAAGAGGGGGGGGGAATCCCCTTTGACGTATAGGGTGCATGTGGCACCTTTTATCCAAATGTAACAATATTTAGAATACGTTCAGGAAAGTAGGCCATGCCAACCGATTTAGGGTGAGATTGAACATACCGCGAGCGTCCTCAAGTTATCTGCTATGGTGAGATGGAATCTCTGGCAGAGGTCGCAAATTCCTGAAGTGTCGGCACACTGTACATTCCATGAATGAAAGAAAACACTTAAATCAGCTCGAATAAAAATGAATTCACGGCGATTTCTGCCGGGTGATTAAAGGAGGCACATGAACTGGGATAAGAGATGAGATAATATTTCATTAAATTAGTTACCTTGTCGTCCATGAGAAAGAACCCTCAATATGGCAGATTCACCAACCGAGCAGAGCTAGGTCGACCGCGAGCAGCGTCGAGAAAGTTGAGAGCGATAGGCGGCGGCAAGCGGAAGTGGTGAAATGCGGTGGGCTTTGCCGGCAACCTGGCGGCGGCAGGCATCAAGCTAAGTGTTTATTGCCACGATAGGCGGTGCCATGGCATAGATGCGAAGGAGCTTGTGCAGGTGTGAACAGGTAACGTACCGGAGGGGCCGAGGGGGTGGGTGGCGGGGTGAGGGTTTTTGTGACGTGTGGATGGTGAGGGTTTTCTTTTTTGTTTTTTGAATTGGGTGGTGAGAGTTTACTGTCCCACATAGAATTCTAGGGGCGACGGTTTGCTAGAGCGAACCATGTGTGATTGACCCAACAGGCAAAATGAAAGTCATTGCACACGGTTACAATTTTGGTTACCGTGTGTGCTTGACGTACTACCTCCAACCTGTTTTATTGGTCCCCCATTGTAATTTTTACCAAATTTTGACAAAATATTTAACGTACTTAGATATAGATAATAAGCATACACGTAGATAAGCATAGTTCAACCATAAGTACATAGTTCAACCGCATTAAGCATACTCAAGCGTACATTGTTCGATCCATCCCACATCTCATCTCACATGCAACCGGCACGATCCTGAAGCTTCTCCAGGTACTCAGCGTACGCGACGTGCGCCACCCTGCGAGAACACTTCTACTTCAAGGAGCCAATGGCCCGTCCTCTTGCATGCGCCAGAACAATTAGATACATGTCATGAAGCTTCTGGTTGCAAAATGGGCATCCATAGCCACCGTTCCAGGTCCAAATACGCCTGTTATGCATTCCCGCATAAAGCTCCCTTATGATTTGCCTGTTGTACCTCCTCTGGCCATCTTCATCCTCACTGTCCACATTGTCAGACAACACCTATACAAATAGTAAAAAAAATTGGCATCAAATCAATGATTACATGCCGTGAAGTAGGAATAGGAATTTATGGCTATTTATTTATACATATCCAGATATTATGGTTTGATTTTTAAGCACAGTCATTTATGTACAGACCAATCATGAAGAAAATAATGGCACAAACATATGTAGGTCATTCAAAATCAATTGTCAAGCCCTGGCTTGGAATTATTAGCACGAACACTAACCCTAGTCGGATTACTAGCAGAAATCATTTGCACAGATGAAACAACTAATCACTTATCACCTGTACCATTCAAACAATCAATACACTACACGGATCTAACGAAACTTACTCAGATTTCATGGATTGGGAGAACATAACCACATGATTTCTATTCCAAAAAGGGGGAGGCAGGAGTAACCAGAGAAACCCTATGATCTATTTGACACATAAATGGGTATAGATGACTGACCAGCTGTCTGTCGTCGTCAGAGTCATCACCAGAGTGGTCGTGGAGTCGTCGCTATAGTGGTCGTCGGAGTCGGTGTGGAACTCCGCCTCCGGCTGTGGAAGCTCGACGCCGTCGACGACATCAGGGTGCAGCGATAACTCGCCGGCGGTGACGGCAACCTCTGTCTCCATCTCCACGCCGTGCTCCGGTCCTTTCGCCACTCCCTCTGATGGGGTGCCTCGGCGGCATCCTCATACACAGACGTCTTTGAGGACTGAGAGTGGCATCAAGGATGCAAGCGGAGAGAGAGGACTGTTTGTGTGTAGCGAGGATGGGGGTGCGGCCGCTCGGGCGCACCATTAATATGGAGTAGTGGAAGTTGTGGGAGAGAGGTGGGCGGCGGTCAAAGCGATGGCTCGCCTCCCTGTGAGCCTGCACACCGGACTGCTGGCATGCCTACCAAAATTTCACATAGCTACTCGCATGCCTCTCGATGACACTGCGCAACGAGCACGCCTCCGTCAATTCACACACCTACACGCACGCCTCCCCGTCTACCTGTATGGCAGATGCGTCCCATCAACTCACGCCTGCTCGCACGGCACACGGGTCACGCGGCGGCACGTATATTGTTTTTCTATTTGGATGATTAATGCTGCCGCTTTCTTGCTTAACTGAATCATGGAACGTATCCATTGTTGGTCTAACGCTCATGGTTCGAATAAATAGTCTGTTTTGGATATTGGTTCCCCATTATTAATAATCTCCCGTCTGTAATTAGATAAATATTACATCAAAACTGGTCTCAAATTTGACAAAAAAGTATAATGCCACTTTCTATTGGTGTCCATATGACAACACGATAAGTTTATGAACTTCAAATAAGTTTTGGATGTACTAGAATTTAAAAATCAAGATTCTCAATGTTTGAAATTTGTTGCACGGGGAGTAAACATGCACCCAATGAGACACATGTGTTTTTGCAATCCATTTAGGTGCACTGTCACGTGTGCATGTAGCTCAAATTTGATTTTTCGCACATTATACCCGTAGAAAATCAATCAATTAATGTACTAAAACATCTTAATGATCTCTGTAATTTTTTGAAATTAAAACATCCCTCCTTTGGTAACATATATGTTCATCGCGAGATAATTAATTTAACATGCATCATAGTTGCAGTGGATTCGCGGTGTGTGTGTGTGTGTGGGTGTGTGCGTCTGGGGGTGGTGGGTGGCTCACAGTACACTATGAGTTGTGAGCCACCGTGTGGGTTGGCCGTTCTGTTAGGAAGGCCGGTGCCACATCAGAGTCGTGAAATCATTATTTAAAACATTACACAACCCTTTCATACATAAATGTTTTTGCCACATGCAGTCGATTTTTGTGCTACACGACACTTGATACTCGCGTGTGACGCTTTCTGTGGGCCCACGAGGTCATCGTCCATCACTTGGATGAATAGCTGGCAGTGAGGTTAATTTGACCAGCAAGGTAGAATATTTTTTGTTTGTGTTATGGTGGTATATAATATGCGTCAAAGAGGTGGGAGGGGACTAGCATATATACTATACATACGCGTCCGTGAACAAGTACACCTCACTCAGTGTTGGGAATTTTTGGTTTCCGAGGCACATGCCACATCAAAATTGTGAAATTGGCTATTCAAATATCACACAACACCTTTTTGGGCCACATGCATATCCTAGCTAGGACACTCACGTGTGATGCTTCCATTTGTGGGCCCACGAGGCCATCGTCGATGCATGCATGCATCACTTTGACCTACACCAGGAGAGGTTAATTAATTTCACCACCGATGAGGATTTTTTTGGGTTGTACATATATTACGGCAAGAGCATATAGTATGCGGTGAAGAGGGGGGAAGGGGACCATCATATGTAGTACGCTTGATGAACCTCGCTCTTTGTGGGTGGATGGTTTACGGTTTTTGAGGCATGTGGCACATCAAAGTTGTGCATTTTGGGTATTCCACATATATATGTTTCGCCCACATGCAAAGCGGTGGTGGTTGCCCTCTCGCACCCACTTAAGAGGTTATCAGCGATATCGATGCTTTCCATCTATGGGCCCGCTTGGTCCATCACTACTTTTTGCCTGACAAAAGAGAGGTTAATTTGACTTTGGAGGGGATTATTATTTTTGCTCTGGGATGACATGCATGATGCAGTTTGAGCACACACACATGAATCCATCCCATCGAGTTGAAGTGGCTAGTACAATGACACATCATGAACCGATCTCGCTCTGTGTGGGGAGCTAGTGTACGATTTTTGACACACACGCCACATCAATGTTCTGTATTCAAACATGCATGCACGCATCACCTCCATACATATGCATGTAGTGGTCGCCTTCAAACGGTACACTTCCTCGCGTGGTTATCGGCGACAAGCGTATATATATTCATGGGACCGCATGGACATCATGATCACCTTCACCAACAACAAGATAGGTTACCATGGCGGATTCTTCATTTGGTTCGTGTTATCGTAGTATAGGTCATGGTGAGATTCAGACCTTAAGTTTGAGCGCATATACTATGCACGCATGCATGCATGAATCCCCATCATTGGCTTGAAGTGTGGTGTAACATACATATCCATCGTCAACCTAACCCTCACTCAGTGTGGGGATTTCTAGTTCGAAATCACGATGCCACATCAAACTTGTTCCATTGTTACTCAAAAACACACCTCTCCATACATATGTTTGGGCCACACACATGCAGTGGTTGTCTTCGGGGACTAGCTACTTGAGTGATTATTAGCGAGCTAGCCCATCCCTGGGGTCGCATGGACAGCCATCACTTTGACCAACAACAAGAGAGAGGTTGTACGACCAAGGTGGATTATTCTTGGTACGTTTTACGATCCATCTTGGTGAGATATGCCTCTCTGGCCCACCGACTGAAAGTGTGTGTGTGTGGGGTTTCTACTTTGCACTTTGCTAGGTGTGTTGGGGAACACAGTGTATCAAAAAATTTCCTACGATCACACAAGATCTATATAGGAGATGCATAGCAACGAGAGGGGAAGAGTATGTCTATGTACCCTCATAGACCGAAAGCGGAAGCGTTATGAAATGCGGTTGATGTAGTCGAACGTTTTCTCGATCCAACCGATCAAGTACCGAACGCACGGCACCTCCGCGATGTCACACGTTCAGGTCGGTCACGTCCCTCGTACTCTTGATCCAACTGAAGCCGAGGGAGAGTTTCGTCAGCACGACGGCGTGATGACGGTGATGATGAAGTTACCGACGCAGGGCTTCGCCTAAGCAGTACAACGATATGACCGAGGTGGAATTCTGTGGAGGGGGCACCGCACACGGCTAAACAATCAACTTGTGTCTGTGGGGAGCCCCCTCCCCCGTATATAAAGGGGTGGAGGAGGGGGCCGGCCAGCCACCTTGGGCGCCCCCCAAGGGGGGTGAGGGAGTCCTGGATTAGGGGTATCCGGACAACTGGATTATATCCTTTAGCTGGACTGTTGTACTATGAACATACAAGATTGAAGACTTCGTCCCATTTCCGGATGGGACTCTCCTTGGCGTGGAAGGCAAGCTTGACAATACGGATATGTAGATCTCCATCCTTGTTACCGACTCTGTGTAACCCTAGCCCCCTCCGGTGTCTATATAAACCGGAGGGTTTTAGTCCGTAGGACAACATACAATGATACCATAGGCTAGCTTTTAGTGTTTAGCCTCTCCGATCTCGTGGTAGATCAACTCTTGTACTACTCATATTATGAAGTATAATCAAGCAGGACGTAGGGTTTTACCTCCATTAAGAGGGCCCGAACCTGGGTAAAACATCGTGTCCCCTACCTCCTGTTACCATCCACCTTAGATGCCCAGTTCGGGACCCCTACCCGAGATCCGCCGGTTTTGACACCGACATTGGTGCTTTCATTGAGAGTTCCTCTGTGTCATCACTGTTAGGCTTGATGGCTCCTTCGATCATCGATAGCGATGCAGTCCAGGGTGAGACTTTTCTCCCTAGATAGATCTTTGTATTCGGTGGCTTCGCACTGCGGGCCAACTCCCTTGGCCATCTGGAGCAGATCAAGAGTTACGCACCTGGCCACCAGGTCAGGTTTGGAAGCTTAAACTACACGACCGACATCCGCGGAGACTTGATATTCATCAGATTCGAGCCCCTGCCAAGTGCGCTGCACTGTCATGATGAGCATGATTTAGCTCTACCATTGGACAGTGTTCAGGAGACTGCACCGGCAACCGCTTCGACCCTCAATTCGGAGCCAATTGTGCCATCCATGGACGGGTGGATAGACCCCGCCACGGAGGCCGTATTCTCAGCGGCGATCGAGCCGAGTATCGACCTTACCCTTCACGGGAGCCATGACGCCAAACTGCCGGATTCTTCCCCGGCCACGGACTCTGAACCGCCTGCGCCCGTGCCTATCGAATCCGACTGGGCGCCGGTCATGGAGTTCACCTCCGCGGATATCTTTCAGCACTCGCCCTTCGGTGACATAATGAACTCATTAAGGTCTCTCTCCCTATCAGGAGAGTCCTGGCCGAACTATGTTCGGCAGAATTGGGATGCGCATGACGAAGAAATTCGCTGCCCACCCACCACCCACTTAGTAGCCACTGTCGACAATTTGACCGACATGCTCGACTTCGACTCCGAAGACATCGACGGTATGGACGACGATGCGGGAGACGAAGAGGAACCACTGCCCATAGGGCACTTTACAGCCACCTCATCATATGATATATACATAGTGGACACACCCAAAGAAGGCAATGGCAATGGGACAGCGGAGGATGACCCCTCCAAGAAGCAACCCAAGCGCCGACGTCAGCGGCGCCGCTCTAAGTCTTGCCAAAGCAAAAGCGGTGACACCGGCACATGAGATAATAGCACTCTGGACAGTGTCGAAGACGACAACAATCCCCTCCAGCAAGATTTAGAGCAGGAGGATGGAGAAGCCGGCCCTCCCGAGAGTGTGGCAAATGGAGAGGTGGAGGATGATAATTACATGCCTCCCTCCGAAGACGAGGCAACCCTCGACGATGATGAATTGTCGTGCCGGAGGATTCCGTCGAGCAAGAGCGGTTCAAGCGCCGGCTTATAGCCATGGCAAATACCTTAAGAAACAGCAGCAGCAGCTTCAATTTGATCAAGATTTGCTAGCTGACAGATGGACTGAAGTCCTTGCGGCCGAGGAATATGAACTCGAACGCCCCTCCAAGAGTTACCCAAAGCGCAGGTTGCTACCCTGACTGGAGGAGGAAGCATTAAAACCTACATCCCCAGCATATGATGCGGCTGATTGGCCACCTCGTGGCCGCAATAGAGAGGCATTTCAGCCAAAAACTCAGCCCACACCCCGACGCCACTCAAGTAAAAATGACAAGGCACGGGGAAACATGCTAGACCTGCGAGACGTATTGGAGGACAAAGCATAACACGCAAGATCGATCTACGGATCACGAGGGCGTGCCACTATGCGAGACGATAACCGTCATGCCGGATAAAGTAAAAGTAAATCTGGCCGGGCCGAACACAGCGGACAAGAATCATTCGAGCTGCGTCCCAGAGGGTTTCAAACCCATAAATATAGAATCATATGCTTCACAGCGGACAAGAATCATTCGAGCTGCGTCCCAGAGGGTTTCAAACCCATAAACCACAGAGGCGCCGCACACCCCATATGCTTCACACACGAAGTAATGGATCACCAAATCCCAGAGGGTTTCAAACCCATAAATATAGAATCATACGACAGCACAATAGATCCTGCGGTATGGATCGAGGACTTCCTCCTGCACATCGACATGGCCCGCGGTGACGATCTACACGCCATCAAATACCTCCCACTTAAACTCAAAGGACCAGCTCGGCACTGGCTCAACAGCTTGCCAGCAGAATCCATTGGCTGTTGGGAAGATCTGGAATCCGCATTCCTCGACAACTTCCTGGGCACTTATGTGTGACGACCAGATGCCGATGACTTGAGCCACATAATTCAGCAGCGAGAGGAATCGGCTAGGCAATTCTACACACGGTTCCTGACAAAGAACAATCAAATCGTCAACTGTCCGGCTGCAGAGGCCCTAGCAGTTTTTAAGCACAACATCCGCGACGAGTGGCTCGCCCGGCACCTTGGCCAGGAAAAGCCGAAATCCATGGCAGCCCTCACAACACTCATGACCCGCTTTTGCGCGGGAGAAGACAGCTGGCTGGCTCGCAACAATAACATATCAAAGAACCATGGTACTTCAGATGCCAAGTATAGCAACGGCAGGTGACGTCGCAGCAAACATAAGCGCCGCGTCAATAGCGACAATACCGAGGATACGGCAGTCAATGCCGGATTCATAGGCTCTAAACCTGGTCAGCGGAAAAATCCATTCAAAAGAAGCACTCCGGGCCCGTCCAGTTTGGACCGTATACTCGATCGTTCGTGCCAAATACATGGCACCCTGACAAGCCAACTAAATGCACCAATAGGGAATGTTGGGTGTTCAAGCAGGCCATCAAGTTAAACGTCGAAAACAAAGATAAGGGGCTACATAGCGATGACGAGGAGGAGCCCGACAGCCAAACACCAGAGGGCAGAAGAGGTTCCCCCCACAAGTGCGGACGGTGAACATGATATACGCAACCCACATCCCCAAGAGGGAGCAGAAGCATGCATTAAGGGATGTATATGCGTTGGAGCCAGTCGCCCCAAAGTTCAACCCATGGTCCTCCTGTCCGATCACCTTCGATCGTAGGGACCATCCCACTAGTATCCGTCGTGGCGGATTCCCCGCACTGGTCCTAGACCCAATCATCGATAGATTTCACCTCACTCGAGTCCTTATGGACGACGGCAGCAGCCTGAACCTGCTTTATCAGGACATAGTGCGCAAAATGGGTATAGACCCCTCAAGGATCAAAACCACAAAAACGACCTTCAAAGGCGTCATACTAGGTGTAGAGGCCCATTGCACAGGCTCAGTCACACTGGAAGTGGTCTTCGGAACCCCAGATAACTTCTGAAGCGAGGAGTTAATCTTCGATATAGTCCTGTATCGCAGTGGCTATCATGCACTGCTCGGGCGAACCGCATTTGCGAGATTCAACACGGTACTGCACTATGCATATCTCAAGCTCAAGATGCCAGGACCTCGAGGGGTCATCAAAGTCAATGGAAACATAGAGCGCTCTCTCCGCACAGAGGAGCACACTGCGACCCTTGCAGCAGAAGCGCAAAGCAGCCTCTTAAGGCAATCCCCCAGTTTGGCAATTAAAGACCCGGACACCTTCAAGCATGCTCGGAGTAATCGGCAACAATACCACCTGACACATTCCGAGCTCGCATAGCAATGCGTCCCCCACCCCAGTCGTAGCCAAACGGTGAAATCCGTGCCACGTGTACATAATTACGCATTGAAAATACCATGGGCATAGGTGGGGAGGGGGGCATGACTACGGCACGCCCCAAGACACGGCTCAACCGCACTAGGCGCTTCCCGCTTTGTTATTTTTCTTTCTTTCAGGACTTTAATCTCTGGAAACCTTGTCCGTCAGTACGATTGCCGGATACACGATGCAACAACCAAGGAGGTAGAAAGCCACGTCGCACAACGGAACTCCCAGGTGGTCTCCGATAACGAGTGAAATACTTGCTTTAAATACCATTCCTCAGCTTGCCCTTGGAGGGGACAAGTCAAATAGTCCTACTTTTTGCTTATCGCACTACTTGTATCATTCTGCTTCGACGCACCTTGTTGAATAAACAATGCATAGCACTAGACTATTACCGCATTCTCTATTCCTTTTTATATATGTTCATTCATGACATCCAGCACCCCTACACTCTGGTACGGCCCATACACCAGGGGCTTAAGTGTACCCCATAATACGGCATGAGAAGTCCGAACACTTTCGATAGTGCGGCACCCCGAACTTATAGCATTATATGCATCAGCTCTGAATCATGTCTTGGGTCAATAGTTGGGTTTGTCCGGCTCCCATGTTTTGGTACCTTACATTCCGCTATATCAGCTAAGGTAGCACTAGGAGAACTACTGCGATTGAGCCCCGGTTCATCTGGGCTAAGCACCTCAGTAGAGAAAGCTAAACTGACTTTCATGATAAGGCAAGAGCTTGTCGCTGTTCGAGAGGTCTCGAGTCCCTAAAGACTTATGCCGCTTAGAGCGAGGAGTCGGCTTTGTCCGGCGTAAGGCGTGTATAGCGCCCTGAATTCGGCCTTCTGAATACTAGGTGCTTCACCAAAGTTTTAAATTGTAGACTTCTATGGCTGAGTGAGAGTGATAAAGCATTATAGTCCGATTGCCTTGTTCGTTGAGCTGCGCACCTCCCTCGAAGGACCCAACAATGGGAAAAAGAGTGCTCAGATTTATCCCGAACACCCCAGCAGTTGTGGCATGGGGGCCGAAGCCGACGACTGGCCATCTCTCAGATTTGATAAACAGCCGCACAAAAAGGTAATATTTTAAATTCAAACAAGCGTTGCATAGGGCATATGAACAAGTTTTCATAATACAGGATCACACGAGCGAGTTCATTCAAATATTACATCCTTCACACACTCGTCCGCCACAAGATGGTCATCCTTTAGGACACCCTCGTAATACATTTCGGGGTGGCGATGCTCCTTGCCCCGCGGCGGCGCCTCCCTCATCAGCTTCTCGGCGTCCATCTTAGCCCTGTGCACCTTTGCATGGTTAAAAGCCCGGCGGGCACCTTCAATACAGACGGACCGCTTGATGACTTCTAGCCGTGGGCAGGCATACACAAGCCGCCTTACTAGGTCAAAGTAGTTGTGGGGAGGGAGTCGCCAGGCCACATCCAGACTATAAGGCCCTTCATGGCCTGTTCGGCCGCCTTATGCAGCTCAACCAGTTGCTTCAGCTGGTCACTCATAGGCATCGGGTGTTTGGTCCTAGTATACTGAGACTAGAACAACTTCTCCGTCGAGATACCCTCCACGGCCTGGTAATACTTCGCGGCATCCGACACGCTGCGGGGCAAATCTGTGAATGCTCCTGGAGAGCTCCGGACTCGCGTAAGTAACAAGTAATTTACTTTCACATGCTTGCTTTGCATATTGAATGCCTTACCCGCCGCTATCTTCCTCATCGCCTCAATTTCCTGGAGGGCCTTTTGGGCCTCAGCCTTGGCATGCTTTGTGCTCTCGAGGGCCGTGGCAAGCTCGGACTCTCGCGTCTTCGACTCAAGCTCCAAAGTCTCGTGTTTCTTCACGAGAGCCTGGAACTCTTGCTGCACCTCGCCCACACGTGCCTCTTGTTTCTCCCGCTCGGTGCGCTCCTTGGCCGCTTTGTTTTCGGCCTCGGACAACGCTTGCTTCAGGATCGCCACTTCGGTCGTGGCCCCTGGCACATTCATGATGATCCTGTCATTTGACAACCACATTTTCTTTTTTTATATAGACAAGGTATTACTTACCTCTGTTCTCCTCGAGATGCCTCTTGGCAAGGCTGAGCTCTTTCTCGGACCACTCGAGGTCCTGCTTCAGTGCGGCGAGCTCCGCAGTCAGTGCGGCAGAGGTCAGCAGCGAAGCCTGCATACGCATACATACATACTTATATTTGACTCCTGCAGTTATTATTTGATCCTCTATTCGGCTTTTCTCTGTTAACACCAAACAGAGCATAAGGGGCTACTGTCTATGCGGTAATATTTTCCTATATTTTTAATACTTACCTCAAAGCCTGTTAGAAGGCTGGCACAGGTTTCAGTCAGTCCGCTCTTGGCGGACTGAACCTTCTTGATCACCGCACTCATAATAGTGCGGTGCTCTTCATCGATGGAAGCGCCGCGAAGCGCTCCCAGCAGGTTGTCCGGTGCCTCTGGATGGACAGAGGTCACCGGCGCCGGCGGCTTGCCCCTCTTGGAAGGGGGCCGCCTGCCGGAGTTCGGAACCACTAGAGGTTCCGGCGCGGCATTCGGTTGGGGGCCGAACTTGGATCCCTTGGGAGTCTTGCTCCCTTCGCGCCTGGAGTCCGGAATGTCGCCTTGAGGCGCCCCTGGGACTGTCTCCACCCGGCTCGGTGCCCGTTGAGAGAGTACCTCGACATCGTCCGTAGGGCGAGGAGAGGAGGTGGTTGGAAGTGTATCACTATCCATATCCGACGAGTCCAAGGAACCGTCCGATGAGGATACATCGATACGGGCTCGGGGCGGACTGCATGATCATCTTCGACGTTAGGAGAAGCAGTGCAACAAAAGTATGCTATGAGTAACTCTGGTATCCGAATACTTACGACTTCGCCAGGGGCTTGGCCCTAAGCAGCGACTCGTCTTCGCCATCGGTGGCAGTGGTGGAACAGTCCGGAAGGAGAGTCCTTCCCTTTTTGGACCCTTCGGCCTCCCCAGTTGGGATCGCCTTCCTTTTCTTGTCTCCCCCGGCTGGAGGGGGAGAATATTCGTCTTCCTTCTCCTTGTTTTCACAGGAGGAGTGCGCCTCGGAGTTATCGGACGATGTGTCCAATACCACCTGGCGCCAGGAACCCTTCGGGTTCCCGTGGCCTTCTTCTTGGTCTTCTCCGACACCTCATAAGGAGCCGGAGTCCGCATCTCCGTCAGGAGAGCGTCTGCGGGGTCTTCGGGCAGAGGGGTCGGACAGTTAATCTGCTCAGATGTCTCCACCCAGTCCTGTGAAAGGCATGGGAGCTCAGACCCCGCACATGGTTAATCTATGGGAAATAAATACCCTATGCATAGAGCTTACCGGATTTGCAGGGCGCTTCACACTTAGCCCGCGGTCCTCAGTAAGAGAAGGGGGGACCTTGGTGCACTTGAATAGCACCTTCCAGACGTCCTTCTACATCGTGTCGAAGAGCTCGTGTAGAGTCTGGTGCTAGGCCGGGTTGAACTCCCATAAGTTGAAAGCCCGTTGTTGACACGGGAGGATCCGGCAGAAGAGCATGACCTGGACTATGCTGACAACCTTAAGTTTCTTACTTGTCATGTTCCGGATACACTTCTGGAGTCCGTCCAGCTCCACCGATGAGCCCCAGGACAGGCCCTTCTCCTTCCAGAAAGTGAGCCGCGTGGGGATTCCAGATCGAAACTCGAGGGCCTCCACCCAGTTGGCGTCGCGTGGCTCGGTGATGTAGAACCACCCCGATTGCCACCCCTTTATGGTCTCAACGAAGGAGCCCTCGAGCCATGATACGTTGGGTATTTTGCCCACCATGGCTCCGCCGCATTCCGCTTGTTGGCCGCCTACTACCTTCAGCTTGATAATGAAGGTCTTCAGCCATAGGTCGAAGTGGGGCCGGATGCGGAGGAAAGTCTCGCACACAACGATGAACGCCGAGATGTTGAGGATGAAATTCGGGGCCAGATCATGAAAGTCCAGCCCATGATAGAACATAAGGCCGCGGACAAATGGATGGAGCAGAAACCCCAGTCCGTGGACGAAGTGGGGGAGGAAAACCACCCTTTCGTGAGGTTCTGGGGTAGGGACGATCTGCCCCGCGGCTGGCAGCCGGTGCGCGATATCCGTGGCTAAGTATCCGGCCCCACGTAGTTTTTTGATGTGTCCCTCCGTGACGGAGGAGGCCATCCACTTGCCTCCCGCTCTAGACATGTTTGGAGAGAGTTGAGGAGAAGGATGTGGACTTGGGCACTGGAGCTCGAGTGCGCGAGAATGGATGAGCAAGGAGGAAGAAGGCGTGGGTAGAAAAAAGTGAAACCTTATCCCTTTATAAGGGCGGACGAAACGACGCCCCTCCACCAGCCTGGTAAAACTCGTTTATCCCCCAAGCGTCATAATTGATGGCGCGGTTGGGTTACCCACCTCCGTATTGATGGGAATCCCGTAATAAGGGGACACGATCTCTGCTTCGACAAGACGTGCCAAGGAAACCGCCTAGCGAAACACGCTGAGATAGGTTATGAAAAACGATTCGAACAAAGACATGGCTGTGGTGTGATGTCACACTACGGGGTACGTCAGCAGATTATATTTTTGTAGATATTATTCCCTCTACGGTGGTATGTGGAACTTATTTTGCAGAGACGGAGACGATCCTGGTGTTCAAAATCTTCTATGAAGTATTCGGAGGAGGAACCCGCCTTGCAATGCTGAAGGCAATCTACGCGCCGGACTCATTGTCATTGAAGCCTAGTTCAGGGGCTACTGAGGGAGTCCTAGATTAGGGGGTATCCGGACAGCCGGATTTGTTGGGGAACGTAGTAATTTCAAAAAAATTCCTACGTACATGCAAGATCATGGTGATGCATAGCAATGAGAGGGGAGAGTGTGATCTACATACCCTTGTAGACCGACAGCGGAAGCGTTAGCACAACGCGGTTGATGTAGTCGTACGTCTTCACGGCCCGACCGATCAAGCACCGAAACTACGGCACCTCCGAGTTCTAGCACACGTTCAGCTCAATGACGATCCCCGGACTCCGATCCAGCAAAGTGTCGGGGAAGAGTTCCATCAGCATGACGGCACGGTGACGATCTTGATGTACTACCATCGCAGGGCTTCGCCTAAGCACCGCTACAATATTATCGAGGATTATGGTGGAAGGGGGCACCGCACACGGCTAAGAATATGATCACGTGGATCAACTTGTGTGTCTAGGGGTGCCCCTGCCCCCCTATATAAAGGATCAAGGGGGGTGCGGCCGGCCAGGAGGAGTCCTACTCCCACCGGGAGTAGGACTCCCCCCCTTTCCTAGCTGGAATAGGATTCGGGAGGGGGAAAGAGGAGAAAGAGAAGGAAGGGGGGTGCCGTCCCCCTCTCCTTGTAAAGCCCACTAAGGCCCATATACCTCCCGGGGGGTTTCGGTAACCTCCCTGTACTGTGGTAAAATCTTGATTTCATCCAGAACACTTCTAATATCCAAATATAGGCTTCCAATATATCAATCTTTCTGTCTCAACCGTTTCAAGACTCCCCGTCATGTACGTGATCACATTCGGGACTCCGAACAAACTTCGGTACATCAAAATGCATAAACTCATAATATAACTGTCATCGAAACCTTAAGCGTGCGGACCCTACGGGTTCGAGAACAATATAGACATGACCGAGACACGTCTCCGGTCAATAACCAATAGCGGAACCTGGATGCTCATATTGGCTCCTACCTATTCTACGAAGATCTTTATCGGTCAGACCGCATAACAACATACGTTGTTCCCTTTGTCATCGGTATGTTACTTGCCCGAGATTCGATCGTCGGTATCTCAATACCTAGTTCAATCTCGTTACCGGCAATTCTCTTTACTCGTTTTGTAATACATCATCTCACAACTAACTCATTAGTTGCAATGCTTGGAACGCTTATGTGATGTGCATTACCGAGAGGGCCTAGAGATACCTCTCCGACAATCGGAGTGACAAATCCTAATCTCGAAATACGCCAACCCAACATGTACCTTTGGAGACACCTGTAGAGCTCCTTTGTAATCACCCAATTATGTTGTGACATTTGGTAGCACACAAACTGTTCCTTCGGTAAACGGGAGTTGCATAATCTCATAGTCATAGGAACATGTATAAGTCATGAAGAAAGCAATAGCAACATACTAAACGATCGGGTGCTAACCTAATGGAATGGGTCATGTCAATCACATCATTCTCCTAATGATGTGATCCCATTAATCATATGACAACACATGTATATGGTTAGGAAACATAACCATCTTCGATTAACGAGCTAGTCAAGTAGAGGCATACTAGTGACGTTTGGTTTGTCTATGTATTCACACAAGTATTATGTTTCCGGATAATACAATTCTAGCATGAATATTAAACATTTATCATGACATAAGGAAATAAAATAATAACAATATTATTGCCTCTAGGGCATATTTCCTTCAGTCTCCCACTTGCACTAGAGTCAATAATCTAGATTACACAGTAATGATTCTAACACCCATGGAGCTTTGGTGCTGATCATGTTTTGCTCGTGGAAGAGGATTAGTCAACGGGTCTGCTATGTTCAGATCCTTATGTATCTTGCAAATCTCTATGTCTCCCACCTGGACTAGATCCCAGATGGAATTGAAGCGTCTCTTGATGTGCTTGGTTCTTTTGTGAAATCTGGATTCCTTTGCCAAGGCAATTGCACCAGTATTGTCACAAAAGATTTTCATTGGACCCGATGCACTAGGTATGACAACTAGATCGGATATGAACTCCTTCATTTGATGCTTTCGAAGCAGCTATGTACTCCGCTTCACATGTAGATCCCGCCACAACGCTTTGTTTAGAACTGCACCAACTGACAGCTCCACCGTTTAATGTAAACACGTATCCGGTTTGCGATTTAGAATCGTCCGGATCAGTGTCAAAGCTTGCATCAACGTAACCATTTACGATGAGCTCTTTGTCACCTCCATATATGAGAAACATATCCTTAGTCCTTTTCAGGTATTTCAGGATGTTCTTGACCGCTGTCCAGTGATCCACTCCTGGATTACTTTGGTACCTCCCTGATAGACTTATAGCAAGACACACATCAGGTTTGGTACACAGCATTGCATACATGATAGAGCCTATGGCTGAAGCATAGGGAACATCTTTAATTTTCTCTCTATCTTCTGCATTGGTCGGGGATTGAGTCTTACTCAATTTCACACCTTGTAACACAGGCAAGAATCCTTTCTTTGCTTGATCCATTTTGAACTTCTTCAAAACTTTGTCAAGGTATGTGCTTTGTGAAAGTCCAATTAAGCGTCTTGATCTATCTATATAGATCTTAATGCCCAATATGTAAGCAGCTTCACTGAGGTCTTTCATTGTAAAACTCTTATTCAAGTATCCTTTTATGATATCCAGAAATTCTATATCATTTCCGATTAGCAATATGTCATCTACATACAATATCAGAAATGCTACAGAGCTCCCACTCACTTTCTTGTAAATACAGGCTTCTCCAAAAGTCTGTACAAAACCAAATGCTTTGATCACACTATCAAAGCGTTTATTCCAACTCCGAGAGGCTTGCACCAATCCATAAATGGATCGCTGGAGCTTGCACACTTTGTTAGCTCCCTTCTGATCGACAAAACCTTCCGGTTGCATCATATACAACTCTTCTTGCAGGAATCCATTCAGGAAAGCAGTTTTGACATCCATTTGCCAAATTTCATAATCATAAAATGCGGCAATTGCTAACATGATTCGGATAGACTTAAGCATCGCTACGGGTGAGAAGGTCTCATCGTAGTCAATCCCATGAACTTGCCGAAAACCTTTTGCGACAAGTCGAGCTTTGTAGACAGTAACATTACCGTCAGCGTCAGTCTTCATCTTGAAAATCCATTTATTCTCAATGGCTTGCCGATCATTGGGCAAGTCAACCAAAGTCCATACTTTGTTCTCATACATGGATCCCATCTCAGATTTCATGGCTTCAAGCCATTTTGCGGAATCTGGGCTCACCATCGCTTCTTCATAGTTCGTAGGTTCGTCATGATCTAGTAGCATGACTTCCAGAACAGGATTACCGTACCACTCTGGGGTGGATCTTACTCTGAGTATCTACGCGGTTCAGTAGTATCTTGTTCTGAAGTTTCATGATCATTATCATTAGCTTCCTCACTAATTGGTGTAGGTGTCACAGAAACAGGTTTCTGTGATGTACTACTTTCCAATAAGGGAGCAGGTATGGTTACCTCATCAAGTTCTACTTTCCTCCCACTCACTTCTTTCGAGAGAAACTCCTTCTCTAGAAAGTTTCCGAATTTAGCAACAAAAGTCTTGCCTTCGGATTTTTGATAGAAGGTGTATCCAACAGTTTCCTTTGGATATCCTATGAAGACACATTTCTCCGATTTGGGTTCGAGCTTATCAGGTTGAAGTTTTTTCACATAACCATCGCAGCCCTAAACTTTCAGAAAAGACAACTTTGGTTTCTTGCCAAACCATAGTTCATAAGGCGTCGTTTCGACGGATTTTGATGGTGCCCTATTTAACATGAATGCGGTCGTCTCTAGAGCATAACCCCAAAACAATAGCGGTAAATTAGTAAGAGACATCATAGATCGCACCATATCTAGTAACGTACGATTACGACGTTCGGACACACCATTACGCTGTGGTGTTCCGGGTGGCGTGAGTTGCGAAACTATTCCACATTGTTTCAAATATACACCAAACTCGTAACTCAAATATTCTCCTCCACGATCAGATCGTAGGAATTTTATTTTCTTGTTACGATGATTTTCAATTTCACTCTAAAATTCTTTGAACTTTTCAAATGTTTCAGACTTATGTTTCATTAAGTAGATATACCCATATCTCCTTAAGTCATCTGTTAAGGTGAGAAATTAACGATATCCACCACAAGCCTCAACATTCATCGGACCACATACATCTGTATGTATGATTTCCAATAAATCTGTTGCTCTCTCCAGAGTACCGGAGAACGGTGTTTTTGTCATCTTACCCATAAGGCACGGTTCGCAAGTACCAAGTGATTCATAATCAATTGGTTCCAAAAGCCCATCAGTATGGAGTTTCTTCATGCGCTTTATAATGATATGACCCAAACGGCTGTGCCACAAATAAGATGCACTATCATTATTAACTCTGCATATTTTGGCTTCAACACTATGAATATGTGTGTCACTACTATCGAGATTTAATAAGAATAGACCACTCTTTAAGGGTGCATGACCATAAAAGATATTACTCATATAAATAGAACAACTATTATTCTCTGATTTAAATGAATAACCGTCTCGCATCAAACAAGATCCAGATATAATGTTCATGCTTAACGCTGGCACCAAATAACAATTATTTAGGTCTAATACTAATCCTGAAGGTAAATGTAGAGGTAGTGTGCCGACTGTGATCACATCGACTTTGGAACCATTTCCCACGCGCATCGTCACCTCGTCCTTACACAATCTTCGCTTAATCCGTAGTCCCTGTTTCGAGTTGCAAATATTAGCAACAGAACCAGTATCAAATACCCAGGTGCTACTGCGAGCATTAGTAAGGTACACATCAATAACATCTATATCACATATTCCTTTGTTCACCTTGCCATCCTTCTTATCCGCCAAATACTTGGGGCAGTTCCGCTTCCAATGACCGGTCTGCTTGCAGTAGAAGCACTCAGTTTCAGGCTTAGGTCCAGGTTTGGGTTTCTTCTCTTGAGTAGCAACTTGCTTGCTGTTCTTTTTGAAGTTCCCTTTCTTCTTCCCTTTGCCCTTTTTCTTGAAACTAGTGGTCTTGTTGACCATCAACACTTGATGCTCCTTCTTGATTTCTACCTCCGCAGCTTTCAGCATTGCGAAGAGCTCGGGAATAGTCATATTCATCCCTTGCATATTATAGTTCATCACGAAGCTCTTATAGCTTGGTGGTAGTGATTGGAGAATTCTGTCAATGACGCAATCATCTGGAAGATTAACTCCCAATTGAATCAAGTGATTATTATACCCAGACATTTTGAGTATATGCTCACTGACAGAACTGTTCTCCTCCATCTTGCAGCTATAGAACTTATTGGAGACTTCATATCTCTCAATCCGGGCATTTGCTTGAAATATCAACTTCAACTCCTGGAACATCTCATATGCTCCATGACATTCAAAACGTCGTTGAAGTCCCGATTCTAAGCAGTAAAGCATGGCACACTGAACTATCGAGTAGTCATCAGCTTTGCTCTGCCAGATGGTCATAACATCTGGTGTTGCTCCAGCAGCAGGCCTGTCACCCAGCGGTGCTTCCAGGACGTAATTCTTCTGTGCAGCAATGAGGATAATCCTCAAGTTACGGACCCAGTCTGTGTAATTGCTACCATCATCTTTCAACTTTGCTTTCTCAAGGAATGCATTAAAATTCAACGGAACAACAGCACGGGCCATCTATCTACAGTCAAACATAAACAAGCAAGATACTATCAGGTACTAAGTTCATGATAAATTTAGGTTCAATTAATCATATTACTTAAGAACTCCCACTTAGATAGACATCCCTAATCCTCTAAGTGATTACGTGATCCAAATCAACTAAACCATGTCCGATCATCACGTGAGATGGAGTAGTTTCATTGGTGAACATCACTATGTTGATCATATCTACCATATGATTCATGCTCGACCTTTCCGTCTCCGTGTTCCGAGGCCATATCTGTATATGCTTGGCTCGTCAAGTATAACCCGAGTATTCCGCGTGTGCAACTGTTTTGCACCCGTTGTATTTGAACGTAGAGCCTATCACACCCGATCATCACGTGGTGTCTCAGCACGAAGAACTTTCGCAACGGTGCATACTCAGGGAGAACACTTCTTGATAATTAGTGAGAGATCATCTTATAATGGTACCGTCAATCAAAGCAAGATAAGATGCATAAAAGATAAACATCACATGCAATCAATATAAGTGATATGATATGGCCATCATCATCTTGTGCTTGTGATCTCCATCTTCATCTTGATCTCCATCGTTGTCTTCTCGCCAATCTTATGCTTCCACTACTATCACTACCGCTTAGTGATAAAGTAAAGCATTACAGCGCAATTGCATTGCATACAATAAAGCAACAACCATATGGCTCCTGCCAGTTGCCGATAACTCGGTTACAAAACATGATCATCTCATACAATAAAATTTAGCATCATGTCTTGACCATATCACATAACAACATGCCCTTCAAAAACAAGTTAGACGTCCTCTACTTTGTTGTTGCAAGTTTTACGTGGCTGCTACGGGCTTAAGCAAGAACCAATCTTACCTACGAATCTAAACCACAATGATAGTTTGTCAAGTTGGTGCTGTTTTAACCTTCGCAAGGACCGGGCGTAGCCACACTCGGTTCAACTAAAGTTGGAGAAACTGTCACCCGCTAGCCACCTTTGTGCAAAGCACGTCGGGAGAACCGGTCTCGCGTAAGCGTACGCGTAATGTTGGTCTGGGCCGCTTCGTCCAACAATACCGCCGAACCAAAGTATGACATGGTGGTAAGCAGTATGACTTATATCGCCCACAACTCACTTGTGTTCTGCTCGTGCATATAACATCAACACACAGAACCAGGCTCGGATGCCACTGTTGGGGAACGTAGTAATTTCAAAAAATTTCCTACGAACACGCAAGATCATGGTGATGCATAGCAATGAGAGGGGAGAGTGTGATCTACATACCCTTGTAGACCGATAGCGGAAGCGTTAGCACAACGCGGTTGATGTAGTCGTACGTCTTCACGGCCTGACCGATCAAGCACCGAAACTACGGCACCTCCGAGTTCTAGCACACGGTTAGCCCGATGACGATCCCCGGACTCCGATCCAGCAAAGTGTCGGGGAAGAGTTCCGTCAAAACGACGGCGTGGTGACGATCTTGATGTACTACCATCGCAGGGCTTCGCCTAAGCACAGCTACAATATTATCGAGGATTATGGTGGAAGGGGGCACGGCACACGGCTAAGAATATGATCACGTGGATCAACTTGTGTGTCTAGGGGTGCCCTTGCCCCCGTATATAAAGGATCAAGGGGGGGGGGGGTGCGGTCGGCCAGGAGGAGGGCGCGCCAGGAGGAGTCCTACTCCCACCTGGAGTAGGATTCCCCCCTTTCCTAGTTGGAATAGGATTCGGGAGGGGGAAAGAGGAGAGAGAGAAGGAAGGGGGGCGCCGCCCCCCTCTCCTTGTCCTATTCGGACTAGGGGGTGGAGGGGCATGCGGCCCAGCCCTGGCCACCTCTCCTCTCTTCCACTAAAGCCCACTAAGGCCCATATACCTCCCGGGGGGTTCCGGTAACCTCCCGGTACTCCGGTAAAATCCCGATTTCATCCGGAACACTTCCGATATCCAAATATAGGCTTCCAATATATCAACCTTTATGTCTCGACCATTTCGAGACTCCTCGTCATGTCCGTGATCACATCCGGGACTCCGAACAAACTTCGGTACATCAAAATGCATAAACTCATAATATAACTATCATCGAAACCTTAAGCGTGCGGACCCTATGGGTTCGAGAACAATGTAGGCATGACCGAGACACGTCTCCGGTCAATAACCAATAGTGGAACCTGGATGCTCATATTGGCTCCTACATATTCTATGAAGATCTTTATCGGTCAGACCGCATAACAACATACGTTATTCCCTTTGTCATCAGTATGTTACTTGCCCGAGATTCGATCGTCGGTATCTCAATACCTAGTTCAATCTTGTTACCGGCAAGTCTCTTTACTCGTTTCGTAATACATCATCTCACAACTAACTCATTAGTTGCAATGCTTTCAAGGCTTACGTGATGTGCATTACCGAGAGGGCCCAGAGATACCTCTCCGACAATCGGAGTGACAAATCCTAATCTCGAAATACGCCAACCCAACATGTACCTTTGGAGACACCTGTAGAGCTCCTTTATAATCACCCAGTTACGTTGTGATGTTTGGTAGCACACAAAGTGTTCCTTCGGTAAACGGGAGTTGCATAATCTCATAGTCATAGGAACATGTATAAGTCATGAAGAAAGCAATAGCAACATACTAAACGATCGGGTGCTAAGCTAATGGAATGGGTCATGTCAATCACATCATTCTCCTAATGATGTGATCCCATTAATCAAATGACAACACATGTCTATGGTTAGGAAACATAACCATCTTTGATTAACGAGCTAGTCAAGTAGAGGCATGCTAGTGACGTTTGGTTTGTCTATGTATTCACACAAGTATTATGTTTCCGGATAATACAATTCTAGCATGAATAATAAACATTTATCATGATATCAGGAAATAAAATAATAACAATATTATTGCCTCTAGGGCATATTTCCTTGAGGATTATATCCTTTGGCCGGACTGTCGGACTATGAACATACGAGATTGAAGACTTCGTCCCGTGTGCGGATGAGACTCTACTTGGCATGGAAGGCAAGCTTGGCAGTACGGATATGTAGATCTCCTTCCTTGTAATCGACTCTGTGTAACCCTAGCCCCCTCCGGTGTCTATATAAACCGGAAGGTTTTAGTCCATCGGACAACATACAGTGATACCATAGGCTAGCTTTTAGGGTTTAGCCTCTCCGATCTCGTGGTAGATCAACTCTTGTACTACTCATATTATCCAGAATAATCAAGCAGGACGTAGGGTTTTACCTCCACCAAGAGGGCCCGAACCTACATAAAACATTGTGTCCCCTGCCTCCTGCTACCATCCGCCTTAGACGCACAGTTCGTGTAACACCGTAGATGCGGCTATATCTCCCACGTGGCGAAGCACGACTTAGAGGCATAACCGCATTGAAAGCAATGTCGCAAGTGAGGTAATCTTCACACAACCCATGTAATACATAAGGGAAAAAGATACATAGTTGGCTTACAATCGACACTTCACACAATACATGAATAAAGCATTACATCATCCAGATACACTCAAGGTCCGACTACGGAACCAAAATAAAAGAAGACTACCGCAAATGCTACACAGATCCCCGATCGACCCCAACTGGGCTCCACTACTGATCAACTAGACTGAAACAACACAAAGGACAAGATCTTCATCGTGCTCCTCCTTGAGCTTGGTTGCGTCACCTGCACGATATCATCGGCACCTGCAAACTGGTTTTGGAAGTATCTGGAAGTTGAAATCCCGCAAGGAAGAAGAACGAGTCCATGAAGAAGACAAACGGACGTAGATGAACGTATCCTCACAAACATGATGTTATCGGAACCAACCCGAAGAAGCAACACTGGAAAGAAACACAGAACATAGTAAACAACCAGCACATGAACATGGTATGATATGCAGGATGCGGTATGTGATGCATATGCATGATTTGCAAAGGAATGATTCAACCTGGCCTCAACATTGAAATCCAAGAGTGCCACTGGAAAGGCGAGGTGATTTTGGTCGAAATCGATATAAAGATCACCAGAATCGGATGCATGGTTTGGAAATGGCAAGCAAAACAAATATGGCACCGCTCTGCGATAAACAGCAAGTAGCCTCCTAATTGCATCAAGAACAACATACTACAGCACTCAAACATGAAAACAAAATAAATGTCAGGGATCCACTCAAGATGCTTGACAAAAGATGAACACTGAGCTATGGCTAATTCGCTCAATAGCAAGCTCAAACAAGCATCGCAAAAGTGCAAATGATAACAGGTTTCAGACTTAGTGAAATTAACACAAGTGTGGAATTTATCATCAGGAAGCAATCTTTAGGGCATGAAAACTACATGCTACAGGAACATATCATGGCAAAGAAATGCATGGCATGAAGCTACCCTAGCATATAACAAAAGTCCCTTAGTGACCATGAGCCAAAATGGACCAGAAAATACAATTGCAAGCACGTGAACATAGCAAAAACAAAAACAGATTCAGACTTAGTTAAAAACTGGAGCATGGCAAAACCGTTAACGCGTAGGCATGATTACGAGCTTGATGCACTCACTACAGAGCATGACATGATAATCTAAGAATACACCCAGAAAAAATACATGGCATAGAAGCTAGACATGGAAAGAACAACAACATAGCATGCACGGATCAATAGCAACAACCTCGGCAAAATCGCTAAACATGTTAACAATCTGCCAGGAACATTTTATAGCAAAAGTAGAGCTCGATTGACTCAAGCTGGGGTGCTCCATAATTGCAAACAAAGACATGGATGGATAGAGCACCACAATATTAACAAAACATCCTTACTGATCATCCTCAAAAGAGGCACGCATCACTAGGAAACAACATGAACGTATGGCATAAAAGTAAAAACAGGACAAGGACTTGGTGAAATTTCAAGTCCCTGAAATCAGCATCATTGAGTAAGCTACTTTGCATGCTTGTGCTAGTCACCACAAAGATCACAAAAATACATGGCATACACCCCTCTAAAGATGGCATGGCATTCTACAAAACACATGTAGAGCTCAGGATCATAGCATGCACACAATAATCATGGCACAAATGACAAAAGGCCATTTGCTGAAACAGATCTGACATACTCATCACATAGCCCTCTTCCAACAACATTTCGTTCAACAAGATGAGCTCAAATGAAAACGATGCAATGAGATGAAATGATGTACTCATCGAGACGAACATTTTGATATGCTACACACACGAATCAGAGCTACGATGAGGGAGTTATGATGCGATGAAAATGCATAAAAATACTAGAATCTGGGGACTTAGAAGAATTTTGACCTCTTGTGGAAAGTCAACCCGGGACGGAGACGTGCGGGACGGAGGGATCCGGATCTGGACGGAGGCGCGTTCCGATTGGGGGAGTGGTGGATCTCGTCCCACTCTCTCCGGATCCGGTCGGAGTAACTCCGGCGAGCTCGACGACGAACTCCGGCGGGGTGGCTCGGGCTCCGGCGAGCGTGCAGGGGCGGCGTCAGTGGACGACGCCGGCGAGGCGGCGGAGCTCTGGCGTGGCATGGCTGCGACAGGTGAAGGATGGCGAGGCGGCGATCGGTGAAGGACGGTAACCGGACGGAGGGGCGGCGAGGCGAGCTCAAGGCGGCAGGGCACGGTTCACGAGGCAGTGGCGCACGGCCTTTTCTGGCGAGAGGCGTGGCGCGAGGGTGCGGGCATGCGCCCGCGGGCGACGGCGGCGGCGACCGGGCCCGCGCGGGCCGGATCTAGGCCACGCGGGCCGCGCGGTGGAGAGAGGCGGCGCGGACACATGGCGGGTGCCTGTTGGTTGGGCCGGCAGGGGAGGGCGACGTGGCGAGTCCGGATTGGTGGAGGTGAGGTGGCCGGCGGCGCGGACATGTCCGGCAGCGCGGGACGAAAAGTCTGGCGGTGGCGGGGAAGGTTAGGGTAGGGTTGCACCGCGAATTTTTGGAGAGGATCACATATATATAGGTAGAGGGAGCTAGGAGAGTCCAAATGAGGTGCGGTTTTCGGCCATGCGATCGTGATCGAACGACCGAGATGATGGAGGGGGTTTAGCTGGGCTTTGGGCCATTTTGGAGGGGTGTTGGGCTGCAACACACACAAGGCTTTTTTGGTCCCTCGGTTAACCGTTGGAGTATCAAACGAAGTCCAAATGGCACGAAACTTGACAGGCAGTCTACCGGTAGTAAACCAAGGCCGCATGACAAGTCTCGGTCCAATCCGAAAACGTTTAACACCTGCACACGAAAAGAGGTAGAAAGGGACACCGGGTGACATAGGAGCACCGGATTGCAAAACGGACAACGGGGGAATTGCTTGGATGCATGAGACGAACATGTATTCAAATGAAATGCACATGATGACATGATATGCAATGCATAACACGCAAGCAATGACATGGCAACAACAGCGAATAACTGGAGGACACCTGGCACATCGGTCTCGGGGCGTTACAACACTCCACCACTACGAGAGAATCTCGTCCCGAGATCTAGAATGGCACCGGAGGGAAAACGGAAGAGAAAGAGAAGAGGTAAAACTAACTTGCTTCTTTGACAAACGAGTGAAACCAAATAACCTTGAAAAGGTTGAGCAAATTGAAATAAAGAAAGCAACGGAGAAGAATAAAGTTAAAAGCACTCAATTAAGAAATGGGAAAAAATAAAGAACCGATTTGTGTAGCACTTCGGTTGAAAAGAGATGAAAGACTTCATAAAATGAAAGAACTTGAGCAGCGGACCCAACACTCCGGTTAAATGGATAAACCAAGAAAAGAACACGATCCTGACAAAACAAGAAGATGGGTTGAAGAGAGCAACATCACAATGCCTCCGGAACCAAAGAAAGAATGGAATGGAATGAACGAAGGGAAACATGATCTTGAGAGAGCGCGCTTACAACAAATGCTAGAACAAAGTTGTTCGAAAACTAGCAACGTAAAGAATAAGCTTGATATGGTCTTATGGAATATATCTCAAATATATGAGGTGACAACCTGCCACTCACGGGAAAAAGAATTGGATTGATAAGAACAAGGAGACGAGAAACTTATCTCACCGGAAGGATAAATGAAGAACTTGGATCATTTATAAGCACCATAATTAGCAACAATCCTTAGGGAAGGCTTTAGGTGAAATATAACCCAAGATAACTCCAATGACGAGATTGATGGATTTAAAATACATCATTCTTAACAACATGCGAATCATGACACATGAGCTCAAATTATGAAGAATGACATAATACCACCTAAAATGATACGGTAGAAAAATTGCACTTCGAAATGCGAGATGAAGAAATGCTTGAGCTCCTTAGAAAAGAATCTCAATGAACACTTGGAGAAGGGATTATTTCCTTGATGAACCATCGTGTAGAACATCCATGAAGAACTTCGGTAACAAAAGGATGATAAGGACAGAAGGAAAAAGAAGTTGAGAACACAAGGTGAAGCCTTGAAATGATTTAGATGGATCTCCGTGACGAAAAAAAATGAGAGAGCTTGGAACTCCAGGAAAAGAAAGATGAACAAATGAGATCAAGAATTTTGATGAACCTCCGGAATAAGGAATTAATCACTTGGATGAACAAGAACTAGAATTACGTTATGCGTATCCTTCACCAATTTAAATTGATGACAAGCAACGGATTTGACATACTACTGATTCTCGTAGAAAGGATTAAGATAGATATTGCGCAAACTTGGAAAGGTCTTCGACGGTCCACCGGATGATTGAAACAACGAATAAATTGATATGATAACCAAGGAAGAGAATTATTGAACGAACCACCGTAAGAATTGAAAAATGAACGAAATAAAGGAATGAATCATTGGTAAGAATTAGCAAATGAACAAAGATGTTTGAGAGAATTTAGATCCCTGAGAACGAAGGGATTACGAGCTAATTAGAGCACTACTAGGAAAAGGGCTATAGATGGAATTGACACTAATTGCGCACCAGAAATGTGGTGCGCCATTACTATATACTAATAGCACACCATGTGTGGGTGCGCCATTAGTGTCCAAATACTAATGGCGCACCACATCCATGGTGCGCCATTAGTAAAAACACTTTTAAAAAAAAATCAAAACTACTAATGGCGCATCGTGGGAGTGGTGCGCCATTACTAGTTCAACTAGTAATGGCGCACCACTCCCACGGTGCGCCATTAGTGAATTTTTTATAATTTTTTTCAAAACTACTAAAAAATATTACTAATGGCGCACCTTTGTCTGGTGCGCCATTGCTATGTAAAAAAAAGATTGCTAATGGTGCACCGATCGCGGGTGCGTCATTAGTAAGATTCCCCCTAGCTAATTCCCTCCCTCTCGCCAGATCCCCTTCCTCCCTCTCCCTCGCACCCTAGCTAATTCCCCGCCCCCTGCCCCGACCCATGCCACCGCCGCCCCCGTGCCTCCGTCTCCGTTGCCGCCCCCACGCCGCCGCCGCCCCCACGCCTCTGTCTCCGTCGCCGCCCCCACGCTGCCGCCGCCCCCACGCCTCCATCTCCGTCACCGCCCCCACGCCGCCGCCGCCCCCGTGCCTCCATCTCCGTCGCCGCCCCCGCGCCTGTTGGGGAACGTAGTAATTTCAAAATTTGCCTACGCACACGCAAGATCATGGTGATGCATAGCAACGAGGGGGAGAGTCTGATCTACGTACCCTTGTAGATCACAACGGAAGCGTTGACACAACGTAGAGGAAGTAGTCATACGTCTTCTTCCCGATCCGACCGATCCAAGCACCATTACTCCGGCACCTCCGAGTTCTTAGCACACGTACAACTCGATGACGATCCCCGGGCTCCGATCCAGCAAAGCTTCGGGGAGGAGTTCCGTCAGCACGACGGCGTGGTGACGATCTTGATGTTCTACCGACGCAGGGCTTCGCCTAAGCACTACAACGATATGATCGAGGTGGAATATGGTGGCAGGGGGCACCGCACACGGCTAAGGAACGATCACGTGGATCAACTTGTGTGTCTAGAGGTGCCCCCTGCCCCCGTATATAAAGGATCCAAGGGGGAGGGGCTGGCCGGCCAAGGAGGAGGCGCAGGAGAGTCCTACTCCCACTGGGAGTAGGATTCCCCCTCCAATCCTAGTCCAACTAGGATTCCTCGGAGGGGAAAAGAGGAGGAGGTGGCCGGCCACCCTTTCCTAGTCCTAATAGGACTAGGGGAAGGGGGAGGCGTGCAGCCCATCTAGGGCAGCCCCTTATCTTTTCCACTAAGGCCCATTATGGCCCATTTAGCTCCCGGGGGGTTCCGGTAACCCTCCCGGTATTCCGGTAAAATCCCGATTTCACCCGGAACACTTCCGATGTCCAAACATAGGCTTCCAATATATCAATCTTTATGTCTCGACCATTTCGAGACTCCTCTTCATGTCCGTGATCACATCCGGGACTCCGAACAACCTTCAGTACATCAAAATGCATAAACTCATAATAACTATCATCGTAACGTTAAGCGTGCGGACCCTACGGTTCGAGAACAATGTAGACATGACCGAGACACGTCCCCAGTCAATAACCAATAGCGGGACCTGGATGCCCATATTGGCTCCTACATATTCTACGAAGATCTTTATCGGTCAGACTGCATAACAACATACGTTGTTCCCTTTGTCATCGGTATGTTACTTGCCCGAGATTCGATCGTCGGTATCCCAATACCTAGTTCAATCTTGTTACCGGCAAGTCTCTTTACTCGTTCCGTAATACATCATCTCACAACTAACATATTAGTTGCAATGCTTGCAAGGCTTAGGTGATGTGCATTACCGAGAGGGCCCAGAGATACCTCTCCGACAATCGGAGTGACAAGTCCTAATGTCGAAATACGCCAACCCAACATCTACCTTTGGAGACACCTGTAATGCTCCTTTATAATCACCCATTTACGTTGTGACATTTGGTAGCACCCAAAGTGTTCCTCTGGCAAATGGGAGTTGCATAATCTCATAGTCATAGGAACATGTATAAGTCATGAAGAAAGCAATAGCAACATACTAAACGATCGGGTGCTAAGCTAATGGAATGGGTCATGTCAATCAGATCATTCAACAAATGGTGTGACCTTGTTAATCAAATAACAACTCTTTTGTCCATGGTTAGGAAACATAACCATCTTTGATTAACGAGCTAGTCAAGTAGAGGCATACTAGTGACACTCTGTTTGTCTATGTATTCACACATGTATTATGTTTCCGGTTAATACAATTCTAGCATGAATAATAAACATTTATCATGATATAAGGAAACAAATAATAACTTTATTATTGCCTCTAGGGCATATTTCCTTCAGTCTCCCACTTGCACTAGAGTCAATAATCTAGTTCACATCGCCATGTGATTTAACAGCAATAGTTCACATCACCATGTGATTAACACCCATAGTTCACATCGTCATGTGACCAACACTCAAAGGGTACTAGAGTCAGTAATCTAGTTCACATATCTATGTGATTAACACCCAAAGAGTACTAAGGTGTGATCATGTTTTGCTTGTGAGATAATTTTAGTCAACGGGTCTGTCACATTCAGATCCGTAAGTATTTTGCAAGTTCTATGTCTACAATGCTCTACACGGAGCTACTCTAGCTTATTGCTCCCACTTTCAATATGTATCCAGATTGAGATTTTAGATTCATCTGGATCAGTGTCAAAAACTTGCATCAACGTAACCCTTTACGACGAACCTTTTTGTCACGTCCATAATCGAGAAACATATCCTTATTTCACTAAGGATAATTCTGACCGCTGTCCAGTGATCTACTCCTAGATCACTATTGTACTCCCTTGCCAAATCAATGCAGGGTATACAATAGATCTGGTATACAGCATGACATACTTTATAGAACCTATGGCCAAGGCATAGGGAATGACTTTCATTCTCTTTCTATCTTCTGCCATGGTCGGGCTTTGAGTCTTACTCAACTTCACACCTTGTAATACAGGCAAGAACTCTTTCTTTGACTGCTCCATTTTGAACTACTTCAAAATCTTGTCAAGGTATGTACTCATTGAAAAAACTTATCAAGCGTCTTGATCTATCTCTATAGATCTTGAAGCTCAATATGTAAGCAGCTTCACCGAAGTCTTTCTTTGAAAAACTCCTTTCAAACACTCCTTTATGCTTTACAAAATAATTCTACATTATTTCCGATCAACAATATGTCATTCACATATACTTTATCAGAAATGCTGTAGTGCTCCCACTCACTTTCTTGTAAATACAGGCTTCACCGCAAGTCTGTATAAAACTATATGCTTTGATCAACTTATCAAAGCGTGTATTCCAACTCTGAGATGCTTGCACCAGTCCACAGATGGATCGCTGGAGCTTGCACATTTTGTTAGCACCTTTCGGATTGACAAAACCTTCTATTGCATCATATACAACTCTTCTTTAATAAATCCATTAAGGAATGCAGTTTTGTTTATCCATTTGCCAGATTTCATAAAATGCGGCAATTACCAACATGATTCGGACAGACTCAAGCATAGATACGAGTGAGAAACTCTCATCGTAGTCAACACCTTGAACTTGTCGAAAACCTTTTGCGACAATTCTAGCTTTGTAGATAGTAACACTACTATCAGCGTCCGTCTTCCTCTTGAAGATCCATTTATTCTCAATTGCTTGCCGATCATCGGGCAAGTCAACCAAAGTCCAAACTTTGTTCTCATACATGGATCATATCTCAGATTTCATGGCCTCAAACCATTTCGCGGAATCTGGGCTCATCATCGCTTCCTCATAGTTCGTAGGTTCGTCATGGTCAAGTAACATGACCTCTAGAACAGGATTACCGTACCACTCTGGTGCAGATCTCACTCTGGTTTACCTACGAGATTCGGTAGTAACTTGATCTGAAGTTACATGATCATCGTCATTAGCTTCCTCACTAATTGGTGTAGTAGTCACAAGAACAGATTTTTGTGATGAACTACTTTCCAATAAGGTAGAAGGTACAATTACCTTATCAAGTTTTCTACTTTCCTCCCACTCACTTCTTTCAAGAGAAACTCCTTCTCTAGAAAGGATCCATTATAAGCAACGAATGTCTTGCCTTAGGATCTGTGATAGAAGGTGTACCCAACAGTCTCCTTTGGGTATCCTATGAAGACATATTTCTCCGATTTGGGTTTGAGCTTATCAGGATGAAACTTTTTCTCATAAGCATCACAACCCCAAACTTCAAGAAACGACAACTTTGGTTTCTTGCCAAACCATAGTTCATAAGGCGTCATCTCGACGGATATAGATGGTGCCCCTTTTTAACGTGAATGCAGCTGTCTCTAATGCATGACCCCAAAAACGATAGTGGTAAATCGGTAAGAAATATCATAGATTGCACTATATCCAATAAAGTATGGTTATGACGTTCGGACACACCATTGTGCTGTGGTGTTCCAGGTGGCGTGAGTAGTGAAACTATTTCACATTGTTTTAACAGAAGACCAAACTCGTAACTCAAATACTCTTTTCCATGATCAGATCGTAGAAACTTTATTTTCTTGTTACAATGATTTTCCACTTCACTCTGAAATTATATGAACTTTTCAAATGTATCAAACTTCTATTTCATTAAGTAGATATACCCATATCTGCTCAAAACATCTATGAAGGTCAGAAAATAATGATACCCGCTGCAAGCCTTAAATATACATCGGACCACATACATCAGTATGTATGATTTACAACAAATCTGTTGCTTGCTCCATTGTTCCGGAGAACGGCGTTTTAGTCATCTTGCCCAAAAGGCATGGTTCGCAAGCATCAAGTGATTCATAATCAAGTGATTCCGAAAGCCCATCAGCATGGAGTTTCTTCATGCGCTTTATACCAATATGACCTAAACGGCAGTGCCATAAATAAGTTGCACTATCATTATTAACTTTGCATCTTTTGGTTTCAATATTATGAATATGTGTATCACTACGATCGAGATCCAACGAACTATTTTCATTGGGTGTGTAACCATATAAGGTTTTATTCATGTAAACAGAACAACAATTTATTCTCCTACTTAAATGAATAACCGTATTACAATAAACATGATCAAATCATATTCATGCTCAACACAAACACCAAATAACACTTATTTAGGTTCAACACTAATCCCGAAATTATAGGGAGTGTGCGATGATGATCATATCAATCTTGGAACCACTTCCAACACACATCGTCACTTCACCCTTAACTAGTCCCTGTTTATTCTGCAACTCCCGTTTCGAGTTACTAATCTTAGCAACTGAACTAGTATCAAATACTAAGGGTTTTCTATAAACACTAGTAAAGTACACATCAATAACATGTATATCAAATATACTTATGTTCACTTTGCCATCCTTCTTATCCGCCAATCACTTGGGGTAGTTCCGCTTCCAGTGACTAGTCGCTTTGTAGTAGAAGCACTCAGTCTCAGGCTTAGGTCCAGACTTGGGCTTCTTCACTTGAGCAGCAACTTGCTTGCTGTTCTTTTTGAAGTTCCCCTTCTTCCCTCTGCCCTTTTCTTGAAACTAGTGGTCTTGTCTACCATCAACACTTGATGTTTTTCTTGATTTCTACCTTCATCGATTTCATCATCATGAAAAGCTCGGGAGTCGTTTTCATCATCCGTTGCATACTATAGTTCATCACGAAGTTCTACTAACTTGGTCATGGTGACTAGAGAATTCTGTCAATCACAATCTTATCTGGCACTTGATTCAAGCGATTGTAGTACCCAGACAATCTGAGTACATGCTCACTAGTTGAGCGATTCTCCTCCATCTTTTAGCTATAGAACTTGTTGGAGACTTCATATCTCTCAACTCGGGTATTTGCTTGAAATATTAACTTCAACTCCTGGAACATCTCATATGGTCCATGACGTTCAAAACATCTTTGAAGTCCCGATTCTAAGCCATTAAGCATGATGCACTAAACTATCAAGTAGTCATCATATTGAGCTAGCCAAACGTTCATAACGTCTGCATCTGCTCCTGCAATAGGTCTGTCACCTAGCGGTGCATCAAGGACATAACTCTTCTGTGCAGCAATGAGGATAAACCTCAGATCACGGATCCAATCCGCATCATTGCTACTAACATCTTTCAATACAATTTTCTCTAGGAACATATCAAAGTAAACACAGGGAAGCAACAACGCGAGCTATTGATCTACAACATGATTTACAAAATACTACCAGGACTAAGTTCATGATAAATTTAAGTTCAATTAATCATATTACTTAAGAACTCCCACTTAGATAGACATCCCTCTAATCCTCTAAGTGATCACGTGATCCAAATCAACTAAACCATGTCCGATCATCACGTGAGATGGAGTAGTTTCAATGGTGAACATCACTATGTTGATCATATCTACTATATGATTCACGCTCGACCTTTCGGTCTCCGTGTTCCGAGGCCATATCTGTATATGCTTGGCTCGTCAAGTATAACCTGAGTATTCCGCGTGTGCAACTGTTTTGCACCCGTTGTATTTGAACGTAGAGCCTATCACACCCGATCATCACGTGGTGTCTCAGCACGAAGAACTTTCGCAACGGTGCATACTCAGGGAGAACACTTCTTGATAATTTAGTGAGAGATCATCTTATAATGCTACCGTCAATCAAAGCAAGATAAGATGTATAAAAGATAAACATCACATGCAATCAATATAAGTGATATGATATGGCCATCATCATCTTGTGCTTGTGATCTCCATCTCCGAAGCACCGTCATGATCACCATCATCACCGGCGCGACACCTTGATCTCCATCGTAGCATCGTTGTCGTCTCGCCAATCTTATGGTTCCACGACTATCACTACCGCTTAGCAATAAAGTAAAGCATTACATCGCGATTGCATTGCATACAATAAAGCGACAACCATATGGCTCCTGCCAGTTGCCGATAACTTGGTTACAAAACATGATCATCTCATACAATAAAATCAGCATCATGCCCTGACCATATCACATCACAACATGCCCTGCAAAAACAAGTTAGACGTCCTCTACTTTGTTGTTGCAAGTTTTACGTGGCTGCTACGGGCTTAAGAAAGAACTCATCTCACCTACGAATCAAAACCACAACGATAGTTAGTCAAATAGACTCCGTTTTAACCTTCTCAAGGACCGGGCGTAGCCACACTCGGTTCAACTAAAGTTGGAGAGACAGTCGCCCGGAAACCATCTATGTGCAAAGCACATCGAGGGAACCGGTCTCGCATAAGCGTACGCATAAGGTTGGTCCGGGTCGTCTCGTCCAACAATACCACCGAACCAAAGTATGACATGCTGGTAGGCAGTATGACTTGTATCGCCCACAACTCACTTGTGTTCTACTCGTGCAAATAACATCAAACCATAAAACCTAGGCTCGGATGCCACTGTTGGGGAACATAGTAATTTCAAAATTTTCCTACGCACACGCAAGATCATGGTGATGCATAGCAACGAGGGGGAGAGTCTGATCTACGTACCCTTGTACATCACAATGGAAGCGTTGACACAACGTAGAGGAAGTAGTCGTACGTCTTCTTCTCGATCCGACCGATCCAAGCACCGTTACTCCGGCACCTCCGAGTTCTTAGCACACATACAGCTTGATGACGATCCGCGGGCTCCGATCCAGCAAAGCTTCGGGGAGGAGTTCCGTCAGCACGACGGCGTGATGACGATCTTGATGTTCTACCGACGCAGGGCTTCGCCTAAGCACTACAACGATATGATCGAGGTGGAATATGGTGGAAAGGGGCACCGCACACGGCTAAGGAACGATCACGTGGATCAACTTGTGTGTCTAGAGGTGCCCCCTGCTACCGTATATAAAGGATCCAAGGGGGAGGGGCTGGCCGGCCAAGGAGGAGGCGCAGGAGAGTCCTACTCCCACTGGGAGTAGGATTCCCCCTCCAATCCTAGTCCAACTAGGATTCCTCGGAGGGGAAAAGAGGAGGAGGTGGCCGGCCACCCTTTCCTAGTCCTAATAGGACTAGGGGAAGGGGGAGGCGCGCAGCCCATCTAGGGCAGCCCCTTCTCTTTTCCACTAAGGCCCATTATGGCCCATTTAACTCCCAGGGGGTTCCGGTAACCCTCCCGGTATTCCGGTAAAATCCCGATTTCACCCGGAACACTTCCAATGTCCAAACATAGGCTTCCAATATATCAATCTTTATGTCTCGACCATTTCGAGACTCCTCGTCATGTCCGCGATCACATCCGGGACTCCGAACAACCTTCGGTACATCAAAATGCATAAACTCATAATAACTGTCATCGTAACGTTAAGCGTGCGGACCCTACGGTTCGAGAACAATGTAGACATGACCGAGACACGTCTCCAGTGAATAACCAATAGCGGGACCTAGATGCCCATATTGGCTCCTACATATTCTACGAAGATCTTTATCGGTCAGACCGCATAACAACATACGTTGTTCCCTTTGTCATCGGTATGTTACTTGCCCGAGATTCGATCGTCGGTATCCCAATACCTAGTTCAATCTCGTTACCGGCAAGTCTCTTTACTCGTTCCGTAATACATCATCTCACAACTAACATATTAGTTGCAATGCTTGCAAGGCTTAGGTGATGTGCATTACCGAGAGGGCCCAGAGATACCTCTCCGACAATCGGAGTGACAAGTCCTAATATCGAAATACGCCAACCCAACATCTACCTTTGGAGACACCTGTAATGCTCCTTTATAATCACACATTTACGTTGTGACGTTTGGTAGCACCCAAAGTGTTCCTCCGGCAAACGGGGGTTGCATAATCTCATAGTCATAGGAACATGTATAAGTCATGAAGAAAGCAATAGCAACGTACTAAACGATCGGGTGCTAAGCTAATGGAATGGGTCATGTCAATCAGATCATTCAACTAATGATGTGACCTTGTTAATCAAATAACAACTCTTTTGTCCATGGTTAGGAAACATAACCATCTTTGATTAACGAGCTAGTCAAGTAGAGGCATACTAGTGACACTCTGTTTGTCTATGTATTCACACATGTATTATGTTTCCGGTTAATACAATTCTAGCATGAATAATAAACATTTATCATGATATAAGGAAATAAATAATAACTTTATTATTGCCTCTAGGGCATATTTCCTTCAGCGCCTCCTCGGACGCCCTCGGAAGCCCGCCGATTTCCTCCGCCTCGGCCACCGCTCGACCCCGAATTCACGCCGCCTCGACTAGCTCCGGCTACCCCGAGCCGCTTCCCCCTCTTCCCCCTCTTGGTTTCCTTCTGATGTGTTCTAGGGTTAGGGGTTGGTGAATTTTGGAGAAGAAAAGGGGTTGGAGAATTAAGTAGCTAGGGTTGGGGAATTAAGTAGCTAAGGAGATTATGTTTAGAGCATCAATGATGGGTGTTGATATACCTCTGGATAATTTTGATTTTATTCATGTTCTCAAGGAATTGGAATTATCCAGGGAACAAATTAGTAAGAAAACTGAACACTGTTTAGATATTCATGACTCGAATGGAAATGTCGCCTCCCTGTGTCTAAGTTGGCATGATAATGTAGTGGAAGAGGAGGAGAAATTTACTATTGTTTCTAGAAGAGAGAAAAAGTCTCCTGCTAAGAGAAATGTCACTATTTCTTCTCTCACCTCCTCTTCTATACCTTGTACTAGAGGTCAGCAAAAGAATATCAGTTCTACATTGCCCCCTAGTAGATGTGGATACTATTTCTGTTAGGAGATGGTGTTATATTAAGATGCATATATTGTTATGTTACGCAAATTGTATCATCTTGCCACTTAATTCAGCCTCCCCTTTAAGTAGAAAATTCAGTTAGGAGCTACTGTTAGGAGCTACTGTCAAAAACTTGAGCTACTGTCAAAAAATTCAGTTAGGTACAGTTAGGAGCTACTGTAAAAAACTTGAGCTACTGTCAAAAAAATCAGTTAGGTACAGTTAGCATCATGTAAGAAAATGGCCATAATGTGCCCTGATAATGATGTATTTTGTCATAAAAATATATAGTGGACTGCCATGATAGTGACATGCTGCTAGTAGTTACTTCCACCATGAGTTTCACTAACAGCAAGTCAGTTTTGTTTATAGTTGAAAGTAAGTGTGTGGTTTGAAAATCAAACAGAAATGTGTCGTGATGAATTTGCAGGTACCCGAGAGGCCCTTGAGTCTGCCGGAATGTCGATTAACTTCCGTTCCGCTAAATTCGGGTACTCCATATGTCCTATTTTTAGCAAAGGTCATGCTGAAATTTTCCGTGAAATTTAGCATGACTTTGCTAAAAATAGGACATATGGGGTACTTGCGACTAATGCATGGGCCGGGGTATCGTAGTACTTAGTTAAGTAGGATCAACTGCCCCACCATTCTTGCTGCATTAAACCATAGGTGGCAATAGAGCGAACTAATTAGGCCCTAAACCCTAGATGATAAACCCAACATAGGTGGCAATAGAGCCAAGTGATTAGGCCCAACCTAGGGTGCCTCGGCATCGATAAACCCTAAATGATGAAAACTTAACTTGGCTACTATAGGGTGCCTCGGTGTTGATGAGAACCTAATGATGCACGCTTAGGCTTTTAGGGTGCCTCGGCGTCGACAAAACCTAAATGATGAAAGCTTAGGCTTTTAGGGTGCCTCGACATCGACAAACCCTAAATGATAAAACCTTGGCTTTTAGGGTGCCTCGGTGTCGATAAGAACCAAAATGATGAAAGCCTAGGCTTTTAGGGTGCCTCGGTGTCGACAAACCCTAAATGATAAAAGCTTAGATTTTAGGATGCCTCGGTGTCGACAAACCCTAAATGATGTAGTTTTGAATTATGAATGTAGGATATGTCGTCATCATCATCGGACGACGAAAGTCTCCCGGCGGAGTGCGACTGGTGCAACGACGATCGAGATCTGTGCGACATGCCTCACCTCAACAATGATCGGCGCTTCAGCATTAAGCTCGAGGAGACCTTTGAAGTTGAAACGGTACACAACGATGACAAGTGTTATTTTCATATTTAAGCATGACTTCAACTATTTCAACGTGTAATTTTCATCTTTTACAATTCTAGTATAGCTTATCCCATGCCATGCATGACGATATGTCTTGGAGAGGATGGATTTTGAAGACCATGAAATTTCTGAAACAAAGAAAATTCACCTAAGGACTCATCACGATGTGGACTTTGAAGTAAATATATATAATTCTGAGAGCGTAACCCATTTTGGTTGCAAAAATTTGGAAGCATTTTGCAAGATGTATGGTTTTGATGAGGGTATGCTTATCACCATGGATCTTGGTAATCCTGACATCAACTAGGACAATATGGACATTTGGGTCCTTGTTGATACGCCTCCAGTTCTACCGCTATGTGAGTTTCTCAAACATAGTTACTAGCTAATTTATATTGTTTATTTCAAAATAGTTGACAGCTTATTTCCATTGACAGCTTATTTTTATTGTTCAAAGAATGTGCGGGAGATGGTAGACAAAACCCACTACACCGATGGCTTCGAATTAACAACTTACAAGGAGAAAAATCATCTGGTCGGATTTTGTACTGACATTGAGAATTACATTATCCACAAACAAACTCCTCAACATTATGGTCAATATGTGCCACTAGTGCATGTGTTCAACTACGGTAACTACCATGGAGATACCCTGGAAAGATTTTTACTATTACGACATCAGTGCATCTTTTGCATACTTCTAAAACTAGTACATCATTGCTAACTATGAAGTTATTACTATGTTTTTCAACAGATAATCCTAGAGAATTGTGTGCCTCATATGATGTATCAGAAAGGTAGTGTTAATGTTTTGAACATACAGCCAGGTCGTCCTAGGAATCTCAACTGTCCATACGAGATTTCTAAAAGAAGTGGAGACATGAAAATCAAAGGATGGAAAAAATGTATGGACGGTCGTAAGGGGCTTCTTGGAAGAAAAAGGAAGCGAAGCACAAGAATTGGAGACATGATGTTCTCCATTCTCCATAATGGAGAGTCAGGGTCTATATTGTCTTATGCTATTTTAGCTTAAATAGGGTATTTAGGTCCTGCCTAATACTGATGATCATGTGCTAAGAACGATTAAGTAGGGTTGGTTCGATGACTATCAAGATGATGATCGTATGAATTGTTATGAATAACGAGTAGAAGTTGTATGATGATGATTAGTAGGACTTGTTAGGATTAGTATTACTTCCGACAAACTCGATACTCGCGGTCTCGAGACTTGTAATGTTTTATCTTTGTTCGGTCTTTTGAATTCGGAGACTAATATGATGAATTGTATTCAGAGACTAATCTTCTATTGTATTCGATGAATCTGCTATTGCTGTGTGCTACTGTCTATAATCTATCAAATAATATATTTTGTAACCTATGCAAAAATCAGAAAAGTAAAAAAAATAAAACCTAATATTCATACTAATGGCGCATCACTACATAGTGCACCATTAGTATGCCAAGTATACTAATGGCGCATCCATCCGCAGTGCTCCATTAGTGTGGAAAAGCACATGGTTAAATATGCCCCTGGGAGGCATACTAATGGCGCATAGTGTTATATACTAATGGCGCACTGGGTGGTGCGCCATTAGTATACCAGATACTAATGGTGTACCACTGGTGCGCCATTAGTAATAAATACTAGTGGCGTGATACTAATGGCGCACCAGTGATGCGCCATTAGTAGGCAAAACTGGTGCACCATTAGTAGGCCTTTTCCTAGTAGTGGAGAGTCCTTGATTTAAACACCGGTATGATTTAGAGTATGAGAGCCGAAAGCTGGAATGAATAAACATGAATTTATGGACTCCAGATAATCCAACTGAGAAGGCTCTTGAATTGCTCCGGATAGGTGAAAAGAATTCTGACAATCGAAAACAAATATAAGAGGATGGGCTCAAACTAGAATCACGAATCTCTGAGAGAACAGATAAGATATGGAGGTAAACTCTTCTTCGGTCTTCAAAATCTGAGAATGACGACGAGAAACACCACCAAGAATTTTTTAGACGCTCCGGAAGAATCAAAAGCGAGAGGTTGAGCCAACGATGAAAAGATTTTGACAGATCTTGGAGGAGACATTTGACTGATGATAATTCATTCTTATGTCAAACTTTAAAAGATTTGAGTATAACTCCGGGTGAATAAGAAGAGTCGGGTAAGATCCTGGAAAGACCTGTGGGTTAGGGCCCACTGAAAAGAAACACCGTTGAACGATTTAAAAGAGAGAAATCACAGGTTGAATTAAATGGCTAGAATGAGATAACAATCTCGAAAGAGCTTGAAAAGATCACGAAAGCAGAGTGGAAACACGAATTTTCGAGATATCTTGAACACTCCGGAACAATAGAATAGCGAGAGGTGAACGAAATGAGGAAAGGGTATGATCAACAAAGCTTGAGTTGAGACCACCAGAGAAGAAAAAGAACGAAGAATGATGAACTTGAAGCTCCGTTAGAATCTTCATGAGAAATCATCGGATAAGACATTGACGGAAAAGAATGGAAATACTTCACAAAAATAAAAGGATACTTGAATAAGAAATATGGGTCCTTGAAGAAAAGGGTGGGAGGAAGGGAAAACAAAGGCAATTTGGGACGAATGAAAGGAACACCGTTGAAAAGAACTCAGATTGGATCTTGCAAATGTTGAAATGATCGAATCCACTTGAAGAGAAACACGCCAGTGAAAAGGATTGACAACACAATCTTGATGATCAAGAAGGATTGGTATTCACATCGGAGTATGAGAACACCATTTGGGGAAGGTATGGAAACAACACTTGACATTGAAGCAACTCGAATACCACAACTCAAAACAAAACAAAGGATTGGCTTGCAGAATAAGCCGGAACAAACATATGATAGACATTTCGTCCGAAGTTTTCGTGGTGGGGCCTACACGGGCTCGATTGTACAGCCCCATCATGTACAAGGCAGTGCACATGACAGACGAAGCGTCCCCAAGTCGGCATAGCCAAGGACTCTTTAAGACACATTGAGACCACTGTAAAACCAACCGTGAATAGGCAGACCACTAGACGTCGAACCCCAATTTCATATCATACATCTGTCGGAAAGATATCCTAAGAGCTACTTGAATTCCCACTTACAAACTCCCGAAATTTTCCGGTTATGCAATCAGGTGTTGGGGATACATGGGAACCATAATATCTCACCCAAATCTAGCAAATTCTACATCCAGCTATATCCATCTTTCAACACATAACCAAGAAACCTTCGGAAATCGTTTACCTCAACCTTCGAAAAGCATCCGTTATATGAGTTATGGAAATACTCCAAAACTCCCGCCCCAGTACTAGGTGCCGTCAAGGTTATCTCACCAACAACTTCATAAAAGAGATTTTCGATGTCGGCGAATTCAGGTATTCCAGAACTGCAACGTTAAAATTGTGACGACAACACCTTTGAGCTCAACTCCCCGGGACACTGCCACAACCCCTAAATGTCAGGAGGCACCAGGAACAATGTTCTCATCACAAATCGATCGGAACGATTCCAAGATACCTGCGTGATCCTAGATTTTTTTAGTGAAATTTGAGAAGAGAAGAGTAAAAACTCTACGCCAGGATGCCTCACCAGAGCGACGAAGGGACTGAGGATTAAAAAGAATTCCTAACTCTCCAATATATATAATCCTAAATGACTCAAAACATTTTTCTAGACTCAACAACGCCATCGATTCGATCAAGAGGGGGCTCCTATGGTTGGGGAACGCTCTGATACCAACTTGTAACACCCTCGATGCGGCTATATCTCCCATGTGGCGAAGCACGACTTAGAGGCATAACCGCATTGAAAGAAATGTCGCAAGTGAGGTAATCTTCACACAACCCATGCAATACATAAGGGAAAAAGATACATAGTTGGCTTACAATCACCACTTCACACAATACATGAATAAAGCATTACATCATCCAGATACACTCAAGGTCCAACTACGGAACCAAAATAAAAAAAGACTACCCCAAATGTTACACATATCCCCGATCGACCCCAACTGGGCTCCACTACTGATCAACTAGACCGAAACAACACAAAGGACAAGATCTTCATCGGGCTCATCCTTGAGCTTGGTTGCATCACCTGCACGATATCATCGGCACCTGCAAATTGGTTTTGGAAGTATCTGTGAGTCACGGGGACTCAGCAATCTCACACCCTTGCGATCAAGACTATTTAAGCTTATGGGTAAGGTAAAGGTATAAAGTGGAGCTGCAGCAAGCGAGTAGCATATTTGGTGCCTAACATACACAAATGAGAGCAAGAAGAGAGGGCAAAGCACGTTAGAGAAAACTATGATCAAGAAGTGATCCCAGAACAACCTACGTCAAACATTACTCCAACATCGTGTTCACTTCCCGGACTCTGCCGAGAAGAGACCATCACGGTTACACACGCGGTTGATGCATTTTAATTAAGATCAACTTCAGGTTTTCTACAACTGGACATTAACAAATTCCCATCTGCCCATAACCACGGGCATGGCTTTCGAAATTTCAAATCCCTGCAGGGGTGTCCCAACTTAGCCCATCACAAACTCTCACGGTCAATGAAGGATATTCCTTCTCCCAAGACAATCCGATCAGGCTCGGCATCCCAATTACAAGACATCCTCGACAATGGTAAAACAAGTCCAGCAAGACCACCCGATGCGCCGACATCCCGATAGGAGCTGCACATATCTCGTTCTCCGGGCAACATCGGATAAGCAATCCATACAACTAAAACCAGCCCTCGAGTTTCCCCAAGGTGGTGCTGCAAGGGGCTCTAGTTTGGACCAACACTTAGACAAGCACTGGCCCAGGGGGGTGAAAATAAAGATTACCCTTGGGCTGGCCTAACCCAAGGGAAAAAGAGGCTAGGTGGCGAATGGTAAAACCAAGGTTGGGCCTTGCTGGAGGAGTTTTATTCAAAGCAAACTGTCAAGGGGTTCCCATTATAACCCAACTTTGTAAGGAACGTAAAATCCGAGAACATAACACCGATATGACGGAAACTATGGCATTATAGTTCGGGAGCCCCTATCGACAGGGGGAATCCTACTCCTACTAGGAGTAGGTTCCCACCTTACCTAGTCCTACTAGGAGGGGAAAGGAAGGGAGAGAGGGGAGGAAGGAAAGGGGGGCCGTCCCCCCTCCCAATTTAGTTTGGTCTTGGGGGGGGGGGGCTCCCCTCCTCTTGGCCTTCTCCCCTCTCTTCAACTAAAGCCCATGTAGGCCCATTAAGCCCCTGGGGGGTTCCGATAACCTCCCGGTACTCCGGTAAATGCCCGAACTCATCCAGAACCATTCTGGTGTCCCAAGATAGCCTTCCAATATATCGATCTTTATGTCTCGACCATTTTGAGACTACTAGTCATGTCCGTGTTCACATCCGGGACTCCGAACTACCTTCGGTACACCAAAACACATAAACTCCTAATACTGATCGTCATCGAACGTTAAGCGTGTAGATCCTACGGGTTCGAGAACTATGTAGACATGACCAACACTCACCTCCGGTCAATAACCAATAGCGGAACCAGGATGCTCATATTGGTTCCTACATATTCTAAGAAGTTCTTTATCGGTCAAACCACATAACAACATACCTTGTTCCCTTTGTCATCGGTATGTTACTTGGCCGAGATTTGATCGTCGGTATCTCAATACCTAGTTCAATCTCGTTATCGACAAGTCCCTTTACTCGTTCTGTAATACATCATCCTGCAACTAACTCATTAGTCACATTGCTTGCAGGGCTTTTAGTGATGTGCATTACCGAGAGGGCCCAGAGATACCTCTCTGATCCATGGAGTGACAAATCCTAATCTCGATCTATGCCAACTCAACAAATACCTTCAGAGACACCTGTAGATAATCTTTATAGTCACCCAGATATGTTGTGACGTTTGATAGCACACTAAGTGTTCCTCCGGGATTCGGGAGTTGCATAATCTCATAATCATAGGAATATGTATAAGTCATGGAGAATGCAATAGCAATAAACTAAACGATCATAGTGCTAAGCTAACGGATGGGTCAAGTCATTAACATCATTCTCTAATGATGTGATCCCGTTCATCAAATGACAACTCATGTCTATGGTTAGGAAAATTAACCATCTTTGATTAGCGAACTAGTCAAGTAGAGGCATACTAGTGACACTCTCTTTGTCTATGTATTCACACATGTATTAAGTTTCCGGTTAATACAATTCTAGCATGAATAATAAACATTTATCATGATATAAGGAAATATAAATAACATTTTTATTATTGCCTCTAGGGCATATTTCCTTCAAGGTGAACCTCGGTTGGGGGGAGCATGCATTCATTGCTTAGGATTCCCTTCATGGTGACACGAGGTGTGGGGGTGGGGGCTGCTAGCTACTTCGCACTTTGCTAGTTGAACCTCGATTTGGGGGGAGGGGGCATGCATTCATAGCTTAGGATTCCCTTCGTGCCGGCACAAGGGGGAGGGCTGCTAGCTACTTTGCACTTTGCTAGGTGAAACTCGGTTAGGGGGCATGCATTCATAGCTTAGGATTCGCTTCGTGTTGACACGAAGGAGGGGGGCTGCTAGCTACTTTGCACTTTGCTAGGTGAACCTCGGCTGGGGGAATGCATTCATAGCTTAGGGCCCCCTTCGTGCCGACACGAGGGAGGGGGGCTGCTAGCTACTTCGCACTTTGCTAGGGTGAACCTCGGTTGGTGGGGGGGCATACATTCATAGTTTAGGATTCCCTTCGTGCCGACATGAGGGAGGGGGGCTGCTAGCTACTTTGCACTTTGCTAGGGTGAACCTCGGATGGGGGGGCATGCATTCATAGCTTATAATTTCCTTCGTGCCGACACGAGGGAGGGGGGCTGCTAGCTACTTCGCACTTTGCTAGGTAAACTTCAGTTGGGGGGAGGGGGCATGCATTCATAGTTTAGGATTCCCAATTCGTGCCGACAAGAGGGGGGTGGGGACAAGCAATACCGTGCACTTTGCGAGAGAGGTGCCAAATCGAAGTTGCATTTGGTATTTGAAAATCAAACAACCCTTTAGATACATAAATTTGGTCCACATGGAAGTGTGTTCGTGTTCTGACCCTCTCCCGCGTCATTTTTTGCCAAATTTATGAACATTAGAAAAGTCAGATGGCGCAGCAGACACGGTTCACTCAAACTAACTGTGTGCCCGTTGGTGCCCTTGTCATGCACACATCCGCACAGTACATTGGGCTCCACGAGGCTCCCCCTCTCAAAAATATCTACCCGCCTTGAGGGTTTTTCTGTTGCATAACACACGTTGTTATCTCCGGGCCATGTGCGATGTTTCTTGTTCCCAATCCCGCCTCCATCCCTAGAAAATATCTACCCGCCTTGAGGGTTTTTCTATTTCACAACACGCTTGTTATCTCCGTACCGTGTGCGATGTTTCTTGTTCCCAATCACACATGCATCCCTAGAAAATATCTACCCGCCTTGAGGGTTTGTCTATTTCATAACACACAGTTGTTATCTCTAGACCGTGTGCGATTCACTATCATCAAAATTTTCAATAGCCCGGCATTTCACTCCCGCGTTTGACTCCCGCATAGTAAATTTTTCAGTACCCGCGTGATTTCCTTAAGCACCCCGCCCCCTCCACACACACACACACACACACACACACCAAAACCTCCTCAGGCATGCACACACACACCCCCTCCCTCGCTCGAAACCCTAGCAAGCCCCACCCCCCCCCCCCGCCGCCGCAAGGCCTCCATTGTCAACATCTGCCGGTTTGCCCGTGCAGCTTACCCACCAATCTCCATACCCAGGCCGCCCTGAGTTTCTTAGATGACGCCTGGCAAATGCCCCCTTTCCCATAGATCCCCATCCCCCACTCCAGAGCATCACAGCCTAAGCTCGACTATGCTTCTCATGGAGCTCGAGGAGTGACTTGCCCAAAAGAGGTGTATAGCGGTCTCTTCACCCGACATAGCTGAGGAAGCTGACGACCATTCCTGGCGGTAGGCACTCAAGCAGCGGGCTACAGTATGCGGGCATGTCTCGGCCGCTAGCTACGATATCGAGGTCATCGACAGCGACAGCCTGAGGCGGGCTATGTCACATGTTAAGTGGCCCACCCCCAACCCCTCGGGTTCAACCGCATCGATCTCATCCATGGCCTCGATGCTGATCTCCTCTGGCTCGTTGTCAACAATTTGCCATTCTACGTCACCATCGAGCCCCTTTTCTCATTTCTGAAGGACACGTTCTGCAACACTGGCTTGGGATCCAAATCTTCCAAGTCAGACCTCACTGACGGCGACCACGAGGAGGGCACCCTCTCCGGCTCTTCGAAGGGGAAAGAGCCCATCATATCTTCCAAGGGGAAGCGCCCGTCTGTGACATCAGGGAGGGCACCCTACTGTTGTGCTCTTCGATGGGTATGGAGCCCATCCGCGACAACATGGAGCGCATCCAGGGTCCATGCTGTTCCCATGGAAACGATCCCATCTGTGACAAGTGAGGAAACCCATGATTTGTTTTGCCGTGCCTCTTCAGAGGGGGAAACACATGATTTGTTTTGTCGAGTCCCTTTTGTAGTGTAGTGAGAATATGTCCAGTTTTAATTGCTATATCTGGTTGTTTGCAGTATGCCTTGTATATTTCAGGTTCTCACAATGTGATGCTCTATATGTGCAATTATTTACTATGCAGTACATTTCATCAATCCATTTTTAACATACCGATAGGAATGCATTTATTTGCTTGCTGTTAAGCCTATTATAGCTAGCATATGGCTCTTTTAAAGTTTTTTGATTGTTCGGTTGTTTTTAGTTAGCATATGTCCAGTTTCAAATGCTATCTTTGGTTGTTCATAGTATGCCTTGTTTATTCCAGTTATTCACAACGTGATGTTCTATATGTACAAGTATGAACTGTGCAGTTCAATTTCATCAGTACCAGTTTCAACAGTACCACTATGAATAACTACATTTTCTCGCTTTATCTTGTAGTTAACACACTTTTCCATTTTTATTTAACAATAACCAGTGTACTTAGACCGGCACAATACCAGTTTGAATGACTATGTTTGCTTGTTGTTAAATCTTAGGCCTGTTGCAGTTAGCACACCTTTCCACTTGTTTTGCTTTACTAGCGTGCTTAAACCTGCACACTGAAGCTATCTTTTGGAGATTTATTTTGTCTGCCATGTATAATTTTGGTTGATGTTTAGCTTGTTATGCTTAACATGCCTCTCAATGTACCTACAAAGGACAATTTTGGGAACGACTATTGTTTTCCATCGAGGTTAGTTTCATCCCATGGCTTATATCTGCTCACTGTTCAAGATATTGGTAGCTGGTACCATATAGGCCGGCGGTTGATAAGGGACTAATCGGTGAATCGGACTTTTAATGGAACATATCTGCAACCCATTTATCGTTAGGTTAACGAGGGCCATATGTAATATATCTGAAGCTACATAGCAACATACAGTGTACTTAATGTCTAAATATACAATCCTAGGCTACATACCAACAAGGAAGAGTATTACATTAATGTTCTAATGATGTCTAGATATACGTAGAAGAGCAGCAACAGCAACAACAACAACAACACAACCCTGTTTGGATACTCAACTTAGCTAGAGGTTAGAGTTAGTTTCTAGCTTAGTACTAAACCTGAACTAACTCCATCCAAAGAGTTGTTTGGATGGTAGGGTTAGATTGACAATAAAAGCACTAGGAGAACTAGCTCCAATTAGCACCTCTTGGGTTGGATAGTTTTTTTGGGTGGGTTATAGATGCAACTAGCTCAAACTAGCCCTCTTCTTTAGATATACTTTAGGGCTATTTGAGCCCGAACTAGCTCAAACTAACCATAACCCCTGGATACAGCACCAGTTAATCAACCGATAATTTGTAAGAATGCACTAAACTCCTTTCGGCCCATAATATAATATGTTATTTCATCTAATATGTGAATATATTGGATGTTATAAGATACTCCCTCCGTTCCTAAATATTTGTCTTTTAGAGATTTCAAATGGACTACCACATACGGATGTATATTGACATATTATAAAAGAGTGTTGTACTACATCATTGTGCAATTGTTGTTTAGCTTCTAATATTAACTTGGTGCATTTAGGTACATATGTCATTGGTAAAGATCCGCGCTTTGACCCTTTCTGTGTATGGGGCAACGAGATATCATGAACCAGCATCAAGTGAGGAAGCTGATAAAGATTGTTAGTAAAGTGGGTCCAAAGATGGTAATTAAACTATTTGTTTACACTTTATCCAAGACAACAGCGAACTACATGATGGTAAGTAAGAACTCTGTAGCCTTCTTCTTACTGCCCATAATGAGTTGTGTTAGATGACAATGTCTGAATCTTTTTCCTTTGCAGTGGTTGCCAAAGCAGTTTACTCAAGATTACCTCTCAAACTACATGATTGGTGGGCATGCAAAGGTTAAAGTATTTCTACCAAAACATGATGATTATCTAGATGTTTTCATGAAGACCATGAAGGATGGGCGGTCGGCCATCACAAGGGGTTGGACTAGAGTCATGTGTGCCTTCTGCATGGAGGAGGGCACAATATGGGCATTCTGCTTCACCTTGTTCAGCAACCAGAATATATTTCGCATCTTTCTTTACCGTCTTTAATAGTACAAGTATACAACTATGGTACATCATTCTTTATTTGGTTCTTATGAAATTCTTGAACATATGTAACTATGAATAAAATAATGCATTGGTTGTTTGAACCTGATGGATATGAATAAAGCTATAGCATACATTCAAATTCAAATTCAAATCTGGTACAATTTGAAATAGCAGCAATGAAATTACGGTGAAATTACGCTCTCCAGGTTGTTACGGCACACATGGTTGGTAAAACACAAACGTTTGCGATATACACCATAATCCAAGATGGTTCACAGAGAGGAAACGTGTGCAAGCATGCACACAGGTGCCGTTTCCAAAGCTTGTGCGATGTCAAACAATATCACAAACGGTGTGGGAAACCTAAACATTTGTGTTAGTTGCCTTATCGTACACGATTTGCAACCATCAACTCTTTCTGATGAAGTATGCATCATAAATGTTGCACCACAGAATAGCATGTACGTATGATAGTTGTCGTGTACGATGATGTTACGACGGTCTGAAATTTTGTAATCCTGTCCATCACTCGTACGACGATTAGCTAATCTTCTTAACAGTGAACCATTTGTAATGGGCCGCGCATCATACATGTTCTAGAATAGTGAGCCATTTGTGATGGGTCACGCATCGTAAACGTAGCACCACAGAATACCGACTGGGATAGCAATGCGAGCAGAAACGTAGCACCACAGAATACCGACTGGGTCACGCATCGTAAACGTAGGGTCACCATCCCTGACGGTTTTTGGGTTGTGTGGGAAGGACCCCCCTACTACCCACACTCACTTGGTGACAGTTCGAAATGTCGTCGTTGAAAAGGGTTAAAAACCATTTGTATAGCACCGACGCGCACCAGTGATTGCACCTGTCTATCTTACAATGTCTGTATATTCAATGATTTTTCTTGTTTATTAGCCATTTCAATTGGAGGGGGTGATGGCAGTATCTGTGGGAGTAAAAACACGGTCTTCAAAAAAGATCGTGATACCTGTCGATGCAGCTAGAACCGTGGTTGTAATTTCCCAAGAACTAGCCCCACCACACATAACCCAGGCTCATGCAGATTGTACCCCTACCCAGTTGGATAGAGAACCGGCTACACCCCTTCTAACCCCAACCCCAACAGATAGTAACCCAGTTCTAGTTGACACAGCACCGTCTCCACCATAGAGCACCCAAACACGAGCAGTTAGTAAGGCAACTGTAGTGCTTATAGCACGAGGACCACTACTCTAAACCCACGCTTAAAGCAGAAGAATAATTGTTCTTAAGTCAGGTTCCGTAGCTATGGTTCATACTACTTTGCTCTTGCATCACTGTATTTACTCATACCAACTAATTTCAAATTTGAAGGATGCAATTGAAACTCCAATGGCGCAACAGGTATGTTTTAACCTACATCTTTAATGTGTTTGCTGTTGTAACTTTCTCTATGTTAATTTTAGTTTCAATTGAATAAATAGTTATGTTCTCATGTCATGCACATTACAAGTGTTCTTATTGCGGTGTAGTTTCCCACACTTATATTCTGTCTATGCTGCTTTGTCTTAAATAGATATGATTTGAACTGTCTCTATCTTGATTTGGCAACATAAACTAGAATGATATAGACCATACAGTGACCATACTACATAGATATATGTTTGTTTCATGTTGTTATCCTGTCCACCTTACTACTGAACTAGTTTACCAAAATGATTTTCATATACAACATGGTAAACCTGTGATGTGTTTGTTTGTTGCTCTTTTAGAACGCAGATAAAATATTGGAGAAGAGTACCTTGTTATGCAATGGTAAATGAAGTAATGCACATAAGGTTCAAGATAGTGAGACATCTCTGTTGGTCTCCAAGAAAGCTGATAAAAACAATATTGAACACACTGAGACAACCCCAAAGTCCTGTCTTTATGTAGTATTCGAGTTACTATCTACTACTGCTGGCACCAGCTCTTCAAACTCGCTGCCTGAATCAGTTTAGCTTCTTGAGTCTCAACTTCAAGTTGAAATACATCGATTAGATGTTATGCGACAGGAAGCGAAAGGACTAAGGAAGTCCTTGCAGAATTCAGATGCATACACTCTAGTGCAACAACAAGTGCTGGAGGATTTAAGCGCCAAACAAGAGAAAGTTAATAAGCTTGCTAAGCATCTTGCCAGCATTATGGGTACCAGGATATTGTTTCTTGAGCTCTTCTAAAGTGGTTTCAGTTTTGGACTTGTTTTGCTGCGGCATTTATTTGCACCGGTCGCCAACTTTGACAACTAGTGTATATGATATGCTGCTTTGTTCCCCAAATTTGCACTGGTGGAGAACTTTGATGCCCAGTGGATGTAATATGTGTAATAGTTGTGATAGCCTAGCATAAGTTGCTTGCTTATTTATTTCCTTGTTGTCTTGTTTATTTGTTTTCTTGTAGTCAGTGCAGTTCTTTTTCCATGGTTTGCTAGTGGCTGCAATAACCTATTTTTTTAAACTAGGCCACAGTAACCATGGGCTACATATTTACTGTAGTTACCATGGGCCTCCTATGGGCCGTAGAAGCAATGAGCCTTCTAAGGGCCATAGAAAAAATGGGCCTTCTACAGGCCGTAGCATCAATGGACCTTCTATGGACTGTATGATCGATCGGCCAAACATGGGCCAATAACAGACCGCATTATGAAAATGGGTTGACCATAATGGGGTGTCGTTAATCGGCCATATTTGATAGTGCTATGAAAATGGCTGAACAGATTAACGGACCATAAACGGGCCGATTGTAACCACGGGCTGAATTTGGCCCACAAGCAGAAAAGGCCAGTAATGGGCCGTAAGTAATCGAATGTTGGAAATGCGCCCAAGAATAAATGAGCCCTGAGAAAGCCGAAAGATAACACGGGGTGGAAATAGCCCAATGGAATAATGGGCCATTAATGGGTATAAAGAGGTACACTATTCGTTGCGGGCCAGATTCACATGGGACATTAATGGGCCTAGAGATACAAATGGCCTCGTATGTGCCAAAATACATCATAGGCCATACATGGGCCGGAAGTTACAATGGGCTGGAATCATATTGGACAGCCCAGATGAAGCTACTGGGCTTAATTTCGATAGGCCGTAACGGGCCATGAGTTAGCGATTCATAAATAGGCTATATACGAACAAGCCGTTCATAGGATTTCCGTGGGCCGGACCGTTACCTTTTAACCAAGTCAAACGGGCTGGCCTTTTTTTCCGGAATGGGCCTCTGTTGGGTCGTGCCATGTGTCAGACGTATCGTAGGCGCCTCCTGTCCAATGAATGTGTCACACCCAAGCTAGTTCATGCATTAGAGTGTTGCATCATGTCTATTTTCCCAGAAAACTGAAATGGCGATGGCAGAACCCCCAGCACCCCCTGGAAACAACTAGGGTTTACTAAAATCTTTTTCAATGAACCTGAAATGCACTTATAAAAAGTCCACCCTTTTTATTTTGGGGTTAGAACCTCTAACAAAATGGGTTCACATTTTTCCAGGACACATAAGGTGATTGGATTAAATCATTACTATTTGCATTTGGGAAATTTAAATCCTATTAATATTTTAAAATGCCCGAATAATCTTGAAAGTATTTTTAGGCTGTTGAGAATATTTCCAAATGTGCCTCTGAATATTTTCAGGTTTTTCCTAAATGGAATAGTATATTTACTATTTCAAAACACAGAACAGGAATAAATAAAAAGAAAAACAGAAAGCAGAGAGAGTAGAGGATTACCTGACGCTCACCTAGCAGGCCCACCTGGCCGGCCCAGCCCAGCCACCACTCCAGCAAGCTGCTTGGCTTGGCCAGGCAAGCAGGCAGGTGCTCGATGGCGGCACCAACGCGCGCCACGCAGCTGCCCACCGCCCTGCTTCCTCCCCTCGCCGTTCTGCTGCCCTGGTTCGGTCACCCACTTCTCCCCCGAGCTCACAAACACGCCTCTTTCTCCCCAGCTCCTCTCCCTCGCTCTCCCGCACCATGGCCGACGCTGCCGCGCCCGCACCACCGTGATAATCGCGTCCGTCGTCGTCCCCGTGCCATGTCACCGTGTCCGTTCGCTCCGCCGTCATCGACTATGTCGAGCAGGCCGAGCCCCGAGCGCTCGCCCGCTCTAGAGTCGCCCCGACCCCGTCTTTCCCCAACTACTGCCACCGAGATCTCCATCGTCGCCCCGCTCAGCTCCGGCCTTCCCCGAGCCCGCTTCGACGCTTGCTGCAACCGTCATGAGCTCAGTTCCGTCCTCCCCCTCTCTGTTAACTCCCTCCTGCACCGTATGCACCGCACCACGTTCACCCGCACCTGTCATCACCGACCTCGTCGCCGACGTGACTTCGGCCACCCACCGGCCACACCACCGTGACCAACACACTCACCGCACTCGTAGGAACCCGTAGCAGCACTCCACGCGCCTCGCCATGCCCCATAGCCTCGGGTTCGACCTCACCCGAGCTCCGGCAGCCGCACAGCTCGTCGCCGGCGACATTTCCGGCCACCCTGAGCTCCACCACTACCACCCAACGATGCGTCTTGCTCCCAGCTACGTGTAGATGCTCTCTGCCGTCCATTTGGTCGTCAGAGCACGAAACACGCACTGCCCCGCCGCGTCTGGCCTCGCCGGCGGCTAAACGCCGGCGAGATTGACCTCGTTTGACCCTAGTTGGCCCTGTGTGGGCCCAGGTTGACTTCCCCTGAGTCTATGACAAGTGGGACCGCTCTACTAATTAACTTAGATTAGCACTAACTAAATTTAGTTAGTTAATTAACTACTGATACGCTGGTCCCACTGGTCAGGTTTGACCTGGACCAGATCCGTTGACCGCTGACGTCACCCTGACGCAATGCGGACGCAATAATTCAATTACTGGAATTATTCTTATATAGGAAATTCCAGAAAATATTACATACTTCAAAAATTCATAACTTCTAATCTGTAACTCCAAATGCAAAGATTTATATATGAAATTTGATTAGAAAAATTCAATCTTTCCGTCTGTAATGGTTTCATGCATGACAAAACACTTTAACCTTGATGTTTAGGTGAAACAAGCTAATGCACTTATATGGCTTGAGAACATAAGCTTTCATTTGAATCCTTGATTCAAATAGACTCAAACCAGCTTGTTTCACAATGCATTAGGAAGGACACCTCATATTGCCATGTTATAGCATGCATCATATTGTTGCATAATGCCATGTGATGATTGTGCTCTGTGGTGTCTTTCGTGGTAGGTTCTGCCTCCGTGGATATTCTCGAGTATCCAACTGAAGGGCAGTACCCTATTACTACTCCATCAGGCAAGCAGCCCCATTGATCATATCAATACAATCCCATGTTATCGCTCCTGCTCTCATTTACTGCATTAAGACAACAACGTTTCAAACTGCTGTGTGCTGCGGTAGTTGAACCCTTATCCTCTGCACGACAGGTCATTGCCGCAGTAACTAGATGAAACCCACTAGGATATGTAGGAGTTGAATGAGCCATGTATGTGTTTCCTACCTTGCTATGCCTGCTATGCTTAGATTTGTGTCAGGTCTGGTTCATCTGGGTGATGGGCTAGAGTGAAATGATCATGTCGGTAATATGAGGGATGTGTTGAACATGATTTGGTAAAGGAATCGATGAGAGGCCATGTAGGAGTACATGGTGGGTTGTTTCATTGAGGCCGTCCTTAAGAACTAAGATCTGTATGTGTGATTCAAGAATCAGTTACTACCATGCATTGGGCTCGAAACCAATGGACCCTCTCGGTATCTTAACCACCCTAGTACTCTGTCCAGGTGTTGCAACTAGTTTCTGGTGTTTATAGGTTATGTGTTGGCGGCCGTGCGTAGTGCTGACCCTTGGGGTGGGCTATGATGCGGTAGATACACTGTGGCATGGTGTACCGAGTCACCCGTTTGGTGTCTCGGGAACCGTGTTCACATCGTTCGGGGCCGTATGTGGAAACCTTGGCCGGACTCCGTGCGGTTGGAACCTGGATAGGTGATAAACCTGGACTAGAGACTTGAGTGTTTAGGTAGGCCGTGGTCGACACCCTCGTTGGGCTTCCGCTTGAAGGTTGCCGAGTACATGTTGTGTAAACGACGGTAAGTGGTGAGAGCGTGTGTGAAGAAGTACACCCCTGCAGGGTTAACATCATTTATTCGAATAGCCGTGTCCACGGTAAAGGACTACTTGGTTGCCTATACAATTCATAGACAAGTTAATGGTTACTACTAAAAGACTCAAGATAAGTGTGAGTACCGCAGATGGCCCTCTCGTAGGATGACGAGGGAGGATCAATGGTGGAGTATTGTGTTGGTGGTTAGTGGACTCATGTGCGAAAACTATTTTACAAGTGGTGTGTCATAGGATAGTTTAGCCAAGAGTCAAAGCTGGCTTGCTGCAATAACTCCACCACCTTCTTGAGAATGAGCATGTATAGTAGGATCTGTTGTAAGACTTGCTGAGTACCTTTGTATTCATGTTGCTTCAATTACTATTTTCAGACGACAACACCGCCCCCTCCGACGGGTTTTATGTAGACCTCGACGTCGATGAGTGACTTGCCACCCAGGTGGTGATTCTGGCCATGGAGGGCCCTATGTAGATAGACAGGCTTCGTCAAGCCTTCTTTCTTTCTAGTGTCTGTACTCAGACTAATTTGCTTCCGCATGTGCTTGTATCCATGTATGACTTGAGTGTCGGGTCATGTGACCCCTACCTATATGAACATGTTATGTATGGCTCTCCGGAGCCTTTAAATAAAGTACCTTGAGTAGTAGAGTTTTGTTGTGATGCCATGTTGTATTTACACATATCGAGCATATTGTGTGTATGATTGAAATGCTTGGTATGTGTGGGATCCGACAATCTAGTTGTTTATCCTTGGCAGCCTCTCTGATGGGCAAATGTAGTCTAGTGCCTCCATGAGCCATAGTAGTCTGCTACAGCCCGGTTCACCGGAGTCCTGCTAGCCCAGCACTACTGCTCAGGACACTTGACAGGCCGACATGTGTTTCACTTTGTTCCTGTGTCTGTCCCTTCGGGGAAATGTCACGCGGTGACATCCAGAGTCCTACCTAGCCTACTACAGCCCGGGTTCCCGGAGTCCTATTAGCCCAGTGCTACAGCCCAGATTCACACGCTGATGACCGACATGCTCGATGTGATTCATGTATGCTTGTCCCCATGGGTTAGTGCCGCTTTGGGTTCACGACTAGCCATGTCGGCCGGGTTCTCTATCATATGGATGCTAGTGATACTATCATATACGTGAGACAAAAATCGCAAACGGTCCCGGGCCATGGTAAGGCGACACCCGTGGGGATACCGTGCGTGAGGCCGCAAAATGATATGAGGTGTTACCGGCTAGATCGATGTGACTTGGAATTGTGGTCCTGACAGCGTTGGCATTAGAGCCGGACTGCATGTAGGTTCGTTGAGCCAAACTAGTCGATGTCGAGTCTAGCAATTCTTTAGTTATATGTAAGGGAATTGATTGTGGCAGGGAACGTAAGGCTCTTTTACTCCTTTACCTTATGCCCTCTGATCTGAGTCATTCTCTTCTCATTCTACGTGGATTAAGGACTAGGCTCTCTTCTCTCTAGCAGGTTCACGTGTTACTAATCCGTAGTAGCTTATAGGATTGTTGTTACAAGCCTCAGTACAGTTTCTACTACTTTTAGTATGTTGTCAGTTGAACCAGAACCTTGATATGATGTTGTTGAGTGGTTTTGCAAACTGTTGTGAATGTCTCGAATCTTTTTCTGAGCATTTACAGCCGTTATGCTGTCCAATTTCTCCTAGAAAATTCTAATGCCTTTGCATTATTCTATGCTTTTAGATGGCCACCCGTTCCCAGAACCAAGTGGTTCATCTGACTCGGTGCCTCGATGTACCCGGTCACACGACCATGCTGGTCCGAGTGATGGTCGAGACAGGCTATCGATGGTATCCTGAGTATACCGTCATGGAGCAGTTCCGAGACTTCAATCAGAGCCAATACCTTTGTACCGTCAGGATATATCCCTCTTATCCTGGAGCCACTGAACCCCTCCACTGCTCTTATGGACATGGGGTCACTATCGAGATGTCCATGCAGGACGCAGCTTACTCAATGATGACTATCATTCGAGCCAGAACTGCCTTGCTCCAGAACACAAATTTTCGCTACATGCCAGCCTCACTCTATAGAGCACAGGGTTACTATCAGGCTTTATACTATGACTCTACACATGAGGAGTCACTACTCCGCACCACTACCGAGATGCTCGAGGACAAGGACCATGAAAATCGGGCCTTGCGTATGGAGCTCTTCAACTCTCGTTCTGATCACTGGGCCACTTTGACTCGGTTTGCACCTGCTGTGCAGGAGGGATACATGGACATGAGGGACCTATACCCCGTACGGTCTGGATTGCCAGATTGTATGGACTGGTGTGATGTAGGAGGCATCACCCCTCCTCGTGGTCCCCGGCTGCCACCGTTTGTGGGACCAAGGCCACATCCAAGTCCCTATGGCCCGCAAGCTCCATAGGACCGTCTGTTCCCAGATGATCATGTTCCACTCCCAGGTTTTGGTGGTGACTTTTATGAGGATTACTATGGAGCTGTCTGAGCTAGTAGTAGTTTCACTAGTACTGTAATAGTTGTATTCTCCACTGTCCTGCGTGACCCGTGGGATACGACTTAGTGTGTATCATGTTCCGGAGGTGTAGGTAAATAATATATAGGAGTTTGGAATGCCTCCGATGAGATGTAACGTCTTTCACCGTAGTTTTACTCTAGCATGGGCTTGTACTAAGCTATGTACAGTGTGTATGACCGATGGTATATATATGGAAGTTTCTATATTACCATGTCGTGCGATGAACATCTCAGCATTCCATGTTATCCATTACATTCCGCACTTCTCTGCCAAGATTGTGCCATCCTTGTCTAAACCATTGTCTGGTTTTTCCTAGGATGGTCAACACCCGCAGCAACCCTGCTGCCCCGAAGCAGGGGGAAGCCAGTGCAGCTAGGGATGAGAATCTGCCTCACCCGCCTTCTCTGGCCAAATTTATGCTGGAGGCAGAAAGAAACAAGCGTGAGACTAACCGCTTGCTGGAGCGGATTGACAAGAACACTGCACATCATCAGCGAAACAACTTGGTGTCAATCAACGACATTATCAAGTTGTACCCACCAAAGTTTAATCATTCCGTCGAGCCCCTCGACATGGATGATAGGCTTCGCAGCATCACCCATAAGCTACGTTCCGCCAACGTAGCCGAAGCTGATAAGGTTACCTATGTTGCCTATCACCTCGAAGGCCCTGCTAGCCTTTGGTGGAAAAACTTTGAGGCTATGCGCCCGGTCGGCCAAATCACTACTTGGGCTGAATTTAGTGAGGCTTTCCGTGAGCATCACATCCCGGAAGGTCTCATGGATCGTAAGAGGGAAGTGTTCTGCAATTTCACCCAAGGCATACTGACTTTGGATGCATACATCCGTGATTTTGGAAATCTAGCATGTTATGCTCCTGAAGAGGTATCCACCGACGCTAAGAAGCAGGCAAGGTTCCGCAAGGGACTTAGCCCCGAGCATCGCCGCGATCTTCGTCTGCACGAGTGCACCTCCTTCCAGAAGTTGGTCAATAAGGCCATCAGTGCTGAGACAGGCAGACCGACTATGAAGCTTCATGCAAGCACTCCCGTGATTTTGGCTCTTCATCCGGCTCTGGATCTCAGAAGCGCCGGGTGTGGATTCCAAGCACAATGCTGCCACCTAGGTTCACCCCAAGGCCATCCTTTGAGGCGCCTCACCCCAAACAATAGTTTGCACCGCCTAAGCCCTATAGTGGCACCGCTGCTAATGCCGCTCCACGCCCCAATGTTGTGACACGTTTCAAGTGTGGAGAGCCGGGTCACTACAGTCGAGAGTGTCCCCAAAACAACAACCCCAACCAGTCTGGAAAGTCTGTTGGCCGTGGTAAGCCAGCGGGAAAGACATTCTACGCCAAGCCAGCCACCACTACACGTGGCCATGTCAACTATGTCTCAGCTGAGGAGGCTCATGATGATCCTAACGTCGTCCTTGGTACGCTCCTTGTTAATTGCCATCCGACATCTGTTCGTTTCGATACTGGAGCATCTCATTCATTCATATCAGAGAGCTATGCTCGATTGCATAACACGACATTCTATGACATGCCCACTTCCATGGTAATTCAAACTCCGGGTTCCAGATGGCAAACTTCTAGAGTAAGCCATAGGAATGAAATTCTTGTCGATAGACTTGTCTTCCTTGCATCCTTAATAGCTCTCAAGTCCTTGGACATAAACATCATCTTGGGTATGGACTCATGTCAGCTCATTATGCTAAGATTGACTGTGCCACTAGAACCGTTCAACTTACTTACCCATCGGGCAAGATAGTCAATGTCTTAACTCGTGTGGCCAAGCACCAGCTTTACTCCCTAAATGACAACCCCCTTCCAGACCTTGTAGATATTTCGGTAGTCCTAGACTTCCCAGATGTCTTTCCAGAAGAACTGCTAGGTGTTCCACCTGACAGGGATGACGAGTTCGTGATAGACCTTGCTCCAGGAACCGTCCGAATTTCTAAAAGACCCTATAAGATGGCACCCTTAGAACGAGCCAAGCTTAAGACTCAACTCGATGAGTCCTTGAAAAAGGCTTTCATCCGTCCTAGTTCTTCTCCTTGGGCTTGCCCCGTCCTCTTCGTTAAGAAGAAGGATGGAACGGATCGGATGGTTGTAGATTACCGACCTGTCAACTTGGTCACTATCAAGAACAAGTATCCGCTCCCCAGGATCAAAGATCTGTATGACCAGCTCACTGGATCCTCAGTCTTCTCCAAAATGGATTTGAGGTTGGGCTACCCTCAAATCAAAATCAAGAACGGCGACATTCCTAAAATGACTTTTGTTACTCGTTATGGCCAATACGAGTACACCGTTATGTCCTTCGGTTTAACCAATGCCCCAGCCACCTTCTCTCGGTTAATGAACTCGGTCTTCATGGAGTATTTGGATAAATTCTTCGTGGTATACCTCGATGATATACTCATCTAATCCAAGAGTGAGGAAGAACATGCCGAACATCTAAGGCTTGTATTGATGAAACTTCGAGAGCATCGCCATTATGCCAAATTCTCCAAGTGTGAATTTTGGTTGCCAGAAGTGACCTATCTAGGCCATGTAATCTCTGGTAAGGGTATTGATGTCAATCCCGAGCGAGTTCAAGCCATCCTTGATTGGACTCCACTTGGAACGGTCAAGCAAGTTCAAAGCTTCCTTGGCTTAGCGAGCTATTGTCGTCGCTTCGTCAAGAATTTCTCCAAGGTTGCCAAACCTCTAACTAAACTCCTCAAGAGAGATAAAAAGTTTGAGTGGACCCCACAGTGCGAGTTTAGCTTTCAGGAACTGAAAAGACTCCTGACATCTGCTCCCGTACTGGTACCACCAGATTTCTCCAAGGACTTTATTATCTATTGCGATGCCTCACGACAAGGACTAGGTTGCATACTCATGCAAGATCATCATGTAAATTCCTATGCTTCACGGCAATTACACCCCCATGAGGAAAACTATCCCACACATGATCTAGAGCTTGCAGCTATAGTCCATGCACTTAAAACTTGGCGACATTACCTTCTCGGTAATCGTTGTGAGATCTTCACTGATCACCAAAGCTTGAAATATATCTTCACCCAACCGGATTTGAATCTCAGGCAAAGACACTGGGTCGAGTTGATCTCGGATTACGACTTAGGAATAACTTACACCCCGGGCAAAGCCAATGTCATGGCTGATGTGCTAAGTCGTAAATCTTATTGTAACAACCTGATGTTACAACAAAGTCAACAACTTCTCCATGAGGAATTTCGTAAGCTTAACCTTCACATAGTTCCTCGAGGATTCCTATCCACCCTGGTGGCGAAACCTACCCTTATGGATCAGATCATCAAAGCATAGAAGGTAGATCCGGGAATCTCCCGTATCAAGAGAAACATTAAGAAAGGTCTCACGAATTGTTTCTCTGTTGATGATCAAGGTGTCGTATACTTTGGAAACCGCTTAGTGGTTCCCAAAGCACGAAACCTGAGGAGGCTGATTCTTAAGGAAGCTCATGAATCCCCTCTCACCATTCATCCCGGTAGTACTAAAATGTATCAAGACCTACGCCAGAGGTTTTGGTGGACTAGGATGAAGAGAGAAATTTCTTAATACATTGCTAGTAGCGACGTCTGTCGCCGTGTTAAAGCAGAGCATCAAAGGCCTACTAGCACCCTTCAACTTTTGGCTATTCCTGAATGGAAATGGGATAAAATCAGTATGGATTTCATTACTGGGTTTCCCAGGACCAAGAGAGGGAATCATGCTATCTTCATCGTTGTCGATCGTCTTTCCAAAGTAGCCCACTTCCTACCTGTTCGTGAGAGTATTACCGCTAGCCAACTAGCTGACTTATACATCTCCCAAATAATGTCTCTTCATTGTGTCCCATTGGAAATTAACTCAGACCGTGGAAGTCTCTTCACCTCATGATTTTGGTAAAGTTTCCAAAATGCTATGGGAACTCGTCTCTCTTTTAGCACCACCTTCCACCCCTAATCAAGTGGTCAAGTAGAGCGAGTAAATCAAATTATGGAGGATATGCTCCGAGCTTCTATCATCTCTTTCAGTATGGAATGGGAGAAATGCCTTCCATTCGCGGAGTTCGCTTATAATAATAGTTATCAAGCTAGCTTGGGCAAAGATCCTTTCGAAGTTCTCTATGGATGAAAATGTCGAACACCTCTTAACTGGTCAGAAACCGGGGAAAGACAACTCTTTGGCCCGGATATGATTTAGGAAGCAGAAGAGCAGGTTCGCGTTATTCGTGAGAAATTGAAAACAGCCCAATCTCGTCAAAAGAGCCAATATGACCGCAAACATAAGCTCATGACTTATGAAGTCGGCAAGAAGGCTTACCTTCGGGTTACTCCTTTAAAGGGAACCCATTGTTTCAGTATCAAAGGCAAATTGGCTCCTCGTTACATTGGACCCTTTCACATTCTTACCAAGCGAGGAGAAGTTGCCTACCAATTGGAACTACCTCCACATCTTTCCAGAGTCCATGATGTCTTCCACGTTTCTCAACTCAGGCATTGCTTCGCGGATCCTATCCGTGGAGTGGACCACGAAACGCTTGATCTACAAGATAATCTCACATATCGGGAATATCTCGTTCGTATCCTTGATCAAGCTGAGCATACCACTCGACGCCATAACATCAAGTTTCTCAAGGTTCAATGGTGACACCATTCTGAGAAAGAAGCCACTTGGGAAAGGGAGGATCGTCTTCGACTTGAGTACCCCACCTTCTTCCCAACAGATACTAAATCTTGGGACGAGATTCTTTTGAGTGGGGATGAGTTGTCACACCCTAGCTAGTTCATGTGTGATGCCCCCGATTTGACCGTACACTAATCATACACGCAAACGTGTACGATCACGATCAGGGACTCACGGGAAGATATCACAACACAACTCTACAAATAAAATAAGTCATACAAGCATCATATTACAAGCCAGCGGCCTCGAGGGCTCGAATACAAGAGCGCGATCATAGACGAGTTAGCGGAAGCAACAATATATGAGTACAGACATAAGTTAAAAAAGTTTGCCTTAAGAAGGCTAGCACAAACGGAGATACAGATCGAAAGAGGTGCAGGCCTCCTGCCTGGGATCCACCTAAACTACTCCTGGTCATCGTCAGCGGGCTGCACGTAGTAGTAGGCACCTCCCGAGTAGTAGTAGTCGTCGCCGACGGTGGCGTCTGGCTCCTGGGCTCCAACGTCTGGTCGCAACAATCCAGAATAGAAAGGGGGAAAAGGGGGAGCAAAGCAACGGTGAGTACTCATCCAAAGTACTCGCAAGCAAGGAAATACACTACATATGTATGCATTGGTATGAAATGGAAAAAGCTATCATATGTGGACTGAACTGCAGAATGCCAGAATAAGAGGGGGATAGCTAGTCCTATCGAAGACTACGCTTCTGGTAACCTCCATCTTGCAGCATGAGAAGAGAGTAGATGGTAAGTTCACCAAGTAGCATCGCATAGCATAAACCTAACCGATGATCCTCCGCTCATCGCTCTGTGAGAGAGCGACCACCGATTGTATCTGGCACTTGGAAGGGTGTGTTTTATTAAGTATCTGGTTCTAGTTGTCATAAGGTCAAGGTACAACTCCAAGTCGTCCTGTTACCGAAGATCACGGCTATTCGAATAGATTAACTTCCCTGCAGGGGTGCACCACATAACCCAACACGCTCGATCCCATTTGGCCGGACACACTTTTCTGGGTCATGCCCGGCCTCGGAAGATCAACACGTCGCAGCCCTACCTAGGCACAACAGAGAGGTCAGCACGCCGGTCTAAATCCTATGGCGCAGGGGTTTGGGCCCATTGCCCTTTGCACACCTGCATGTTGCGAACGCGGCCGGAGAGTAGACCTAGCAACCTCCATTACAAAGGAAGTTGCGTTACGCGGTCCAACCCGGCGCACGCTGCTCAGTCGCTGACGTCACGAAGGCTTCGGCTGATACCACGACGTCGAGTGCCCATAACTGTCCCCGCGTAGTTGGTTAGTGCGTATAGGCCAGTAGCCAGACTCAGATCAAATACCAAGATCTCGTTAAGCGTGTTATTCTAAAATAACCACGGACGCCGACCAGGGCCAGGCCCACCTCTCTCCTAGGTGGTCTCAACCTGCCCTGTCACTCCGCCTCAAAGTAACATTTGGGGGCCGTCAGGAACTCAGGCCCACCACTACCTGGATGGAGCCACCTGCCCCTTCAGCCCCCATCTCCAAACAGTATCACCGGTAATGTAACAGTGTAGAGTATATAGTATATGCCCATGATCACCTCCCGAAGTGATCACGGCCCAGTAGTATAGCATGGCAGACGGACAAGAGTGTAGGGCCACTGATGGAACACTAGCATCCTATACTAAGCAGTAGGATAGCAGGTAAAGGTAACAACAGTAGTAGCAAGGACAGGCTATGCGGTAGTATAGGATTAATTGAAAGCAGTAACATGCTACACTAATCTAATGCAAGCAGTATAGAGAAGAATAGGCGATATCTGGTGATCAAGGGGGGGGGCTTGCCGGGTTGTTCTAGCAAGAGAGAGGGGTCATCTTCAATGTAGTCGAACACACGGACATCGGCAGTAGTCTTGGAGCCTACCGGAAAGAAGTAATGGAGGGGGGGCATAATAAATGACAGAGCAATCAAAGCAACACAAAGCATAACATGGTGATATGCGGTGCTAGGGGTGACCTAATGCAGTAGGAGGTGATACCGGCGAAGGGCGAAAACATCCGGGAAAATATCCCCGGTGTTTTGCATTTTCAGATAGATGAACCGGAGGGGGAAAGTTGCGTGTTCGCTAAGCTAGGGATGCGTTGCGGACGAACGGGCTGCGTATCCGGGTTCGTCTCGTCGTTCTGAGCAACTTCCATGTATAAAGTTCTTTCATCCGAGTTACGGCTAATTTTCTATGCTTTTCTAAAGTTTTAATGATTTTCCGAAATTAATATCATTTTGAAATAAAAGAATAAAATGCTATGGGTACACAGAGTGGAACCAGCCAGGGTGCATGACAAGTGGGGCCAGTCAAAGTCAACATAGTTGATGTTGACTTGGTCAAAAGTGAACAGTGCAGGAGGGTCCTATATGTCATAGACTTAGACATTTTTTATAGAGCTGATTTTATTTAAACTAACTGTAGATCCACGTGTCACCGGCTATTAGAATAACTTAGCACTAACTTTAATCCTAAACTAAATTAGTCCTAATTAACACAAGGGCCGGCCACACACGGCCGTGGGTCGTGGCCAAGCCGGCCACACACACACACCACACAAAGCACGCAACACACACAGTGCTAGGAGTCAATTCTGTTGTTTGTTTAACACAAGATAGCATTTTCTGAATTTTGTAGTATTTACAGCATGCATTGAAAGGATTTGGTCCAGTGAGATAAAGTGGTGTTTGTCACATATAATTTTTAATCATATTTTTGTTAGCCTTGTTAATAGTTGTTTAACTGCAGTTTAGGGCCTGCCCAAGGGTTTACTCAATGTAAAAACTGGAAAGCTAGCTAGTAGCTACAGTAACTACAAGTAGTATTATAGCAAAGCAATAAAAGTAGTATCACAGCAAAGCAGCGGCAGCGCTAGCAACAGGCAGCGCAACGGAGCATGGGGAGCCCCCTGAACGCCGGCTGAAGGCGGGCGCGACGGCCGCACGCGTGGGCGACGACGGCTGGCGGGCACGGTCGTCCGCACGCGGGCGCGGTGCAGGGCTTGGCCAAGGCCTGGCAGGCGCGTCGCGCAGCTGGGGACGCGCATGGGGCGGCCAGGGAGCAAGCAGAACACGACAGGGAGCGGGCGGGCGCGTGCTCGGGAGCAAACTCCGGCCACGGCAACAGAAGCGTGAGCAGCGACAGGAGCTAAGTAGCAGCAGCAGCAGCACAGCAAGCAACACAGCATAAAGCAACAGCGGCCGAGCAGGGCAAGGCCCAGGCAGGTGCTGGCGCGCGGAGGCGGGTCGGCGAGCGCCATACTAGGCGGCGTTGGAGCAGTAGCGGGCGAAGTAGCACTAGACCACGACGAGGCCGGCGTGCGCGCATAGAAGTAGTCACAGCACGCACGCACGTACTCATACGCGGCAGCTCGGACGAGCTCGGGGACGGCGGCCTACGGTGCAAGAACGGGAGGGGAGAGGATGTGCTCACCGAGCAGGCACAGGGAGGCCCACCGAGTGGCTTAGGAGCAGGAGAGGTGGCCGGTGTTGGCGACAGCAGCGGTGACCGAGACGAATGGAGGTTGAGGACGGGGAAGCAGCGGGTGTCCCGGTTGCTTCCGGCTCGATCTCGCCCATGTAGTCGAAGCAGGCGACGAAGACGGTGCCCCTGGCGCGGTCTCTGGCAGCAAGGAGGCCATCGGTGACTGCTATGCCGGCGACGCATCCATGGCGGAGATCAGGAAGGAGGGAGATCTGAGGAGGGAGGCAGGGCACAGTAGAGAGGGAGAAGGGATGGAGCGAGTGGGGGGGAATAGGATTGAGGAGTCGGGGCGTGGCGCCCTTATCTCCTCGTCGGCGTGGCCGGTGAGGTGGTCGGGCGGGAGCACGTCCCTCTTGCGGTTTGAGACCGAGGAACAGGAGAGGGGCAACCATTGCGGGGGGAATTGGGATGGATGGGTAGGAGTGGGCTGAGGCCAGGGGGAGCCAGGGCTTGTCTTTTATTTATCTTTTTTTCTTTTTATTTAATTTTTTTGTTTATGTTTTCTTTTAGTTACACATTAATTTTAGTTTAGTAAAATATGAAAATAGCCCCTGAAGTAATGTTCCAGAATAACCGACTTCCATGAAAAGTTTTTACCCTGAATTAAAATAGTTTAGCAATTTATAAAATACCAAAGGCATTTATATAATTGATTTTGCTACTGTTTAAATCACATTAGAGTATTTGAACATTTAAAAAAAGTGTAGTTCCTCCGCCATAATTACCTATGCATTATTTGGCTCACTCCGAACATTTTATTTTGAATATTTGAAAAAAATTATTGTTTGCCTTTAATTATAATTTGAATCGTTTCGAACTAACGTGAGTTTATTAACAGAAATCGAGGTGACGTGGCACCATTAGCAAGGGTTTACTGTAGCTTGATTATCCGGGCGTCACAATTCTCCTCCACTACAAGGAATCTCGTCCCGAGATTTAAGAGGGAAGTAAAGGGGAAGGTTCGGGTTACGAAATTCTAGGGAGTGTTCCTGGTCTTGGTTGTTCTTCGCGAAGAGGTTGATTCATTACATTGATGTCTTCATTTCGCTATTTTCAGGTCATCATGATGAAGTTTTCGTCCTTTCATTGGGAACTCCATCGTACTTACAAAAGAATAAAAGGGGGTAGTCTGGGAGAACGGAATTCCGCAAGGTTAACTATCTGGTAGATATCATCGAGCAAGGTGGCGGAAAGTAACTCTCGAATTGAAACTTAAGAAGATATCGAGAGCAAAGTAAGAAGGTACCATGAGAAGGTTCACACGGATAGGCAATCATTCGATGCCTAATCAGAAGGTAAAAGGTTTCTAGGCAACGAGATTAAGTATTGCGTCTGATACCAGAATAGATCACTAGGAAGGTGACCTGGCAATTACATATGTAGCCAGGCCCGAGATTTAACTTTGGAGACAGGGATATACAGAAGAGTCAGGTTTTGATCCTGAGGAACTGTGGGTTATGGGCCCACCATGTAGGTTAAAGTAAGAGGGCAGTGACATCTTGCATGGTCATGATAGCAAGCATTGTCGGGGAATAGCCTGTCAGTTATGTCGGCATCAACGTCGGTACCAAGGATGAGGGACGAGGAGAACCATTTTCCTGCTCGTTGAACGAGGCGGACTAATAGGCAAGGTTCTCGTCCATCGGTGGGTACCGGAATGTCATCAACAATAGTAACAGGGTCTTACTGACAGAGTTGTACACCGAGGTGTTTACACAAGAAGGAAATATTACTACTTATATCATACAGATCACAATAAGGGTTTAAACAAACCAATGGAAAGGAAAAATGGTTGTCAGTTTTAATCAGAACAACGGAAAGAAAATGTTTTTAAACACATATTTCCAAGGTATATCCTTCCCAAGGACAAGCGGAGCATGATATCCATGAGAGGATAGGAAGTAGAAAACCATTTAGGTAAGGGCAGAGGAATCTCATGATATTACCCATACAACGGTGTTAGGATAAATGGTAAAGAAAATTTAACATTGTGCTTCAAATGCTCCTATTGAAAATCGGAGTACCATAGACATGCCTCGAGATAGCATTGACATGGTCAACAGGTGAAGATCAGACTTTGGTAACAAAAAGGATCCATCAGGAACAACTTATAGAATAAGTCTTACAATTTCCTCACGGAAGAATGACTAACCTTGCCAAAAAGGAAACTATAACAATAGGTCCTCCGGCCAGGTGTGCTAGGCATGACATCACCTTACCGGGTCATATAAAGACCAATGTTATAACTCTTGGAAATGTCCCAACCATCATATCTGACCGAGTTTCAGATCCGGTTGGTGTCAGGATACCTCTGACTTAGGATGCCAGACAAGAAATGGTGCAACACAAATTGACGAGATGACAATGTAAGATTCTCGAGAAATGAACTATGGAAGCGAGTTTCAAAACAAGAGTTCATCATGGCAAAGTGAGGATGAGGAGGTGCTGATGGACTCGGTGATAATTCATCGAGATTTCCATAAAAATGGATTTCCACAAGTAGGTGAGAAAGGAGATAACATTTGTCAGATCAAATGATATAATGACTTACGCTCGAGGAGAACATACACAATTAAATATTGGTTGAAAGGTGCACGCGAGATATGGGCTTAGGTAGCATGACCAATGCTAGAATGGTGATTCAATAATTAATAGTCTAAGAAGGAGCTGCCGACCATTAACTCCAAAGCAACAAGGTTGCTAGGAGTATAGAATCCACGCAGTATCGTTCACTTATTGGTATTACGGGTGGAAGCAACACGGGGACCAAGAAGAATGGTGATGGCGAGAAGCATCACTATATCAAGAATTCTTAAGAGGTGCTGAAATTCTCACAACACCCTCGACATATGAGACAGTAATAATTCAAGGTAGAACATAATACGAGCTGGATTGCAAGTCGCATCCATAGCATGAATAAGTTTGTGATGGAAGGAAGGTAAGGATGTTGTCAATGGTAACTCAAATTACCAAGGGACTAGGGTGGGACTTAGCATCATGAATTCCATTGATATCCTGGAAGGAGTCAAAATGTTGATGATGATCACCATAATTTGTTGTTGAGAGGATCCACGAAGAAGCAATTGATCAGCGACTGCATCAAGCAAAAGGACTGATGCAACAAAAGATTATTGGAGCCACAAACACTATACAAACTTGGCGTCAAGTTTGTTGTTCGAGGTGAAACGATAAGACGAGGAAATTGACGAAGCTTAGTTCATCGCCGAAAGTTGTGCTCCAGGAATAAGGACCAGGTATCATAGTTAGAATTTAGCACAATAAGGATATAGCCAATTAGGCTAGGAATGACTTGAAGGATTATTAAACTCATAAGCAACGAAAATTACTTAGAGTATTGAATCGGAGTGCAGAATCGATACACTTATCGGTGTTCTTGAGTGACTAATAAATCAAAACTCGAGGGGGAGTGGAATCGGCGAGAATAATAGTTGGTGAAGAACTCATAAGAAGTTATGTAGTTTCATGATATTCTCGAGGTACCAGAGGGTATACTCGAAGGTAGATCATAATAGAGGTTGGACGAGTGCATTGATCTGTAGAGGACAAGTGGTTCAATTTGTCTGAGAAAAGGAATCAACGGGTATCAATATGGCCAGAACCATGATTGCAAAAGACCAGATCCCAGATATATTATGGACTTATACCAAGGGAATAATTAACTTAAGAGAAGCTTCCATGATAAGATCTACACAGTGTCCATGGGCATGAACACAAAGTTCAAGGTCGACTCCCACTTCTCCCATGCATGACCATTTGTATGAGTAGTTTATCTTATGAGAGAAAAGGATGAACAAGGGAATACCTTATTTGCAAACGTGGAGAGGGGTATGTGTGTATCTTTTTGCAAAATTGCCATCGTTTCCTATCCGTTAGATATAAATCTGATGGCCTATATTGCAGGATGGCACGCACACCATCAGCACCAACTCTGTTTTCTACTCCCTCCGTTCCTAAATATTTGTATTTTTAGAGACTTCAACAAGTGACTACATACGAAGCAAAATGAGTGAATCCACACTCTAAAATATCTCTACATACACATCCATATGTGGTAGTAAATTTGAAATCTGAAAACGACAAATATTTAGGAACGGGGGGGGGGGGGGGAGGGGGGCTATAAGAGTAGACATGGAGATATATCTCCAGCATGGACCACAACAAAATTGTGCTGGACTGGTTAGCGCTGGATGCTCGCAACACGATGACCCGAGTTCGAATTCTGTCTTTAAATTTAGATTTTTATATTATATATTACTTATTTAATATATACTTCTTTCACTACTGTACTGCCAGTGGATCCCACAGAGTACTTAGAATACAAGATTAAGGATGGACTCGTTTCTTTCTAACTTTCTGTACGAAGTTGTAACCACCCTGCAAGTCACATGTACACTGTACATGCAATTAACTTTTTATAGGGGGAGAATCATACACGCAATTAACTCAAATGGATTGGATGTGACTCTATTATTTCCAGCATAAGAGCATCTCCAACGGCAGCCAGCAAATTTCCTCCTACTTCCTTCCGCGGAGGACGATATCAAACACCAGAGGCATACATTTTCACAACTCTAACCAACCAGATGAAATTCATGCAAACACGGACTGATTTCATATAAGCATGAATGATTTCATATAAGCATGAATGATTTCATATAAAAAAGCCATATATTCATATAAACATGATAGATTTCATTACATTTACATGAACTAAGTGGTGCTAATCTGGCTCTATTGGTATAATTAATAATCCCTCCATCCGCAAATACTTGTCCTAGAAAAGGATGTATCTAGACTTATTTTAGTTATAGATATATCCAATTTATCCATTCTTAGAACAAATATTTCCTGCCATCCGGAGAGGGAGTACCTAATCTAAATGGTTGCCCGCGGATCCCCTTGTCTTCCTCATGTCCGGTAGGCACTTGCGGGGTCGACAAAGGTCCTTGGAAGAGATGAAGCAACAAAGAAACCACCTGAATGCGCAGTCGTCGCCTCGGCGGTGGCCTTCATGGGACCCAAGTGGCGGCGGCCTCCTGTGTTCTACTTCTCCTCGATGATGGCGGCTGACACGGACAAGCTGGCCACCGACTCGTCGCTCTGCACACACACCCTGCTTCCGTCTCTACCTGCATGGCGCTGCTGCAGGCACGGGAGGCATGCCCACAGATACAAGAGGCACGCCCATAGACACGGGAGGCATGGGCACCGCATACACTGGTGGCGCGATACGACGCAACAGCGACAACGCCCGTACTGGCGTGCTCGCCGCCGTTCCAGCGTGGAGCAACTCACCACTCCTCATCGAGCTAAACTAGAGCGGCGAGTTACTGAACCATGCGCCGGCTTGGGGTGGCAACTGGCTCCGTCGGGCCAGGCGAGGTTGGTGAAGCACCGAGCAGCCTCGCCCGTATCCGAAGGGCTTGGCGGGCCACCCAGCCGGGTAGTATGCCGGAGAATGGCTCCTTGGAAGCCATCGAAAGAGTGGAGAAAATGGTGATGGAGGATATGGGGGAGCGACAGAGGGGTGTGATTCTTGCCTACTATCTGTTTGGCCTCGTTTAAATAGATGGCAGACGGTAGGAGCTTGGCCAGCGTCTGGCCTCGTTTAAACTAAGGGCGGACGGGAGGAGCTCGGCCGGCGTTGCTTTTAATTTCGGCCAGCTCATGAACGGCCATGTGGCCAGAGTAGGTTTCTCGGTTTGCATGCGTGTATAACAGAGGGGTTTGATGGAGGTGAGGAGGCGTGTTCCGCCGGGCGTGCAGCGGGCGGCGCAGAACTATTTGATTTGATAGCAGGTGGTGTAGTTCCCGATACGACTTTAATGTAGACGAGGGAGGGGGTAGCGGTTCCCAAAATTTTGAACGGCCACTGATGCATCCTCCTTCAATTAGCATCGTGAATGCATGAGGGAAGTAATGGGAGGAGGACCAGGAAAAGAGGCTGCACGATGTGAATGCAATGCAGTTTGCACTCATACAAAGGCACCCCTCCATTCCAATGCATTTACCACATCGTGCACACCTAAGCATTTTCCTAAGAACCTACACTGAGCGCAAAAGTGCTCACTCCAGACCCATGGAGGCGATGTGCGCGAGCGGCCAGCAGCTGTGCCAGATGGTCCACGACGTCGGCCTGCGACATGGCGCTGAGGATCGTCTCCGGACGGTGTTGGCGACCAGCTGGTGGTTGGCCGCCGTCGATGCCAACTACGACTCTTAGTTGGACCAGATGATCGTTGCTACCACCAACAAGTTCACCCTCCTCAAGAAGCTCGTGGACGGCATCGCCGTACTCCTCCATCCCGCGCACCTGGGCTCCTCATAGCCTGCCACCCTAATCGGCCTCCATGGTTAGAACCTCTTTCAAGCACTGGCGGCCCTGCGACTGCTCGCCGACGCCACGAAGACTATCCACCTGGAGGTCGTGCTCGCCGCGAGGCGCCTCGCCCTACAAGAATCCATCGACCTACACATCCACGTGTACGAGCAAATCGTGTACATAGGTCACTAGTATGCGTCGGTCCTATACAAATGGTTTTTAACCCCTTTCCGCAATGGCATTTGGAACCGTTGCCTAGTGAGTGACAGCGATAGGGGGGTCCTTCCCACAAGACCCAGAAACCATTGGGGAAATGGCCTTCACTACAAAAAAGACAAATCCATGACATTTTGGGCCCTATGAAATTTTTTCTGTCATGCTTATGACACTTCTATGACGATAATTGTGACAAAACCCAGTATCATCATATATGTGGTGGGCTCCTACTTCTATGACAAAAATCAGGACAAAAAATGGGCTTTTCGTCCTGGGCGGGCCGGAGACGCAACTGCATGACATTCTTTGGGCCGTCCATGACGGAGAAACTGTGGTAGAAGCGAGGGCGAGGAAAATATCAGTGAGTTCCTAGTTACGGTGGGTGCTCGGGGGCCAAGCGATGCGTGTTTCTCTCATACACGTAGGCGTGTGGGTGCGAGGCGTTGGGCTCTAACTGAACCCGAGGGATTGCACCGCAGGCCACGTGTTACTGACCCCGAGCGATCGATCGATGGTTGCCTCTTAATGAACAGTGAGTGTTGTTGGGGATTTGCATGAACAGTTCCCAGTGGGGGATTGGATGAATAGGAATCGATGGTAGTAGAGGCCATTGCCGCTGGATGAACAGTACCCTGATCGATCGAGCCGGTGGAGGGCTAGATGGACAAGCCCCGTGGAGGGCTAGATGGACAAGCCCCGTGGAGGGCTGGATGAACAGGACGAACCCATGGAGGGTTGGTTGAACAATAGCCGGTGGAGGGCTAGATGAATAGTAGCCCATGGAGGGGTGGTTGAACAGGACCCGTGGAGAGGGCTGGTTGAATAGTAGCCGGTGGAGGAGCACGCTGTGGAGGCTGGATGAACAAGAGCCCGAGGATGAACAGTCACAGGTGGAGGCTGGAGGAGGTCGACGGTGCATGAACAAGAGCCCGTGGAGGCAGTCGACGGTGGAGATTAACAGTATCTGTGGAGTCCCGTTTAGCGGTACGCCACACCCTTCCTGATGAACAGGACCCCCGTTTCAACCGTAGCGCTCCAACACAAGTATGTTTCCTCAGTTTTGCGGTACGCCACACCCCTCCCGATCAACAGGACCCGTTTCGACCGTAGGAGGTCCGTTTCCTCCGTTTTGACGACGCCAGACCCCTCCCGATGAACAGGATCCCATTTCGACCGTGGTCGGTCGAACACAAGGCCGTTTCCTCCATTCTGCGGTATGCCAGGCCTCATTTGCATCGGCTATTCCGTCCAAGCCGGTTGGCTCCCGATGAACAGCGCGTGTTCCGTTGCCTCACGATGAACATAACGCATTCCGTTGCCTCCCCATGAACACGACGACAATGCGGTTTCTCCGTTCCGACGCAGCCATGTACGCGGGCCCTGGCCGGATGTATGTGCGAGTAGGCGTTCGAGACCCCGCCCGTATGTACGTACGTGGCCGTATTCACTTTCTTGCACCATGGCCGTAGTATGTACGTGTACATGCTACATGTGCACCTCTACTATTACACGTGCGCGCCTCTACTACGACCAGTATGTACGTACAAGTTCGCGACCAGAATGACAATGCTACGTACGCTTCTGTCGGATTTCGGGTTTCGGCGAAACCCTTGAGGTTGGAACATTGGGGTGCGCACGAAGATCTCTCCCTTCCCTAGCTCACCCACTCCCCACGATCCCAAGGCTCAGCACATCGAACTCGATGAACAAAGGACACAAGGTTTATACTGGTTTGGGCTACTGACGTGGCGTAATACCCTATTCCAGTGTGGTGTTGTGGATTGCCTCTTGGGCTGAGGATGAACAAGTACAAGGGAAGAACAGCCTCCTAAGGAGAGGTGTTCTTCGGCTCGGTGAGCTTGTGTGGATGAGGATGGAATGGATCGGATCCAAGATGAGTTGCCTCCTACTGTGGTGGCTAGTCCTATTTATAGAGGCCCTGGTCCTCTTCCCCTATGTAGGTGGTAATGGATCCAACAACGGCCAAATTTGAAGGGAGGCAACTAGTACAAGTTATCCTGACAAAAGGTGGTCTTCGCCTGCCAAAGGCTCTGGTGGTGATGCCGTCCTAGGCTCCACGGTGACGTCCGTCCTGCCATCCTACTGGTCTTGGTCTTGTTGCACCAATATGGAAACCTTTTCCTGATGCCTCGGGACTCCTCGCCTGCGCCTGCCCCTATAGCACCAAAGAGGAAATGAGTAAACTGCGCTCGCTGGCGCCTGCCTGGTGCCCGCCTAGCCTTGGTCGTCATGGCTTGCATCACAGGAACCTCGCGAGGTGTCCCTCGCCTTGATCTCTCCGCCCCTTGCGAGCCAGCCTAGTGAGGCCACCCCCCGAGGAGCTCTTGTGCCATCCTCCTCGCGAGGCTTGGCCCCTCGTGAGGGTCTTCAGTGTTTGCTGGTGAAGATGGGCTGTACAGGGCCGCTGGTGGTGGCACGCTATGGGACGCAGGCAGTCAAGTCTGGGGACCCCCATTCCTTGAACGCTGACAGTAGCGCCCGGGCCCAAGGCACGCTCGAACTTGGCTTCGAGGCGAAGCCAAAGGGAGAAGTGCAGAGTGCCCCGGGACCCAACCGCCTGCAGCCTTGCTTATCGCGTGGCGACTGACGGAACATGGGCATCTCTACTTCCCCATGCTTCCTCGGCAACCGCTCGACTTGACGAGTCCCTGATACATGCAGAGAAATCCCTCATTACCTGTGATCGTAAGGGTCGTCGGTTGGCCTTCTCCTGCCATAAATGAGGAGGGGGCAGAGCCCCCGTCGCCTATCTCTTCCTGTTCCGCCCGCTTCACCTTCATTGCTTCACTGCTAGCAGCGACACCCATGGCACCGATACGAAGATTCTCAGCCGCAGAGAAGGGAAAAGTCCCCTGCGATGAGACGGGGTCGCTTCCGTCAAAGAAGAGCCTGGCCCGCCGCCGCGGGGTAGTCGTGAGGCCGGAGGTGTCCAGGCCTTGGTGCGAGCGGGCTCCCCCCAGGTATCCACTGCCATTGTATGCCCAGGCCGATGGCTCCGGAAGCAGAGGCGGCGAGCAGCACAATCCACGTCACGGTCGCGATCGTCGCGCCGTGGTGGCGCATTACGTCGCCCCAGGAACCCATGCTGAGGGCTCCTCGCGCGAACTCATGATGTGGGAGGCGATGCCTCCGCGCACTTGGATTCGCTTCCCGCAGTTCTTCTCTGCCGAGATGCCGCCGAGGGGTCCCCTCGAATTATGGCTACACCATGCCGAGTGCGATGCCCTTGCGACAGGGGTGGAGGTCGAGGTCATCTCCCCGGGCAAGATCTTCATGACCCGCGGCTGGGGTGGGGTCACCCGATTTTGCCGCATGGAGGGCGCCCTCGCCATCCATATGAGTATGACGACGCCTCTACGATGTTCTTCAAGGTCTTCGACGAGGAAGGCCGCCACTTGGAGTGCTGCCTTGGAGGGGGTCGTTGGGAAGGCGCGGACTGTTGATGATGGCGCCGGCGGCTTGGCGCGTGTAAATAGGGATCCTAGAAACCTTCTTCTTTTGTTCCCTGCGAGGAATCGACACGAACCCCATGGGGGGCGTGTAAAGGGTCTGTAATGCCTTTTGTTGATATCATCCTTATTATGAAGATTTACGAATACATGTCCTGCTTCGGCTCCGTCTCCCTTTCCAACTTCGTGGTAGATTGGTGCTCTACACCATCAGGTCCCAGTCCCCAGGCAGGTTGCAACCATCGCTGGTATGCCAAGTCGCGATGTCGTGGTCAAGGCCAGGAGGTGAGCGGCCTGAGGTCCAGTAAGAGCTCCCGAGGCGCGATGCTCAAGAGGTCCCCTTTAGCGTGCAAGCAGCTACCTAAAGGTAGGAAAGGGAGGCGTCGTCACCGTAACAAGGCTTCAACAGGTGGGAATCTTATGCCGTAGCGCTCGGCCGACCCGGGTGTGAAACTTATCTTGGCAGTCCAGAGTTGATTCCTTTTGCAGCGCCAGACTCGTGCATCGACGGCCATAACATAGCCAGGTTAGGCCCGTGTGAGCCTCCCCTCTTTCCCACGCTCTTCTGTATGCTCTGCATCCTCGAGTCCCAGCAAGGGGCTGATCGGCGACGCAGGCGGCCATGGTTAGTGAAAATCAAGCAAGTGATGACTATAAATAACCCATGCATGGGAACCAGCTAGCTTTGATAGATGCGAGAACGACACATGACACTGTGATGGACCCGAGCGGCCTGGGGATGATGCAGCCCGAGGGGCGTCCCCAGATAGTAAGCTAAAGATGCAGAAAGATACATGCCGCAGGGGCAAGCACGTGCGACATGGGAATGATGCAGCCCGAGGTGCGCTCCTAGCTGAGGAAAGCGGAAAATGTCACCTAGTTCCGTTGTCGAAGGAGTGTTGGAGTAGCTGATGATGTGCACAGGAGGGTCGCTCCTCATGGGCCGCCAGAACCCTGAGCCTCAAGAGGCTCTGGGGCTCGGGTGGTTCCTTGAGGACGATCGCCATCTCCACCCGAATGGCATGATGCCTGGCCTCCTGAGCCACCAGGATGCTCCGGAGATGACGCTGGTAGGCGACAGCTGTTTTCGGCAAGCCAAACGGCATGCGAACATAGCTTTGAGGTGGACCGTCGCACCGGCCAGCGCGCGAAGGCCATAAGCGCTCCTGAGATGCGGCCCTGTTGAGCCCTGGAATGTTGACGCAGATGTGTAGTCTGTCGTCCTTGCTAGGATGGCGAGCTGCACCGGGTGGTGGGCGGCTATCGCTGCACATGGTCCTTGCTTCTTGAAGCTCCTGGCTAGCCTTGATGATGAACTCCTGAGCACTGGGCGCTTCTCGCCAGCGCTCTTTTGAGGGAAGTGTGTAGTGAAGCACGCCTCCACATGGTGCCCGAGCGCCTCCCTCATGATGTTGGCTAGGTCTGAGGCCCTCCAGAAGAGAGCCCCCGAGCCTCGCCCGAGGACGGCGTCGGCCGTGCCTTCTTATGCGAGGGAGGGAAGTGCCCCAGGTGTGGGCGCCGATCCTCAGGCGGCGCCGCTGAAGACGCCGCTCTCCTGAGGCCCTGTGTGGAGTAGTTGCTTCTTCTTCTTGGGGACGGCCTCAGGAGGGTACTGGACGCCCTCGCTATCGGGGTCTTCGATTGCTTTGGCTTGGAAGGCGCGCTCCAGGGAGCACACTGCATCTCTTTCTTCGCAGGGGACGGTGATGATTCCGCCGCTTCCTTGCATCTTGAGGACGTTGTAGCCATGGTGGGGCACTGCCATGAACTTGGCTAATGCTGGGTACCCAAGGATGTCATTGTATGGCAGACGGATGTGGGAGATGTTGAAGTTGATGAGCTCGGTGCGGTAGTTGTCACGTTGGCCGAAGGTGACAGAGAGGCGGACCTGCCCTATCGGGGTGGTGGAGCCGTCGGTCACTCCTGAGAAAGGCTTGGTAGGCTGTAACTGATCGTAGGGCACGTGAAGGTTGTCGAACATCTCGACGGACAGGACACTGAGCCCCGCGCTGCCGTCGATGAGGGTCTTGGTGACTTGGACATTGCTGATGACGGGTGAACAGAGCATCAGGAGGATGCTGGCGGTCGCCGCGCATTTGAGCTGGTCTGCCGAGCTGAAGGTGATGGCGTACTTGGACCACCTGAGTGGGCGTGTGGCCTCGAGCCTGGGGAGGGCCGCGTTCACCTCATGATCAAACTACTTGAAGATGCGCTGGGAAGTTGGGGCCTGAGCACCGCCCAAGATGCAGGCGATAGCGTGCGGCTCCTGGAAGCGCCCAGCCCCTCGTCCTCATGACGGCCGTCGTTCCTTCTTGGTGGTGATCGCAGCGGAAGGAGGCCAGGATTGCCTTGAGGACGGTTCTCGCGAGGCTGGTCACGCCAGGCGCCCTCACGAGGCTGCTCCTGCCAGTGGTCCTCATGAGGCCGGTCGTGCCACTCCTCGTGGGGGCCACGGTCGTCCCAGCGTCCTCCACTTTGTCCTCCTCCTCGGCCGTACCCCGGTCGTTGCGCTCGGGGCGTCGACCGAAGTGTCCATCTCGGATGGCCCTGAGCTCTTGACAATCGTTTGTGCTGTGGCCGTGTACACTGTGGAAGGCGCAGAACAGACAACTGCTTTTGGACGACTTGGGGTGGTCCCGGCCGCGGTTCGTGTCCGGCTCCGCCGTGAGCACGGCTACTCCCTTGTGCTTTATGTCCTTGACCTTGACTTTCTTTTCTCTGGATCGGCAGCAGGGAGGCGGTGGAGCTTTGGGGGCGGGTGTTTCGTCGTGCCGAGGAGGAGTACGAAGACGGGTACTTTGCAAGGAAGGTCATAGGCACTGGGCACCTCGTCGCTGCGTGGAGGTGGGTCGATAAGCTCCAGCGTGCCACCGACAAGGAGCTCCGGTCAGCGCCCAACGAAATGGCAAGATCGAACGTGCCAAATTTGTGAGAAGGTGTTAAGTTAAAATTGATCCATGCTTGCATTGGCGGCAACATCCCCCAGATCTGTCTGAATCAACAAGGCATGTTAGGAAAAAAAGTGTCTGGAGGATGCAACATTCCGATCATTTTGTGCAGTTCCACTAAAATAGAGTTGAGCATCCCTGTTCCAAAGATATTAAGTGTGATGATGATAATAGAGGACTACTGATGACACAATAAACACACAAATAGAAGCCGGTCACCTTTGTAGTCTCTCTAAAGACTAACTAGTTAGAGAAGATTAAGCAAATGGTTGGAGAAGATTAGGCTCGGAGTTGGATGAGGAGGATAGAGCACAACCAATCTCCCTTTGTGCAGCTGCACTGAATGTAGCGACGTTGCCCGTGTGACATTTTAGTACAACTACGCAAAACACTCTTAAGAAAAAAGTGATTTGTGCAGTTCGCCAAAAGGTCGCAATAACAACGAGGTGAAATGGATAGGCCTGTTTGCAAAAAAAGAGGTAGAAAGGAAACAATTACTGGCCAATAACAGTTGATGACACATACGACAACAAAAAAGAAGCACATTCCTTGCCCTAAGGGAAGATAACAACAAGGTTGTGTTTGTCTAAAACGGTGTGAGGACGAGATTGCAATATGGAAAGTACGCTGGACGAGCTACATTTTGGGCAAAGAACTATGGAAGATCCACATGCAAGATTTTCCACATGCAACGACGTGGGAAGATGGTTAGTGGAGCAAGGCTAGAGGGGATACCTGGGGGTCCTCGAGATGTAACTAGGTGAGCGGCGGCGGGCGGGGTCTGCCCATACTGCGGTAGTGAGCAGGTGGCATAGGCCCTACTGCGCTAGAGCTTGGTAAGAGAGAACGGCGGGTACCCCAGATCGGGACGTGCTGCCGTAGCGCCATCGAACGGAGAAACGATGCACATCCTCCCTTTCCGCTGGTAGACAGGATGCGGCCAGATCAGTGACCAATGGTGAGACAGAGAGAGAGAGGCCTCCACCACCTTGTGTGAGATACTCCAAAGAGAGACAACCCCAGGCAGGCATGCTCCATTGTATATAGTGGAGCGGACTACATTTTAATCCATAAAATCGTTTTATACTCTGTGTACGTGCCATTGAGCGATATAACTTTATTTCAAAATAAGGCGCCAACGCATCAAGTCGAACTTTGTTTCAGGCACGCGTGGTACACGACCTCCGTAGGTAAACAACCGCTACACACATTCAAATTAGCATGTGGGCTGCCATTTCGTACAGAAATGAGCTCCACCGTGTATCCACGTGGGTGTGGCTGGGCACGAACCGTGTATCAGCATGTCTTCTTCCTCCTATTCCTGCGTTTTTAGAATCATGCAAGCGAAATGAGCCCTTACAGAATTACTTCAGTTACAGGTAGGTGTCAAAGAAAACTTTGTGTGGTTTGTCCTACTGCTGCCGTGACGTCATCCACCTCACCTCAGTTGCTCCACTGACAGAAGCATCCACCAAACCATACATCACGACTCATGACCGTCTTTCGCCGCCTCGGATCTCCTTCCCTGCCGCCAACACCCACCGCAAGGGCATCATCATCATTGACTTAGCAGATGAACTTGAGGAGTACACGGGTCCACAAGAGAGGTCGCACTCTTTTGTTTCTGCTTATGTTATGCATTGCTTCATATTACCTGCTACTTTATTGTCCTGTTCACCTCTTAGACTCCAAGTCAGGTCCAAATTGATGTTCAAACATGAGTTATAAATTAGTTGTGGGGCACATATCGAGGCAGCAATGAATAGTATCTCTGTCTAATATCTGGTTCACCTAGGGTATGCCTATGTTGTTCATCATTGGTGGGAAACAAATAGTAAAGCAATCATCATCTGGTTTTTATTAAATTAAAGAAATCATCAGCCTGCTATCATTATTTTTGGATCCATCCACTGGTTGTTACCATTACTCTAGATTTCTGCATGCTCTCCTTACCAAATCTCACTATATTTTTTGTATGCATGTAAGATATTGTACCCAGTCATGCTGAACATGTAGAGAAAAAGAGAAGAGTTTTGCGCGGCAATACATGTCATGCAGACATCGCTCCATGTTGGGTTCAATGGCAAACCCTCCCCCCCCCTCCAGATTGTAATCCAGAAAAAGGTATCTGTTCTGAAGCGGATTCAGACGCAGCTGACCACTCCTATTTACCCCCAAGGTGTTTACTCTAACTGGGCATGTTGATGTTAGTCATATCATGGATACATTGCCTTGCAGTGCCTACTTTCAACATCATATATGTCATCTGCTTAGTTTAGGCATGTTCTGTAATGCCACCTGTTTAGATTCAATATCATATATGGGAATTATGCAGTCTCATGTCTTTTCGCCAGCCATAATATATGTGAAATGTGCAATGCCATCTTGTTTAACCAGGCATCATATATTTGAATGATATCTAGCCCATCCTTTTCTTCATTAAATTTCCATTTATTGACAATGTTTGTACATTAAATTACTCTTCCTGTGAATCAGCCATTTGAGTGGGTGATGGAAAAATCTAGAGTGAAAACAAGGCCTTTAGAGCAGACAGTGCTACCTATCGAAGCAGATCTCTTGTTGGGTCCCGATAGCTCATCAGAGATGGATTCAGAGAAAGTTGACCAGTCCTATTCCCCCACCGAGGTGTATGCTCTAACTTGGCTCGGGTCTACTTCTCATATCATGCATATGGTGTCTTGCATTGCATAGTTTAGACATCACATACACAATATTCAACACCATGTTCTTAGTTCAGACATCATATATGGGAATGCCCTCTGCTTAGCATATAAATCACATATGTGAATTAAGTCATGCGATCCTAGTTACTTAGATAACATGTATGTGAACTATGTCATGCGATCCTATTTAGTTGGTCATCATATCTTTGAATTATGTTATGCTATGCAATCCAGTGTAGATAGACATCATATACGTGAAATTATGTCATACTATCCGTTTTAGTTAAACAATATACATGTCAACTATTTAATGCCCTCTTTTTTCCACACTATCTATTGCATCTATCTCTCATTCAATGTCTGTACATTCAACTATGTTCCTTGTTTATCACCATTTGAATTGGAGCGGGTGATGGTAGTATCTAGCGGAGTAAAAACACGGTCTTCAAATAAAACAGTGCTACCTCTTGGTAGAGATAGCACCCTGGTTGTACATGCACGAGAACCAGCCCTACCACACATAAACCAGACTCTCGCAGATTTTACGCCTACTGTGATGGATAGAGAACCAACTTCACCCAATCTAACCCCAAACCCAGCAGATAGTAACCCAGTTCCTGTTGACACAGCACCATCTCCACCACGGAGCTCCCAAACAAGAGCATTTAGTAAGGCAACACCAGTGCCCAAAGCGCCAGTACTACCACGGTGAACCCCAGCTCCACCAGTTAGTACACCTATTCCTGTGGAGGAAGCACAACCAGCCATTCATAGTTTAGCATCTATCGCATTTGATGTTTTTAAATCCTATGTGTGTATCTTCCCATCATGGAAATATTATACTGAAGATGAAGGAAAATGCCAGTTGCAGGTGTTTTTGCAGGAGTTATATGTAAGTAACGTTATTCATGGCAATTACTTTGCTTTGACCCATACATTCTACCTCCATGATGCTTATAATATAGCAATTTTTCCCATTTTTCTCTATAGAGAAGGACCGATTTGGAAACTCGGGATAAGGGAACCTGTGCTAATACCTCTGCTATCTTCAAGAATGCTTGGTGGCAGTATCGGATTTACCTGAAGAAAACATACTTCACTGGCAAAGAAACTCATCAAATTCCCTTATGTTCTCCTGAGACACATTTACTGGATGATGACTGGGAACGCCTTGTTCTTTACTGGTCCCGAACCAAGAATGTGGTAAGGTCTATGAGCTCATTTTATTTTAAGTACTATATGCTTGCATCTTACTGTACTCCGTTCATGTAGAACAAGTGCTTAAACCTGAAGAACAATATTTATCATTTAAGATTCCATTGCTATCGTGCATGCTGCTTTGCTCTTGTATCACTGTATTTACTCATACAAACTTATTTTTAAATTGAACGATCCAATGGAAACTCCAATGGCACAACAGGTATGTTTACGCATGTTTCTTTAATAGGTTTGCTCTTATAAATAGCTTTGTTGATTTCAATTTCAATTGTGAATACAGTTGACGTCTCATATCATGCACATTAGTAGCATCACAATAGGGCCAATAGTGTTGTTGTACATGTAGACCCGTGGTACCCATCTGAAATCTTGTTGTGCCATGTAGTTTCCCACGCTTTGTATTCTTTCAGTGATGCTTTCTCTTGAACTGATATGATTTGAACCATGTGTCTATTTTGATTTGGCAAGACAATGAAGTGACCATGGGACATAAATATATGTTTGTTTGATGCTTTTATAATGTACTACTTGGCAATAGAAGACTTGGTAGTTTAATCTTGTCCACCTTACTAATGAACTGGTTCACCGAAATGAGTTTCATATACTAGTAGATGCTAAACCTGTTGTGTGTCTGCTTGTTTCTTCTTTTAGAATGCTAACAGAATATTGGGGAAGAGTGCCTTATTAAGCAATGATAAAGGAAGTAATGCAGGTAAGGTTTAGGATCATGAGACATCCTTGTTGGTCTCTAACAAAGCTGATAAAATAGCTAAGGAAAACTATCTTGAAGACAGTGAGACAACCCTAAAGTTTTGTCTTGGTTTACTGTTCGAGTTAATAGCCACTACCGCTTGCACAAGATATTCAAACTCACTGTCTGAATCAAATCGGTTTCTTGAGTCTCAACTACAAGCTGAAAGACATTGATCACCTGTGCTGCGACAAGAAGTGGAAGGACTGCAGAAGTCCCTGGAGCATTCAGATGCATACTTTCTGGTGCAACAACAAGCGTTGGAGGATTTTAGCGCCAAACTGGACAAAGCTAATAAGCTTGCTAAGCTTATTGCCAACATGGTGGATACCCAGGATAACGTTTCTTGAGCTCTTCTGAAGTTGTTTCAGCTATGGACTTGTTTTGCTGCCACGTTTATTTGCGCTGGTGGCCAATTTTGACGGCCAATGTATGTAATATGCTGCTTTGTTCCCTATATTTGCACTGCTAGTGAACTTTGATGCCCAGTGGATGTAATATGTGTAATAGCTGTAACAGGCTAGTGTTAGTTGCTTGCTTATTTATTTCCTTATTGTCTTGTCTAGCTGTTTGCTTGTAATCACTTCAGTTCTTTTTCCATGTTTTTCTAGTGGCCACAATAACCTATTTTTGGTAACTAGGCCACAATAATCATGGAAAAACATGGACCGTTGTAACCATGGGCCTCCTGCGGGCCGTAGGATCAGTTGGCCTTCCACGGGCCATAGGATCCATGGACTTACTACGGGCCGTATGATCCATGGGACTTCTATGGGCCATAGGATCCATTAGTCTTATATGGGCCATAGGATCCATGGGCCTTCTACGAGGTGTATAATCATTTCGCCAAACTTGGGCCATACTATTCGTGGACCATAACGGGCCATTAATAGGTCGTATTTGGTAACGCTAAGAAAACAACCCAACGGGTTAACGGGCCACGAACGGGCCGAATGTAACCACGGGCTGAATTTGGCCCACAAATGGAACATGCCAGTAATGGACCATATCTAACCGAATGCTAGAAATGAGCCCAAGAATAAATGGCCCTTAGAAGGCCGAAAGTTAACACGGGCTAGAAATGGCGGACGGAATAATGGGCCGTTAATGGGTATAAAGCGATACACTGTTCATTATGGGCCAGTTTCATCTCGGGCCTTTAATGGGCCGAGAGTTACAATGGGCCTCATATGGGCTGAAAGGCATCATGGGCCATAGATGGGCCGGAAGTTACAATGGGCTGGAATCATATTGGATGGCCTAGATGAAGCTACTTGGCTTAATTCCGATAGGCCGTAATGGGCCGGTAGTTAGCGGGCCGTAAATGGGCTATATACGAACATGCTATTAATAGGCTTTCCGTGGGCCGGCCCGTTACCTTTTGACCAAGTCAAACGGGCCGGCCTTTTCATCGGAATGGGCCTCTGTTGGGCCGTGCCATGTGTTGACGTATCATAGGCGCCTCCTGTCCAATGAGTGGATGACATTTGTCCCAACGGTGATCCTACACGTGTTTCCTCTAGCCAATGAGAATTTTACACGTGGAAATTCCCATTTTTGCGGGGTGTTAACAGGTTATCAGATCCAAACCAGACCCGATAGCTTAACGGCAACCCGTTATGGTGGATGCCACGTGTCGGTCACCCTTGACGAAAGCACTTCTATGACGCGCTATTTATTGTCATGGAAGTGGACACTTCCATGATGATAATTTTGGTAATGTCATGGAACACTTCTACGATAACACAGGTATGACTATCTTGATTCTGTCATAAAATCGTCATGGATATACATGCATGACATAAACCGGGACATAATGTGACAAACACGTATCATCACGGAAGTGTATTTTTTTGTAGTGCTCCTGGCACACACGCTCAGCAAAATGAGTTCGTGTGCGACCGGCGAGTACTCAAATACGGAAATACGTACAATAGAGCTAAAAAAATACAATTATACATGTGAAATAGTTTCCGGTCACAAGTACATCCCACACAGTCAGTCCCCGCTAAATGTTTCCATTCGTATGTCTATCCCACACAGTCGCTCCAAGGAAAACGTTTCTGTTCACAAGTACATCACACACAATATTTCCCGTTAAATCATTTGTGCTAATGTTGCCATTGCACACGATATTAACAATTTTGTCGTTTGCATTATTGAATGCGTCACAAACTGTCCGTAGAAGAAACTCTGTGGCAAAGGTTGTCCATCACACACAGTTTTTATGTGGTAACATTTGCGCAAGGTGGCCTAACGCAAATAATTTTCAAGAGAAAGTCATGTGTGATTGTTCTTCGATCCAACACGGTTTATTCCTAGAAACTGTGTGCGTTGCGTGAGGTCATCGCCCACGGTATTTTTTTGATAACCGTTTGCAATAGCAAAGCCCAATTAGTAGGCTAATTCACCATTAGCAGGCTCATTTCCCTACTAATAATAATCCATTTATTAATCTAATTGACATTTATATTAAGCACATAATATATTTCATTTACATATTAAGGAAGAAGAATTTCATAATTGAAATAGATCATAGTACAACATGATATAGCTTCAGCACTCAGCTACCCCATTACACAAATTCACCAGCACCAAGTTTCACATGCAACATGTAGATCCTTTCGAAATTAGCATCATAGAATGTATATAGACAGATGCATCTCATCTGCAAAACTGCTGAAGTGGAAGGCGGATACTGAGCCTTCATTCATGTTGAAGGTCTTTGCAACTTTAGGCTGGTGCCTGTGAATGATTTACCGTCTGTCTTTCATCCACATCAGGAACACTTCAATATTGAACCGTGGGTGTTGTATGAAAACCTTCCTTGCCTCCTGATCATAGAGCTGGTTTTAGAGGTAATCATCAGTGAACTGCTTTGGAAAGGCCTGAAAAGAAGGATGTGCATAAATATTTTCTCTATATTGGAAATGGGGCAAAGGAATAAAAAAAGGCAAGCTATAATAGTTAGTACCATCTTGTAGTGAACTGATGTCTTCTTCATTGTGCAAACAAAGATCTTGTTGTTTTTTGTCGCTAATTTCTTTATCCTAACAATCTTTCTGAGTTTCTTGATTTGATTGATATTCATGGACAACTCAATTCCCCATATGCAAAAAGTTCGAACAGTTGGTGAAAACCTCTAACAACATGACCTACATGTGCAAGACCAAATTGTTAAAAACCTAAATATTAGAATGGTTACTGCAATTGGACAATAATGTGCTATTAGACAACGGACCATGCACGCGCTAACCTCGATTGTAAACCTCAGTGCTTCCCATTGCTTCCCTGCAACACATATACGGTAGTTAGTCGTCAGGTTAAGTAAGTGTTCGCATGCTATCAGTAAAATATGTTGATGAAAAATAAGCACATTGCAGATTCATCAGATTATTTCTCATGTATTTACTACAGCCAACTTCAATTTATGCCTCACATGGTATACAATAACAGAATGCACCTGTCGGAGTAATGGGCCACGGGTAGGATAACCCGAGGCCCATAACCTTTCAAGACATCAGGGCTGACTGCGGCCCTCAAGGAAACAGACGGAGAGCCGACTTCAGGAGGGCGGCTGGAGGAACAGCCGGCAGCCTATATGCGTCCGAGTCCTAGAGAAGAGATCAAGACCGGCCGACTCTGACTGGCGGCTTCCAGAGAAGCCGACCACTAGGAGTCGGCCCACGACATCAGCAAAGCCCGTGCCCTCATCAGGGGGATGGGACAGGGAGTGGTAACAGTGAAGCCCACTCCCTTCCCTTTTCCGGAGGATAGCCAGGGCACAATGCATTGTACCAACGGAGATCTCCGTCTGGCGCAGCACTATTGCCATGCCATCCCTGACGTCATCCACAGTGGGCAGAGTCCTGTACCCATGACGGTCTGACAGTACGATCCTAGGAAGACGGCCCTACCAGTCAGTGAGTGTCCAGAAGATAACCAGGGTGCCCCCAGTCGGACACATAGGGAGCCGGCCTATGGAAGTCGACCAGGCCCTCCCATGGGTCCCACGCGCCATTAACTAGACAAAACGGGGAGTGGCTACAGTAATCGCTTGCGAGGCGGCGGCCCTGTAGCCACGACACCATGACCAAGCCTGCGTCATTAGAGGGACGACTACACTAATCAGCAGCCGGCAGGACCCACCAGCGGCGGGTCTGGCCTGTCGGCTTCGTACCAGACCAATTGGCTGGGCGGCCCATAGGCGAAGAGACTGACAGCTGGACCCTATGTCCATGCAGTTACCATTGTACCCCTGGGGGTAGGCTTATATAAACCCCCCAGGACACCCATGCAAAGGGTCCTAATTCGTTAGAACTAGACCAGACCTTAGACAAAGGAGAGGGCTAGCCCTGCCTTCTCCTGCCCACGGATACAGCTCGAGGAGCACCTTTGTAGTCACCTTGCCTGAGTGATCATGCGGAGACCCCGTAGAGTAGTACTAGGGGTGTTATCTCCTAGGAGAGCCCTGGACCTGGGTAAAGTACGTCAGCGTTCGTGTCTACGCCTTATCCCGTTTCCAGGCATTGGAGACGTTCTACTCGCCCCCACCATGATAAGCCATCCATTGGCATATGTCGCACCCAACCCCCGACATTTGGCGCCCACCGTGGGGCCTGGTGCACCGTCGTCCGGAGACCTGTTCTGGACGGGAACCCTTTTTCTCCCTAGCGAGCACAGCCAGCCCGGCATGACATACAGAGTCTGCGCCGACGCGATGCATGGCGCTGAAATCGCCTGCACTGCCAGTTGCCTCGTCGATCTTGTCGGCGAGGTCCGCCTCTCCGACAAGCCTGCATCCGACGCAGGCACGGGCGGCCCCGAGAGCCTCCTTGCGGGCCTCCTCGATCATCTCCACATCGCCAGCGAGCCAGCTGGGGACTTGGAGTCAGTAGGCTCCACTGATCCGATGCTGGTCGACTCCGACACCGCGTCGCTTGACACGTTCCCCACCAACATGGTGGTCTACGACGAACCGCTTAATCGTGTGGAGAGCGGCCGAAGCACCATCACGGAAGTTCTTGTCATTGATCATGGCGAGCACTCTGGCTGGGGTGATTATGACCCGCTCAACGCGGCGCTACGAGACCTGTCGGCACCCATTCCCGAAGACGCCGACGCCGAGATGCTGGAGGCACGCCGCCTTCAGCTAGTCAAAGGCGCCAAAAAGCTGGCCAGCATGAGACGCCTGTCAGAAGCCTACCAGCGTGAGATGGACCGTGCTGTGGGCTGCACGCCGGCTGCGGCTGGGTCTAGCCGCCTTGGCACGGTCCAGCAGCGTGGCGCGGCTATTGCCAATCTGTTCGGGGCGAATCACCCCATCTACGCCACACCTGTGGAGAACATTCGAGCCGCCCAGGCGGCGGCGGACAAGCTAGACAAGTTCTAGGGCGAAGAACATCGCTTGATGACGAAGTGCGTCCAGCAACTCCATGACGCGGCTGCAGAGCAGAACAAGGCCGGCTGCCACACTAATGCGCCACGCCGGCAAAATGACAACTTGCTTCCGTGCCGGGACCAAGGTGCGGAGTCTCGGACGCCAACTGGCGACGTCCGCGGAAGAAAGGACAAGGAGCCGGCTGCCAGTCGTAGTCGGACTCGCATCACCATAGAGCGTGACCGAGATGGCAGCCCAAGAACAGTGGAACGACGGGGTGACTGTCCGCCTCCTCCCCCTCGGAGGGAAAAGCGAGTCTCCCCACCGCCTGTTGATCACCCGACGCACGGCGACCGCCTTGACCGCCGAGAGGGAGTGGGAGAGAATGACACCGCCACCAGATCGACCGTCTCCACCGATCCCTGGTGCCTGAAGAAGAAGATGAGTTGGGTTCGCCGTGTTTCGGCCCCCGCATCCGAGACGAGCCCTTCCCCAAAGAGTTCACGCTCCCTAGAGATAGACCCAAATACACCGGCTCTGTGAAGCCGGAAGACTGGCTGGTCGACTACTCCACGGCCGACAGCGTAGCAAACGGCAACAAGCGTGTTGCCGTGAAGTACGTTCCGCTCATGCTCCAAGGCACGACCCGGACTTGGCTAAATAGCTTAAGGCCCCGCAGCATCAATAGCTGGGTCGACTTCACTAATGCCTTCGTCCACAACTTCACCAGCACGTACAAGCGGCCTCCCAAGCCTCGCCAACTCTCCTTATGTGTACAGGGACCCAGCGAGTCAACCCGCGACTACCTCACGCGCTGGGCCGAGCTTCGCAACTCCTGCGAAGGCGTGCACGACGTGCAGGCCATTGAATACTTCACCACAGGATGCCGAGAGGGCACCCTCCTCAAGCACAGGCTTCTCTGCGACGAGCCGGAAACCCTCGACGAACTGTTGATCATAGCGGACAAGTACGCCACGGCTGACTCCTCCAGGAAGACAGAGATCCATGTATGCGCGACCGACAAGGTGGCTCCTCAGGCTCCTCGAACTTCGGCCGGAGACACCAGTCGGCGTCAGCAGCAGAGCGACCACAAGCGCAAAGCCCCACCACCGACTTCTGCCAGTCGGTAGGTGGCAATAGTCGAGAACCAGTAGCCAGATGGGAAGCTCCCGCCCAAACACCAGAAGGGCGGCAACCCAACTGGCAGCCGGCTTTCTCATATGAGCAGACCTTGGACGGACCCTGCAAGTACCACAGTGGTGCAAAACCGTCCAACCACACCACTAGGAAATGCCACTGGCTCACCAGGATTGCCAAGGGAGACGAACTTTTGCCTCCCCCACCTGCAGGGCAGCTGCCTCCTCCCCCCCAGCAGCCGGTGGTCAGACCAGTTGGCGATGTACAAGACGAGTACCCAGAAGAGCAGGGAGCTTATGTCGTGTTCACCAGTGTGGCCGACGATCGATGCAGCAGGCGGCTGCAGCAGCAGGAGGTCAATGCAGTAGTGTCTGACACCCCAGAGTTTATGCACTGGTCTGAGAAGCCCATCAGCTGGAGCAGACCTGGCCACCCCAAAGTAATGCCCAAACCTGGCTCCTATGCCTTGGTTTTGGACGCCACCTTTGCCACGGACAAACAAGCTGCTCGCTTCTCCAGAGTCCTGATAGATGGCGGCAGCAGCATCAACATCCTGTATAAAGACACCATGGAGAAGTTAGGGGTCATGCAGAGGCAACTACAGTCCAGCCGGACGGTGTTCCATGGCATAGTTCTTGGCCTTTCCTGCGCTCCAATCGGCAAGATCTTGCTCGACGTCCTCTTCGGAGACAAGGATCATTTCCGCCGAGAGTCAATTTGGTTTGAGGTGGTGGACCTGGAGAGCCCATACCATGCTCTGCTTGGCCAGCCAGCCCTGGCCAAGTTCATGGCCGTCCCCCACTATGCCTACCTCAAAATGAAGCCAGCCCTGGCCAAGTTCATGGCTGTCCCCCACTATGCCTACCTCAAAATGAAGATGCCGAGTTCCAAAGGGATCCTGACCATAACTGGCGACTAAAAGAAGTCGTCCGCTTGCGCATCAGACAGCAGTCGACTGGCCGAGTCCCTCGTGATCGTAGCTGAGAAGCGACTGCTAGATCGGGTTGTGGCGATGGCAAGCAAACAGCCAGAGAAGTCACCTGATCCCAGAGAGTCGGAAGCTGAGGGCTCGTCCAAGCCGGCCAAGGAAACAAAGAAGATACCTTTGGACCCAGAGTACCCAGAGAGGTACGCTGTCATAGGCGCCAACCTCGATAGCAAATAGGAAGGCGAGCTCATCGATTTCCTCCGTGAGAATCGAGACATCTTCGCACGGTCCCCCAAAGACATGCCAGGTGTCCCGATGGAATTCGCAGAGCACAAATTACATGTCCGATCTAATGCCAAGCCAGTCAGGCAGCCTTTGCGCCGCTTGTCGGAAGAGAAGAGCAGAGTTGTCAAAGAAGAAATAGCCCAGCTGCTTGTGGCTGGCTTCATCATGGAAGTATTCTTTCCAGAATGGCTGGCCAACCCGGTCCTGGTACTGAAGAAGAACAAGCTATGGAGAATGTGTATTGACTACACTGGCCTAAACAAAGCATGCCCCAAGGACCCGTTCGCTTTGCCAAGGATCGACCAAGTGATAGACTCCACAGCCGGATGCATATTCGGGGTACCACCAGATCAAGTTGAGCCCGACCGATAGGCTGAAGACGACCTTCATCACGCCGTTTGGAGCTTTCTGCTACCTGACCATGACGTTCAGCTTGAGGAACCCCGGCGCCACCTTCCAACGATGCATGCAGAAGTGTCTCCTCAAGCAGCTCGGCAGAAATGCTCATGTTTACGTGGATGATGTGGTGGTAAAAACGGAGAATCGTGGGGCATTACTGGAAGACCTCAAGGAGACCTTCGAGAAATTGCGCCGATTTTAGATCAAGCTCAACCTGGAGAAGTGCGTATTTGGAGTACCAGCCGGCCAGCTCCTTGGTTTCATGGTCTCCGAACGCGGCATAGAATGCAACCCTGTGAAGATCAAGGCAATTGAAAGGATGGAGGTACCCAGCCGACTACTGGACGTGCAAAAGTTCACCGGCTGTTTGGCTTCCATCAGTCGATTCATCAGTCAGCTGGGCGAGAAGGATCTTCCCCTGTATCAACTCATGAAGAAGACCACTTTTTTCGAGTGGAACCACATGGAGGACGAAGCATTTTTCCAGCTAAAGAAGATGCTGACTACTCCACCTGTCCTGGCGGCTCCGACTCCTCAGGAGCCCATGCTCCTCTACATCGCTGCCACCAGCCGAGTGGTCAGCACAGTCATTGTGGTAGAACGCAAGGAGGAAGGCAAAGCGCTACCAGTCCAGAGACCGGTATATTATTTGAGTGAAGTACTGTCGACCTCCAAGCAAAACTACCCTCACTACCAGAAGATGTGCTATGTTGTGCACTTTGCCGCAAAGAAATGGAAGCCTTACTTCCAAGAACATCCAATCACATTGGTCTGCACGGCTCCTCTACCTGAGATCATCGGCAGCCGAGACGCTTCGGGTCGAGTGGCCAAGTGGGCCATAGATTTGGCCCCTTACACCATCTACTACCAACCTCGCACTGCCATCAAGTCACAAGCGCTGGCCGACTTCCTCATCGACTGGGCCGAAACCCAGTATCTACCGCCAGCGCCCGACTCCACCCATTGGCGAATGCATTTCGATGGTTCCAAGATGCGCACTAGCTTGGGAGCTGGCATCGTCCTCACCTCTCCCAAGGGCGACAAGCTCAAGTATGTGCTGCAAATCCATTTTGCTGCCTCCAACAACGTCGCCGAGTACGAGGCACTCATTCACGGGCTCCAGCTAGCCAAAGAGCTCGGCATTCGCCGGATCCTGTGCTATGGTGACTCTGACTTGGTGGTCCAGCAGTCGTCAAGCGATTGGGACACCAAGGACGCAAACATGGCAAGCTACCGCTTCCTCGTACAACAACTCAGCGGATACTTTGAGGGGTGCGAGTTTCTCCATGTACCAAGGAACGACAACGACCAAGCAAACGCCCTATGCGTGAAGCGGCTCCACCCGTCAGGCGATACCGTCCAGGGTCGCCCTCCAGCGCCTCCACAAGCCGTCCGTCAAGCCATCACCGGAGTCAGACTCCATCTTCGTGCCGGCTCCTCCTGAAGTAGTAGGATCCGACTCAAGAGCCCCCGCAGACGGCACGAGTATTCCGATAGGCGGCATGGAAATTGTGGCAGTCGCACCCGACTCGGGGATTGCGGCAGTCAGCCAAGAGACTTCAGAGCCCGGCCCGAGGACTGCGCCAATCCGCCCGGAGACTTCAGAGCTCGGCCTAGGGACTGCGCCGATCCGCCCAGGGACTTCGTCAACACAACAAGCGGCCGCGACTCCAACCTGCCACCTCCCGGCCCGGCCGCCCTCGTCCAAGTCAATGTCTTGGCAGTTGCAGAAATCGCAGCACCTTCATGGGCCCAGCCCATCCTCAAATTCATAGTGAACAAAGAGCTGCCAGCCAATGAGATCTCGGCTCGGCTAGTACAACGCCGGGCGGCAGCATACACCATCGTGAATTGAGAGCTCGTAAGGCGCAGTGTCACCGGTGTTCACCAGCGATGTGTGGAGCCGGAGCAAGGCCAGGAAATCCTCAAAGACATCCATCAAGGCGAGGGTGGCCACCATGCGTCTTCAAGAGCACTTGTCGCCAAAGCTTTCCGCCATGGTTTCTTCTGGCCGACTGCTTTTGAAGACGCCAAGTCTTTGGTCCAGAAATGCAAGGGGTGCCAGAAGCTATGCTCTAAGCCTCTGTCGGATTTCGGGTTCCGGCAGACCCTTGTGGTTCGAACACTGGGGTGCGCGCGGAGATCTCTCCCCTACCCATCTACGTCCAATCTCCTCGCGTGATCTAAACTAGAAACAACGAACAACACAAGGGACATGAGGTTTATACTAGTTCGGGCCACCGTTGTGGTGTAATACCCTACTCCAGTGTGTGGTGTGGTGGATTGCCTCAGGGGCTGATGATGAACAGTTCAAGGGAGGAACGGCCTCGCGAGAGGTGTTCTTGAGCTGGTGCGATGAACTGCTAGGGTGAGTTCAGTCACCTCACTCTCTCTCTCTCTCTCTCTGCTTGGGCTCTACCAGATTTCTGGATGTCTCTGAGTTTTTCTAGATGTCTCTACTCTGTGGTGGCTAGCTCTATTTATAGAGGCCCTGGGCCTCTCCCCAAATAATGAGTGGGAAGGGCGCCAACAAATTGGCCATTTTGAAGGGGAACATCTAGTACAAGTTATCCTGACCAACGGTGGTCTTCGGCTGCCAAAAGTACTGGTGATGATACCATCTTCGTCTCCACGATGACCTCCGTCATGCCGCTCTGCTGGTCTTGGTCTTGTTTCACCGGAATGGCAACCTTTGCCCGATTCCTTGGCCTCTGTTTGCCCCCTTTGCACCAAAGGGGAAACAAGGACACTATGTAGGCCGGCGCGCGCCTGGTGCCCGCCTGGTCTCGATCGTCATGGCTTGCGTCACAGGTTCCTCGCGAGGTACCCCTGCCTTGATTTCTCTGCCTCCTCACGAGCCTGCCTGACGAAGCTGCCACTGAGGAAGCTTCCGGTCGTCCGCCCTGTGAGGCTTGGCCCCTCGCGAGGGTCTTGAGCTTGAGCTGATGAAGATGGGCCGTGCTGGGCCCCCACTTGAGCCACGCCGTAGGCCGCAGGCAGGCAAGTCTGGGGACCCCCGTTCCCAAAACACCGATAGTAGCCCCCGGGCCAAAGGCGCGCCCGGGCTTGGCCCAGCAGGGAAGCGAAGGGGCAAGCGCTTAGTGCCGTGGTCCCTAACAGCCTGCGGCCTTGGGCACCGCGTGGCGATTGATTGGACGTGGGCATCTGCGCTTCCACACGATGCCTTGGCAACTGTCCATCTGACAAAAGAGGTGCCCGGGCCAGACTTACTTGCTTTTTTCTCCTTCGCCTCGCTACAGATCCCCTTTCTTGCTCTCCTCCTTCTTGCTTCCAAAATCCTCCAGCTCTGTCTCAATCCTTCTCATCCGGCACGCCATGGCGCCTCGCAAGTCCCTGACCGAGGCCTGGTACTCGCCGGCCCTTGATTCCCCGAACCTGTCAGAGAAGAACCTCGCCCTTACGCGCCTGATGACGGTGGCGCAGGGCAGCAAGGGGGCAACTGTGCTCAAGTTCGGCTCCGACTAGCCAGAAGTCAAGGGGAGCACCTTCTATCCGCTCTTTGTGAGCGCCATTGTCGCCGGTCTGGTGCCTCCTTTCTCTGAGTTCTTCTTTGCTGTCCTCCGCCAGTACAACTTGCAGGCTCTGCACCTCCACCCCAACTCCGTTCTTCTCCTGGCGATTTTTGCTTACTACTGTGAGGCTCACGTCGGGGTAAAGCCCTCGGTGGCCTTGTTCCGTCACTATTTTTCCCTCCGGGTTTCTGGCGTCCATGTTTCTGCATGTGCGAGCTTCATCGCGTACTCCAATTCCAATGCTATCTCGAAGCCTGGGAAGAGGATCGAAGGCTTCCGGAGCAAGTGGGTCATGCTGGATGTCGGCCCTCCACCCCCGTCTGGTGTTGCCTACGGGGGAGCCCAAGGCTGTCGATGCGTGGTCCCGCGTGGAGCTCGCCGACCCCTGCGCGAGGGCAGTGCTGAAGATGATGAACGCGGACCTGAGGTCGAGCAACTTGGGGTGGCGAAGCTGACTGGAGCCACACTCCTGAGCGAGTTCTTGGAGCACCGGGTGGCTCCGCTCCAGGAGCACTCGCTCCGGCTGTGGAAGCTTGGGGAAGTGGACGCCGCATTGCGCCTAAGCTATGAGGCCCTGACCGATGAGAATCTAGTCGCGACCCTCCATTCCTTGGTTGGGGGAGATGTGGCAAAGCCGGTGGGCGCCCCCGTCCCCCTGTTCCTTCGCGACGACTAGGAGCAGGCGATGAACGCCATGCCCACCTTCAACGGTGACGGGCTGGTGCCTACGGTAGCTCCTGAGGATCTTGCGGCACTGGCGATGGTGGACGTGTCCTCTGGCAGCTCCAGCGGGAGTGAGGAGGAAGAAGATGCGGAGGAGGAAGATTCTGTCTTCGAGGCGACTGGCAAGGAGTCGAGGGAGTCCTTCCCTCGGCTCAGGTCTCGGGCCCTCCACTCCATGCCAGATGACGACGATGCCGGCACCGGGCAAGGAGGGGAGGACTCTCCCTTGGTCACAAGGAAGGGCAGGTCGGGGCTGGTTCCCCCAGGGTCCACTCCGATCCTTGGGCGGTCTGAAGCTAGCCCTCCCAACGTGGCTTCTGCTTCCTGGCCTCCTGAGGCTGACCCAAGCTGCAGGCTCTCGGGCTTCAAGTTCGGCCGGAAGTTGCTTGGGTCCACGAGCGACGACCAGTAAGTGCTTGATTCCTGCTTTGCTTGGTTTCTGCCGCCAAGGCTTGACGTCCATATTCTCTTGTCAGGCCGGCGCCTGCGGCGAAGAGGTTGAGAGGGGCTTCTGCGGCTCCGCTTGGGGCGAGTCCATATGCCGGGGCGGTGCCTTCGTCCGCTGGGGAGGAAGACGGCGCGGCTCGCGCTTCCCTAGTCCGATCGTCCTCGCGAGGCCGACTGGACGCCTTGATTCGACCGCGCTCACGTGACCAAGGCCTGGGGGGTTCCTTCCTGGCAAACCCTGATCACGCCGCCGTCTTCTTCGCCTGCTCCGCCGATTCCCGCTTCTTCTACTTCCTCTGCCGCCGTCCTGGACCAAGTCGCCAGCGAACTAAGCCAGCTGCGGGAGGATCTTCTGAGCACGGACCCAAGCCTAGCAGCCGGGCGCCTGGAGCTAGCTTCAGGCTAGGCCCGTTCTGCTGCCTCTGTTCGAGCAGCGCTGAGCCAGGCCGTGGCGGCCTCCGATGGGGAAATCAGTGTAACGCCCCGAGACCGATGCGCCACGTGTCTTCCTGTTATTCTTTGTTGTTGCCATACGTGTTTGTCTCATGCATCCGAGAATTTTTCCCGTTGTCCGTTTTGCAATCCGGCGCTTCTATGTCACCCTGTGTCCCTTTCTACATCTTTTCGTGTGCAAGTGCTAAACATTTCCGGATTGGATCGAGACTTGTCATGTGGCCTTGGTTTACTACCGGAAGACCGCCTGTCAAGTTTCGTGCCATTTGGACTTCGTTTGATACTCCAACGGTTAACCGAGGGACCGAAAAGGCCTCGTGCGTATTGCAGCCAACACCCTTCCAATTTGGCCCTAAACCTCCTCCATCATCTCAGCTGTTCGATCACGATCCCGTGGCCGAAAACCGCACCTCATTTGGACTCTCCTAGCTCCCTCTACCTATAAATATGTGCTCTCCTCCGAAATGTCGCGCAGACAAAACCCTAACGCCCTTCTCTTCGTGCTGCCGGACACTTCTTCTCCGCCGACGGACATGTACGTTTCGTCCCACTGCCGCGTCCAGCCAACCTACGCGTGACACATGGCGCCGCCAGTCCCTCCGCCGCCGCGGCCCGCGGAGCCCGTTGCGGGCCCGCGCGGGCCTAGATCCGCCGTAGCCTGGCTCTGTCACCGCCGACCGCGCGCCGCCCCGCGCCGCCGCCCGGAAACCGACGCCGGCCACCGTCGCCCTCGCCGGCACCGCTCCATCTCCGGCAATTGTGCCGCCCCGTACTCCTCCAGCTCCGGCCATCGCCGGCAACGAGCGCCGCGCCGCGCGCCGACCCCGCCGGCAGCCATCCTCCGCCGCCCCGCGCCGGGAACCGGCCGGATCCGGTGAGATCCGGCTCGGATCTGCCATCTCCGGTGAAGTTCCGGCCAGATCCGCCGCCATCTTCGTTCTCCGCGCCACGTTGACTTTGCATCCATAGCTCCATTTTGCGCGTGTAGCATATCAAACTGTTCATCTCAGAGAGTACATCATTTCATATCATTGCATCATTTTCATTTGAGCTCATCTTGATGCCCGAAATGCTGTTAGAAGAATGCTATTTGAGATAATTGTCAGATCTGCTGCTCCAATTAGATATTTGTCATTTTTGCCATGATTATTGTGTGCATGATATGCCCCTGAGCTCTACATGTGTTTTGTTATATGTTTTGCCATCTTTCCAGAGGTGCAACCCATGTATTTTTGTGATGTGTGTGGTGACTAGCACAAGCTTGCAAAGTGGAGCATTCATTAATGCTGATGTCAGGAACTTAGCAATTCCACTAAGTCCTTGGTTTGTTTTTATCAATATGCCATATGTTCCTGTTGTTTCCTAGTGATCCGTTCCTCTTTTGAGGATGATCAGTAAGGATCTTTTGTTAATCTTGTAGTGCTCTATCCATCCATGTCTTTGTTTGCAATTATGGAGCACCCTAGCTTGAGTCAATCGAGCTCTACTTTTGCTATTTTGTGAATCTGGGCAGATTGTCTACTTGTTAGCGATTTTGCCGAGGATGTTGTAGTTGATCCGTGCATGCCATGTTATTGTTCTTGCCATGTCCAGCTTGTATAATGTGTATTCTTGATGGGTGTATGCTTAGATTGTCATGACATGCTCTCTAGTGAGTGCATCGAGCTCGTAAACATGCCAACTTGATATCTGATTTGCATGCTCCAGTTTTTCTCTAAGTCTGTTATCTGTTTATGTTTTTGTCGTGTTCACATGCTTGCAATTGTATTTTCTGATCCCTTTTGGCTCAAGGTCACTAAGGGACTTTTGTTAAGATATTTGAGTAGCTCCATGCCATGCCTTGATTTTCCATGTTAAGTTCCTGTAGCATATAGTTTTCTTGCTCCAAAATGTGCTACCTGATCTGAAAATTCCAGACAAGTGTTAATTTCACTAAGTCTGAAACATGTTTACCAATTGCACTTTTGCCATGCTTGTTTGAACCTGCTATTGGATGAATTAGCCGTAGCTCAGTGTTCATATTTTGTTAAGCATCATGAGTGGATCCCTGCCATGTATTTTGTTGCCATGTTTGAGTGTTGTAGCTTAATTATCTTGATGCATTTAGATGGCTACTTGCTGTTTATCGCAGACCGGTGCCATATTTGAATTGCTTGCCATTTCCAAACCGTGCATCCGATTCCGGCGATCTTTATATCGATTTCAACCGAAATCACCTCACCTTTCCAGTGGCACTCTTGGATTTCCAAGTCAAGGCCAGGTTCATTCATTCTCTTGCAAATCATGCATATGCATCGCATATCGCATCCTGCATATCATACCATGTTCATGTGTTGGTTGTTTACTATGTTGTGTGCTTCTTTCCGGTGTTTGCTTCTTCGGGTTGGTTCCGGTAACGTCGCGTTTTTGAGGACCCGTTCGTCTACGCCCGTTTGTCTTCTTCATGGACTCGTTCTTCTTCCTTGCGGGATTTCAGGCAAGATGACCATACCCTCGAAATCACTTCTATCTTTGCTTGCTAGTTGCTCGCACTTTTGCTATGCCTATGCTGCGATACCTACCACTTGCTTATCATGCCTCCCATATTGTTCAACCAAGCCTCTAACCCACCTTGTCCTAGCAAACCGTTGTATGGCTATGTTACCGCTTTGCTCAGCACCTCTCATAGTGTTGTTAGCAGCAGGTGAAGATTGAAGTTTGTTCCGTGTTGTAACATGGAGATGTTGTTCCTTGTTGGAACATGTTTATTTGTTGGGATATCACAAATCTCTTATTTAATTAATGCATCTATATACATGGTAAAGGGTGGAAGGCTCGGCCTTATGCCTGGTGTTTTGTTCCACTCTTGCCGCCCTAGTTTCTGTCATATCAGAGTTATGTTCCCTTATTTTGCGTTCCTTATGCGGTTGGGTATAATGGGAACCCCTTGACAGTTCGCTTTGAATAAAACTCCTCCAGCAAGGCCCAACCTTGGTTTTATCATTCGCCACCTAGCCTTTTTCCCTTGGGTTAGGCCAGCCCAAGGGTCATCTTATTTAACCCCCCCGGGGCAGTGCTTGTCTAAGTGTTGGTCCGAACTGAGTAGACTGCGGGGCCACCTCGGGGAAACTCGAGAGCTGGGTTTACTCGTAGGATGTCTCATCCGGTGTTGCCCTGAGAACAAGATATGTGCAGCTCCCATCAGGATGTCGGCGCATCGGGCGGCTTTGCTGGACTTGTTTTACCATTGTCGAAATGTCTTGTGTAAACGGGATTCCGAGTCTGATTGGGTCTTCCCGGTAGAAGGAATATCCTTCGTTGACCGTGAGAGCTTGTGATGGGCTAAGTTGGGACACCCCTGCATGGATTTGAACTTTCGAAAGCCGTGCCCGCGGTTATGGGCAGATGGGAATTTGTTAACGTCCGGTTGTAGAAAACCTGAAGTTGACCTTAGTTAAAATACATCAACCACGTGTGTAACTGTGATGGTCTCTTTCCGGCGGAGTCCGGGAAGTGAACACGGTGTTGGAGTAATGCTTGACGTAGGTTGTTCTAGGATCACTTCTTGATCATACTTTTATCGACCGTGCTTTGCCTTCTCTTCTCGCTCTCTTTTCCTATGTTAGCCACCATATATGCTAGTCGCTTGCTGCAGCTCCACCTCGTACCTTTACCTTACCCATAAGCTTAAATAGTCTTGATCGCGAGGGTGCGAGATTGCTGAGTCCTCGTGACTCACAGATAATTCCAAAACCAGCTTGCAGGTGCCGATGAGTCCGTGTAGATGACGCAACCCAGCTCAGGAGGAGCTCGTTGAAGATCTTGTCCTTCGTGTTGTTTCGTTCTAGGTGATCAGTAGTGGAGCCCAGTCAGGACGATCGGGGGCCTTGTCGCATTTGGGGTTCTTCTTTTATTTTGGTTCCGTAGTCGGACCTTGATTGTATTTGGTTGATGTAATGCTTTATTCATGTATTGTGTGACGTGGCGATTGTAAGCCAACAATGTATCTCTTTCCCTTATGTATTACATGGGTTGTGTGAAGATTACCTCACTTGAGACATTGCTTTCAATGAGGTTATGCCTCTAAGTCGTCCTTCGACACATGGGAGATATAGCCGCATCGAGGGCGTTTCAAGTTGGTATCAGAGCCTTCCCCGACCTTAGGAGCCCTCACTGGTTGATCGAATTAGCGGACGTTGTTGAGTCCAGAAAAATGTTTTGAGTCTTTTAGGAATTATATATCGGAGAGTATAGGAATTCTTTTTACTCCTCAGTCCCTTCATCGCTCTGGTGAGGCATCCTGACATAGAGTTTTGACTCTTCTCTTCTCAAATTTCACTAAAAAATATTTTTAGGATCACACGGGTATCTTGGAATCGTTCCGATGGTTTTGTGACGAGAAGATTGTTCTTGGTGCCTCCTGTCTTTAGGGGTTGTGGTAGTGTCCCGGGGAGTTGAGCTCCGAGGTGTTGTCGTCACAATTTTATCGTTGCAGTTCTGGTATACCTAAGTTTAGTTTCGCCGATATCGAAAATCTCTTTTATGCAGTTCGTTGGTGAGATAACCTCGACGCCACCCAGTACTGGGGCGGGAGTTCGGGAGTATTGCCATAACTCGTATAATGGATGCTTTTCAAAGGTTGAGGTAGACAATTTCCGAAGGTTTCTTGGTTATGTGTTGAAGGATGGATACAGCTGGATGTAGGATTTGCTAGTTTTGGGTGAGATATTATGCTTCCCCTGTATCCCCAACACCTGATTGCATAATCGGAAAATTTCGGGAGTTTATAAGTGGGAATTCAAGTAGCTCTTAGGATATCTTTTCGACAAATGTATGATATGAAATTGGGGTTCGACGTCTAGTGGTCCGCCTATTCACGGTTGGTTTTAAAGTGGTCTCGTTGTGTCTTAAAGAGTCCTTGGCTATGCTGACTCGGGGATGCTTCGTATGTCATGTGCACTGCCTTGTACATGATGGTGCTGTACGATCGAGCCCGTGTAGGCCCCACCACGAAAACTTCGGACGAAATCTCTATCATATGTTTGTTCCGGCTTATTCTGCAAGCCAATCCTTTGTTTTGTTTTGAGTTGTGGTATTCGAGTTGCTTCGAAGTCAAATGTTGATTCCATACCTTTTTTATCGAAATGGTGTTCCCATACTCTGATGTGAATACTAATCCTTCTCGGTCATCGAGTCTGTCATGTCAATCCTTTTCAACCGGTGTGTCTCTCTTCAAGTGGATCCGATCATTTCATCATTCGTAAGATCAAGTATCAGTTCTTCTCAACGGTGTTTGTTTCATCCGTCTCCAAATTGCCTTTGTTTTTCCCGCCCACCCACCCTTTTTCTTCAAGGACTCAAATTTCTTATTCAAGTATCCTTTTTATTGATGGGAAGTCCCTCCATTCTTTTCCGTCAATGTTCTTATCCGTTGATTCTCAGGAAGATTCTAACGAAGCTTCAAGTTCATCTCTCGTCACTCATTTTCCTCTCCGATGGATTCAATTCAAGCTTTTGGTGTTGATCATATCCTTTAACTCGTTTCAAATGTTTTCCATGCCGGTGCACCTTATTATCATTCCACTTCTCGTTATTCAATTGTTCCAGAGTGCTGAAGATATCTCGAGGTTGTTATCTCATTCAAGCCTTTTAATTTAACTAGTGCATTCTCTCTTTTAAACCGTTCAACAGTGTTTCTTTTGAGTGGGCCCTAACCCATAGGTCTTTTCCCAGGATCTTACCTGACTCTTCTTATTTTCCCGGAGCTTTTCAAATTCATTTCGAAGTTTGACGTAAGAATGAATTATCATCAGTCAAACGACTCTCTCCAAGATCTCTCAAATTCTTCTCATCGTTCGCTCAATCTCTTCGCCTTTGATTCTTTTGGAGCGTCTAAATAATTCATGATGGTGTTTCTCGTCATCATTCTCAACATTTGAAGACCGAAGAAGAGTTTTACCTCCATATCTAATCCGTTCTCTCAGAGATTCATGGTTCTAGTTCGATACCATCCTCTCATAATTGTTTTCGATTGTGAAAATTCTTGTCACCCTTCCAGACCAATTCAGGAGTCTTTTCAGTTTGATTCTCCGAAGGCCATCATTTCGGGTTTATTCATTCCCAGCGCGTAGCTACCATCCTCCAAATTTTACTGGTGCATCGATCAAATATCCTCTAATCAGTGCATGATCTCTTCTTTCTCTCATATATAATTTCTCTCAAGCATCTTCATTCATTTGCTAATTTTTCCCGGTGTTTATTTATCTTCTCTTCTTTCATTTTCAATTCTACCGGTGGTTCGTTGAAGACCTTCTCAAGTTTGATTGATATCTCTCTTAATCCTTTCTACCGGAATAAGTTATATGCTATTCGTTGCTTGTCATCAATTTAATTGATGAAGGATAAGCATAATGTAATTCTTATTCTTGTTGCAGCTCCACCTCGTACCTTTACCTTACCCATAAGCTTAAATAGTCTTGATCGCGAGGGTGCGAGATTGCTGAGTCCCCGTGACTCACAAATACTTCCAAAACCAGCTTGCAGGTGTTGATGAGTCCGTGCAGATGACACAACCCAGCTCAGGAGGAGCTCGTTGAAGATCTTCTCCTTCGTGTTATTTCGTTCGAGTTGATCTGTAGTGGAGCGCAGTCGGGACGATCGGGGACCTTGTCGCATTTGGGGTTCTTCTTTTATTTTGGTTCCGTAGTTAGACCTTGATTGTATTTGGTTGATGTAATGCTTTATTCATGTATTGTGTGACGTGGCGATTGTAAGCCAACTATGTATCTCTTTCCCTTATGTATTACATGGGTTGTGTGAAGATTACCTCACTTGCGACATTGCTTTCAATGCGGTTATGCCTCTAAGTCGTGCTTCGACACGTGGGAGATATAGCCGCATTGAGGGTGTTTCAATCAAGCCGCCAACCAAGCCAAGGCCGCCCACGACGCTACCCTGGGCGACGCTGCGGCTGCCAAGGCTTGTTGAAAGGAGCTGGAGGTCGTGCTCCAAGGCCTGCACGACGAGCTCGCCAAGGAGGTCCACGGCCACCAGGAGAAAGAGAAGGAGATGAAGGCTCGGGAGGCTGCCGTCAAGGACCGGGATGCCAAGCTCGATGACCGCCACGGCGAACTGGAGACACTGAAGCGGTCGCTGCCGGCGGAGAGGGCCAAGCTGGACGCCAAGACGAAGGTCCTGGCGGAGGATCGGGTGGCCTTCATGAAGATGGAGAAGGGGGCTCGGGCCGCGCTGAAGACGCTTTACGAGAGCGGCTTGAAGGAGCCGCTGGCTGGCGCGGAGGACGGCCCCGCCATGTTGCTTCCCTTCCTGGTCCGTGCGCTTGAAGATGTCGTAGACGGCCTTGGCCCCACGGCCGAGGCCAAGGCGCGCGCCCTGTCTTCGGCGGCGTGGACGCGCGTCCTCAGCCACGTCTACCTGTGAGACCCAAACGTCGACCTCGACAGCCTACTGTGACACTCCATAAGTTTTAATTTGGTTTTCTTCAAGAACTTTGTTGGATTTTAAAAGAGAGCATTTAAAATTTCTTTTCGAGAAATCCTTCCTCTTAAAAGCTTCCTTTTCTTTGGCAAGGATTTTTATTTTTCTTCAAACTTTGGTGTTCGATCTTTTAAAAATTCTTCTCTGCTGGTTCGCTCTCAAATTATTTTGGGAGTTTAATCTTTTTCTTTTAAAAAGAAACTCTATTAAAATTGGGGATTTACATATCTTCAAAACCCCCATGACTTTGTATTTTTGCCCATGTGGTAAAACCTCTCAAAATCCTTTCCTCCTCCTTGTAATCAACCTAAGTTCTCTGTCCCAACTAATCCAAACAAGTTTTGGATTTTATTCTAATTATTTTTCCTCTCAAATCATTTCTGTCAATTATTTGGAGCCTGAGTGTTTTTCAAAGCAAGTACCCTTTTGCATTTGAGTTTTGACCTCAAACCAACTCCTCTGGATTGTCCTTAGCATCCACAACCCAGGACCATCTTGATCCACTCCTCCTCTTTTCAAATTTTTCAAATTTCAGCCTCTGCAAGTTTGGACCAGATTTGCCAAATTTGGTGAAATTCATATCTACACTTCTCCAAAAATTCCACCAAAATTCAGGCAGCCTACTGGAAAAATGAGAGGCCACTCCACCAAAAATCAGCTCAAGGAAAAATCCCTAGAGGCCAAGTTCATTCTGTTGAACACTTGGCGTGCACTATTGCTGTTCACATTTAGTAATATTCAGAGTTCAGTGTCGTTTTCATTCGTCAGCTTCATTCACGCGTAGACAGTGCCCTTGGCACGTTCCTCGCCGCCTCTTCCTCCTGTCTGGAGCACTGCACGCGCGCTTGGCGCCATCCTGGCGTCGGTGGCACCCTGGCCCGCCTGCGCCGGCATGTCTTGCGGCAGCCGAACCACCGTAGCGGTCGACAGGCAGCAAAACGGCGGCTCAACGCCGTTCGGCGCCGCCCAACGCTTCTCTGCCCTCCGCGTGGCTCATGCATGCCAGCGCAGCCCCGCAGCACCGTCGTCGTGGCCCGATAGCACTGGACGCGCTCTCTGCCGCCGACGGACCCGCGCCGTCCCGTTCCGACCAAAACCTGCCCTAAGCTTCTAATCCAAGTCCGTTTAGCGTCTGAATGGAACCAGTGGACCTCCACATTGATGCCCAACCTCCTAAAATCCCCGACCAAGCACTGCACCGCCGTAATCCATCGCCGGAGATCCCCGTTCACGGCCACCGCCTCGGATCGCCTATAAAAGGAGACCCCGAGCTCGCCCTCGAGCACGCACCACCACTGCACCCCACAAACACCCCGCAAGGCCACTAGGAGGACCTCGAAGAGGTCTCCTCCCCCGACTCCGGCCGCCCCGTCCCGCCTCGGCCTACATCTCGATTCGCTCCGGTGAGGCCATCTCCGGTGCCCAAACCTTGTTAGTAGCATCCTCGAGCAACCACTGAGCTAACCCAAGCGTCAATTTGGCCTTCGGGCGAAATACGCTTTCCCCTCTGGGCTGGCATATTCGAGACTGGAGCGTTTTCTGTTTTTATTAACTAGCCCCTGGAAACTTTCTGTTGCATTACAGATGAGTCCTTGGACAAAAACCTTTATAACTTGTTAACAGAAGCATATTTTGGATTGGTTCTTTTTCTGTCCTCTTTAGAATTTGGTCTAGTTTTTTATCAGATTTATTTGAAAAATATTTGGAATAATTTTTGTGCACCTCTCGGTATTTACGTTAGCGAGTGTGTTTTCTTTATACCGTAGATACCGAAGGAGGTGACGGAGCCGCGAACCTCACCGAGCTAGGCTCCGACTACTCTGAACCAGGCAAGCATGTTTGAACTTTTGATATGATGAGTGTCTTGGCATGTTTTGCATATAGTTAGTTTCATGGCATGTTGATGAGCATACCGATGAACATTATTTTCATGCATTGTTTAGGTAAGTGAGCTCGATGATCCATAGGTGGATGGATGTGAGTATGAATGGCCATGTGTTGGCATGAGGATGGGTAAGATGGCAGTGTTGTAGCATGCCAGTCTTATGCCAGACTATATGACTACAGTGTCAAACCGTATCGGTCTAGTTCCTCCCATTTCCTTCCCTGTACTACCACATGTTTTCCGCAAGGAATGTGGATTAGTAAGTTGCAAACCGCTTTCCTGGTACACACCAAAAGGAGGGGCCAGGATGATGGTTCCATGGCCCTGGATTAAAGCCAGTCATCCGGTTAGGGGGCATGGGTGTTTCCAGTTGGGACCGAGAGGGGGGCACCCCTTAGAGCGCGCGTATATAAATTTGATCCCATGCTATTCGAGATTGTGATCTCCCCGTCTCAAAAGTTTTTCTTGGACGATGTCTAGGGTGAGTCCTGGCATCGAGAGGTAGGATGGGTGTGTACTGGTTAGCTGTGTTTTCTTCCGAAATACCATAAACGGAACTAGTCCTTCGTGACTACGGAAATCCGTTAACTGTGGGAAATTTTTGTACAAACTCTGCAGAGTCATAAATCTCCAAATCATCTTATCCATATCCAAATTTTGCGCTAACTTATTCTGACAAGTGCCAGTTTTGGTGACAGATACTCCGGTGAATCGCATGAGTGCTAAGCCCGGTTAAATGTTTATTCTTGTGGATGGACTAACCCGTTTATTATCATGAGTTGAATATTTATTATGAGTATTATTTACTTGTGAATAAAAGCCCTCTCTGCGATGTCGCTCAGACGTCCGACTGCGGCATTTCCTTTAAAGCCCTCTCTGTGATGTCGCCCCGACGTCCGACTGTGGCATTTCTTTTAAAGCCCTTTCTGTGATGTCGCCCCGACGTCCGACTGTGGCATTTCTTTTAAAGCCCTTTCTGTGATGTCGCTCAGACATCCGACTGCAGCATTCCTTTTAAAGCCCTTTCTGTGATGTCGCCCCGACGTCCGACTGTGGCATTTCTTTTAAAGCCCTTTCTGTGATGTCGCCCCGACGTCCGACTGTGGCATTTCTTTTAAAAAGCCCTTTATGTGGTGTCGCTAAGACGCCCGACTGTGGCATTTCTTTTAAAAGCCCTTTATGTGGTGTCGCTAAGACGCCCGACTGTGGCATTTCTTTTAAAGCCCTTTATGTGGTGTCGCTAAGACGCCCGACTGTGGCATTTCTTTTAAAGCCCTTTATGTGGTGTCGCTAAGACGCCCGACTGTGGCATGATTTTCTGTTATTATTTGTTCACCTTTCGGGTCGTCGCTTCAGACACCCGATCGGTTTTCATTTATATTTTGTTGGGATTTCAGGCGGACTACCGTCGTTTCCCTTGTACTTACTTCGTTATGCAAATTTTTGAATGTGCATTGGAAAAATTAATCAGGACGCATTCATGCATGCATTTGTTATATCTTACGTCCGAACTGTCTTGCGAGTACTTTCAAAGTACTCACTGGCTTGTTGATTTGGCCAGATGCTGACGAAGGCGATCTCATGGATGAAGAGTTCGATAGCGAGTCCGACGCCAAGAGGAATCCCAGTCAGTCTCGTGCGACCCTGGATTTGGTCACTGTATTATATCCGCTTCCGCAACTCGAATAACATTCATTGAGCCTCACCTCGACGCTCGATGAGATGCCAGTTTGAGAGTCATGTTATCACACTCCCCACTGTGTTATTCCACCATCACTTTATCCTCGAGTCAGTAGTATGCCACCACACCATTGTGTTAAATCCTCCATTATGTATAATTATTGGCGCGCTTGTAATAATTTGTTGAGCAGCCCTAGCTCAACCCTGTAATATATTCTATGCTACTGGCTTATTGTATCAAGAATTTGTCTACCAGTGAGGAGGATTTCTCTCATGCTAGATTCAAAAGATTGGTTTTCAAAAAATATTTTTATTGGAAAACCGGTCGTGAGAAGCTTGGTACCAGAGCCAGGCTGACTGTAGGAAGCCACTAGGTGCGATCGCTAATCGATTATTAGCATGATAGAGCCGATTTTTTTTTTGCAATTGTAGTCATTTTCTGACAGTCAGCATAAATTTATGATCTGACCATTCAGGATTTTTGCCTACTTTTGTAGATGGCCGACAACGGCTGCGAGTCTTAGACCTTCGCCAACGTACCCGATGGGTTCGTCAAGCTTCTCTCCTTCATCGTTCAGGTCGCGATGGGGCCATCCGTGCGCCCAGTCTTCACACTCTGCCAGCACAAAGTCAACGACAGTCTGACCATGCACCAGGCCGAGGTGCAGTTCAAGGGAGGGTGTGGTGAGTTACGCCGCTTCCGGTTCGTGGGAAGAGCCATGCCTACGGAGAGGCATGCTATGCAGATGGCAGCCCGCGTGGCAATAGCTCGCCTCAGGGATGTCCTTCCCGTAATGAAGACTCGTCGTTACCGCTATCTTCCATGCCATGTGCCCTACACCTGTCACTACGCATTCTCCTGCCCCAGAGGAGAACGAGACGAGGCTTTTGAGATGCTTATTGAGTATCTCCGGGCTCTGGAGGCAGCCTTCGACAACCTGGTGGACGACTTCGTGGCTGCCGGCATGGACTCAGTCCATGGCTGTGCCGCCAACAGGAGGGAGCTCCTGCCCACCGCACCGCCACTGACTTTTGTCTCGTCCTCAGCATCTTATGCACCTACTCGCCGCCTACCCACTACTGAAGAGTTCAACCAAATCATTGCACCCACTCCAGCGCGCACTGCACCACCCATTGTGCCCACTCCTATTCGTGTTTCTCCGCCCATGGCACCCGCTTCATCGACTCGACGCAGCACTTCCCGTCTGGAGCCTATTAGTTAGGAGGAGGTCGATTCCCCTGCCTCACTGCGCCTCACCCTTGGCAGGGCCAAGGAAACCGTCAACATTTCCGACTGAGTATGCTTAGCCGTCATGCGATGTACCACTTTGTAAGATATGTTTATATGTACATAGGTTGTGAGAAGTAGCTTGTTTGCGCATCATGTAGAACTGGAGAAGTGCACTAGCCTAAATAACATGTCAGGATTATGTACGCGTATCCTGAGTGATGTACTGTATAATTATCGCCCGCATGTAAGATATGTAATGAGCAGTCCTTCTCCGTGCGCAAATCAATTTGTTTTCTTAAGTGATCTTGGTCATTTAAATTATTTGCCATCCTTGTGCATTTTTGGAGTTGTTTTTTTTGGCGACCATTTTCACTTTTCTTATGAGTTTTACAAAATATATCCCCAGAGTGAAAAATGTCTCGCCCTTGGACTCGCTCCATGCCTACTCCGCCAGAGGAAAATTATGACACTCAACCAGGCAACAATTTCACACAAGGGCAGTCGAGTCAACAGGGCAGTGAAACGGCACTTTCCCAAATGTGCCGCCTTTATGAACAGAGTCAGCAACAACATCGTGAAATGATGAACCAAGTCATCAACATGGGAAATCACCATGGACAGTATCAGCAGCATTCCAAGTTATCTGAGCTACAAAAGACACGTCCCCAAACATTTTCTCATACTGACAAGCCTCTTGAAGCCGAGGACTGGCTTCGAGATATGGAGAGGAAATTAATTATTGCAAAATGTTCAGACCCCGAAAAGGTATTGTATGCTCCACACTACCTCACCGGAGCAGCCGCATCGTGGTGGGAGAATTTTCTGCACATGCATCCCAAAGAAAATGACATAACCTGGGATGCTTTTAAAGAAGGTTTCCGTGGTGCACACATTCCTAAGAGCATTATGAAAATCAAGAAGAGAGAGTTTGATGACCTCAAACAAAGGAACATGACAGTGTCAGATTACAACGGTCAATTTACTCTATTGTCTCGCTACGCCAATGAGGAGCGTATGACTGAAAGTAAGAAGATGGAGAAATTCCTTGACGGTCTGGCGCCCGCGCTTAAATGCCAACTAGTTGTGCACACTTTTCCAGATTTTAAAACTCCGGTGGACAAAGCGATTACTCTGGAAAATGAGAGACGCAACCTGGAAGATATCCGCAAGCGAAAAAGGGACCAGACCAACCATGCTCGCAATCACCAAAGCAGGACAGATTTTCAAAAGGGTGGGACGCACAAATCCTCATCCAACGTCTCACGCCCAATCAAGAATTTTCATGCAAGGGACAAGGAGTTCACATATCGCCCCGGCGTTACCTGTTACGCCTGTGGAGAGGAAGGACACTATGCCAAACAGTGTCCCAAGCCTAGAAACTCAACCCCAAAGCCGAACAACGGCGGCAATAATTCAGCACCCAAGCGAAACAATTTCAATCCCAGCAACAACCACAGGAAGGGTCATCTGAACCACGTAACCAAAGAGGAGGCACAAAATGCTCCGGATATCGTACTCGGTACGTTTCCTGTCAACACAATACCTGCAATGGTTTTGTTTGATTCCGGATCTTCTCACTCTTTCATTTTGAAAAGTTTTGCTTTGCAAAATAATTTTTCGATGCTTCCTTTGGAGAAATCCATGATCATCAAGTCCCCTGGGATTCAGCAAGTCACTCAGAATTACTGTCAGGATGTGGTCATTGAGTTCGAAGGATTGGAGTTTCACGCCAATCTTATTGTACTGGAAAACAAAGGACTGGATGTCATCCTAGGGATGGACTGGCTAACCACCAACAAGGGTTTTATTGACTGTTTCAACCAGACCGTAATCCTCACGCACCACCACCTGAAGACAATAAGAGTGTCAGCCAAGGAAGGAAAAATACCCCGGCAACCGAGATTGAATAAGGTGGACGTTTCTGAGCTAAACAAGGTTCCAGTAGTGTGTGAATTTCCAGACGTATTCCCTGAAGAGCTACCAGGCATGCCACCAGACCGAGAGATAGAGTTCAGCATTGAGCTCGCACCAGGAACCACCCCCATATACAAGAAACCATATCGAATGGCACCATCCGAGTTGGTTGAATTGAAGAAACAAATAAAAGAATTGCTAGACAAAGGATACATTCAAGCCAGCTCCTAACCTTGGGGATCACCAGTTCTATTTGCCAAAAAGAAGGATGGAACACTGAGATTGTGTATTGACTATCGAGCACTTAACATGGTCACAGTCAAGAACAAATACCCGATGCCAAGGATAAATGATTTGTTTGATCAACTCGCTCAGGCCAAGGTATTCTCAAAAATTGACTTAAGGTCTGGATACCATCAATTAAAGGTGCGAACGGAAGATATCCCCAAAACAGCCTTCACCTCCAGATATGGACTGTATGAGTTGATAGTAATGCCATTTGGATTAACTAATGCCCCTGCATATTTTGTTCACCTCATGAACAAAGTATTTATGAAGTTTATGGACAAGTTCGTTGTGGTATTCATCGACGACATTCTGGTATACTCCAAGACACCAGAAGAGCACGCAGAACATCTCAGGATTGTGCTAGGAGAACTCAAGAAACACCAATTATATGCCAAGTTCAGCAAGTGCGAATTTTGGCTAAGACAAGTAGGCTTTCTAGGCCACGTACTAACCCAAGACGGTATCGCAGTGGACCCGGAGAAAGTCAAGGCCATACTTGGCTGGAAGTCGCCAGCGAGCATAACAGACATACGTAGTTTCTTGGGAATGGCAGGATATTACCGCAGATTTATTGAAGGATTCTCCACCATAGCCAAGCCTATGACGCACTTACTCAAGAAAGACAAGAAGTTTGAATGGACAGAAGCCTGCGAAAAAAGTTTCCAAGAGCTAAAGCGGAAATTAACAACAGCACTAGTATTAATTGTGCCAGACATACACAAAAATTTTGAAGTGTTTTGTGACGCGTCCAGAAAGGGTCTCGGATGCGTGTTGATGCAAGAAGGCAAGGTTGTCGCCTATGCTTCAAGGTAACTTCGCAAGCATGAGGAAAATTATCCCACTCATGACTTCGAAATGGCAGCAGTCATTCATGCAGTCAAGGAATGGAGGCATTTCTTACTTGGGAATCGATGTGAAATATATATGGATCATAAAAGTCTCAAATATATTTTCACGCAGCCAGAACTAAATTTACGGCAACGACGCTGGTTGGAATTGGTAAAGGATTATGATGTTGGTATCCACTACCATCCAGGTAAAGCAAATGTAGTGGCCGATGCTCTTAGTCGGAACCCCAGCTCCAACGAAAACAGTCTGCAAAGCTTGAGGCCCGAATTCCAACAAGAATTTGCCAAACTCAACTTGATAATGGTAGCAAAAGGCACCATATCAAACTTGGAAATACAACCCGACCTTGTGGAGGGAATTAAAGAAGCTCAGCCTGGTCACCCCAGCATCGAAGGCATCAAAAGAAAGGTAAGTATGGGCAAGGCCTCGGCATTCGTCATAGACGATGGAGGAATATTACGGTACGGAGACAGACTCTGCGTACCAAATATAAAGGACCTCAAACAGCAAATCCTAGCTGAAGCCCACACCGCCCCGTACTCGATCCACTCTGGAGGAACCAAGATGTATAAAGATATTCAGGAAAGATTTTGGTGGCACGGTATGAAGAGGGACATAGCGACCTTCATTGGATGTTGCGACTCTTGTCAACGCATAAAAGCTGAGCATCAGAGGCCAGCCGGACTACTGCAACCAAACAAAATACCTGAGTGGAAATGGGATGAAATAGGGATGGATTTCATTGTCGGACTACCTCGGTCACGACATGGGAATGATACCATATGGGTCATCACCGACAGATTAACCAAGGTGGCACATTTCATCCCAGTGAAGACAACCTACAACGCTCAGAGGCTTGCCAGGATTTATCTCTCCCGTATAGTTTGTCTGCACGGTGTCCCGAAGACTATAATATCTGACAGGGGCACTCATTTCGTCTCGAGATTTTTGGAGCATTTACAACAGGCTCTGGGAACTCAACTAGCCTTCAGTACAGCATACCACCCACAGACTGATGGACAAATGGAACACGTAAACCAGGTTTTAGAAGACATGCTAAGGGCATGTGTCCTCACATATGGAACCAGTTGGGAAGAAAGCCTGCCATACGCCGAGTTCGCGTACAACAATAGCTACCAGGCCAGCCTGCAAAGGGCACCATTTGAGGCTTTATACGGACGGAGATGTCGTACCCCGTTAAATTGGTCAGAGACCGGAGACAGCCGCATTTTCGGACCAGACATGCTCAGAGAAGCCGAGCAAAAAGTCAAGCTAATCAGAGACCGACTTAAGACCGCTCAAAGTCGACAAAAGAGTTATTATGATCAGAAACATCGTAGGGACAGCTTCGAGCCCGGTGAGTTTGTATACCTGAGAGTATCTCCTATGAGAGGATTGCAACGATTCAAGATTAAAGGGAAGCTAGCACCAAGATTCATTGGACCATTCTGTATAATGGCGCGAAGAGTCACGGTAGCCTACCAGCTAGACTTACCCGAGGAATTATCCGATGTCCACGACGTGTTCCACGTCTCGCAATTGAGGAAGTGCGTAAGCAACCCAGAGAAACAAGTATCCCATGAGAGCATTGACATACAGCCAAACCTCACTTATCGGGAACGTCCAGTAAGAATATTAGAGGAGTCTGAAAGGAGGACCCGACAGAAGACCATCAAATTCTTCAGAGTCCAGTGGAGCAATCACACCGACAGTGAAGCAACTTGGGAAAGAGAGGATTTTCTTCGGACAGAGCATCCACACTTATTTGAGGGATAGCTGAAATCTCGGGGACGAGATTTTTCCTAAGGGGGTAGGTGTTGTGACACTCCAAAAGTTTTAATTTGGTTTTCTTCAAGAACTTTGTTGGATTTTAAAAGAGAGCATTTAAAATTTCTTTTCCAGAAATCCTTCGTCTTAAAAGATTCCTTTTCTTTGGCAAGGATTTTTATTTTTCTTCAAACTTTGGTGTTCGATCTTTTAAAAATTCTCCTCTGTTGGTTCCCTCTCAAATTATTTTGGGAGTTTAATCTTTTTCTTTTAAAAAGAAACTCTATTAAAATTGGGGATTTTCATATATTGAAAACCCCCATGACTTTGTATTTTTGCCCATGTGGTAAAACCTCTCAAAATCCTTTCCTCCTCCTTGTAATCAACCTAAGTTCTCTGTCCCAACTAATCCAAACAAGTTTTGGATTTTATTCTAATTATTTTTCCTCTCAAATCATTTCTGTCAATTATTTGGAGCCTGAGTGTTTTTCAAAGCAAGTACCCTTTTGCATTTGAGTTTTGACCTCAAACCAACTCCTTTGGATTGTCCTTAGCATCCACAACCTAGGACCATCTTGATCCACTCCTCCTCTTTTCAAATTTTCCAAATTTCAGTCTCTGCAAGTTTGGACCAGATTTGAAAATTTTGGTGAAATTCATATCTACACTTCTCCAAAAATTCCACCAAAATTCAGGCAGCCTACTGGAGAAATGAGAGGCCACTCCACCAAAAATCAGCTCAAGGAAAAATCCCTAGAGGCCAAGTTCATTCTGTCGAACACTTGGCGTGCACTGTTGCTGTTCAGTGTCGTTTTCATTCGTCAGCTTCATTCACGCGTAGACAGTGCCCTTGGCACGTTCCTCGCCGCCTCTTCCTCCTGTCTGGAGCACCGCACGCGCGCTTGGCGCCATCCTGGCGTCGGTGGCACCCTGGCCGGCCTGCGCCGGTGTGTCTTGCTGCGGCTGAACCACCGTAGCGATCGACAGGGAGCAAAACGGCGGCTCAACGCCGTTCAGCGCCGCCCAACGCTTCTCTGCCCTCCGCGTGGCTCGTGCATGCCAGCGCAGCCCCGGAGCACCGTCGCCGTGGCCCGACAGCACTGGATGCACTCTCTGCCTCCGACAGACCCGCACCGTCCCGTTCCGACCAAAACCTGCCCTAAGCTTCTAATCCAAGTCCGTTTAACGTCTGAATGGAACCAGTGGACCTCCACATTGATGCCCAACCTCCTAAAATCCCCGACCAAGCCCTGCGCTGCTGTAATCCATTGCCGGAGATTGCCGTTCACGGCCACCGCCTCGGATCGCCTATAAAAGGAGACCCTGAGCTCGCCCTCGAGCACGCACCACCACTGCACACCACAAACACCCCGCCAGGCCACTAGGAGGACCTCGAAGAGGTCTCCTCCCCCGACTCTGGCCGCCCCGTCCCGCCTCGGCCTACATCTCGATTCGCTCCGGTGAGGGCATCTCCGGCGCCCAAACCTTGTCAGTAGCATCCTCGAGCAACCACTGAGCTAACCCAAGCGTCAATTTGGCCTTCGCAGCTCTCCCCGACGAGATCCATCTCCACCCGAACCACCGTGCACCGGAGCAAGGCTCGCCGTCGACGTGGTGCTCGCCGACCGCCACCACCACCACCAACCGACGCGGAAGGGCGCCCTGAACACGGAGGTACCTTCCGATACCCCTGCCTCGTCGTGGATCGCTGCCGGCGACCACCGCGGCTCTCGGGCACCATCGAGCTCTGCCGCCTCTTTTAAATTTTTAAACCTGACGGGCGGGACCCGCCTGTCAGCCTCTCTGTCCTTTCTAAACGAATCGTTTTCTGAAAATGCCTTCGGGCGAAATACGCTTTCCCCTCTGGGCTGGCGTATTCGAGACTGGAGCGTTTTCTGTTTTTATTAACTAGCCCCTGGAAACTTTCTGTTTCATTACAGATGAGTCCCTGGACAAAAACCTTTATAACTTGTTAACAGAAGCATATTTTGGATTGGTTCTTTTTCTGTCCTCTTTAGAATTTGGTCTAGTTTTTTATCAGATTTATTTGAAAAATATTTGGAATAATTTTTGTGCACCTCTCGGTATTTACGTTAGTGACTGTGTTTTCTTTATACCGTAGATACCGAAGGAGGTGACGGAGCCGCGAACTTCACCGAGCTAGGCTTCGACTACTCTGAACCAAGCAACATTGTTTGAATTTTTGATATGATGAGTATCTTGGCATGTTTTGCATATAGTTAGTTTCATGGCATGTTGATGAGCATACCGATGAATGTTATTTTCATGCATTGTTGAGGTAAGTGAGCTCGATGATCCATAGGTGGATGGATGTGAGTATAAATGGCCATGTGTTGGCATGAGGATGGGTAAGATGGCAGTGTTGTAGCATGCCAGTCTTATGCCAGACTATATGACTACAGTGTCCAACCGTATCGGTCCAGTTCCTCCCATTTCCTTCCCTGTACTACCACATGTTTTCCGCAAGGAATATGGATTAGTAAGTTGCAAACCGCTTTCCTGGTACACACCAAAAGGAGAGGCCGGGATGATGGTTCCATGGCCCTGGATTAAAGCCAGTCATCCAGTCAGGGGGCATGGGTGTTTCCGGTTGGGACCGAGAGGGGGGAACCCCTTAGAGCGCGCGTATATAAATTTGATCCCATGCTATTCGAGATTGTGATCTCCCCGTCTCAAAAGTTTTTATTGGACGATGTCTAGGGTGAGTCCTGGCATCGAGAGGTAGGAGGGGTGTGTACTGGTTAGCTGTGTTTTCTTCCGAAATACCGTAAACGGAACTAGTCCTTCGTGACTACGGAAATCCGTTAACTATGGGAAATTTTTGTACAAACTCTGCAGAGTCATAAATCTCCAAATCATCTTATCCATATCCAAATTTTGCGCTAACTTATTCTGACAAGTGCCAGTTTTGGTGATAGATACTCCGGTGAATCACATGAGTGCTAAGCCCGGTTAAATGTTTATTCTTGTGGATGGACTAACCCGTTTATTATCATGAGTTGAATATTTATTATGAGTATTATTTACTTGTGAATAAAAGCCCTCTCTGCGATGTCGCTCAGACGTCCGACCGCGGCATTTCCTTTAAAGCCCTCTCTGTGATGTCGCCCCGACATCCGACTGTGGCATTTCTTTTAAAGCCCTTTCTGTGATGTCGCCCCGACGTCCGACTGTGGCATTTCTTTTAAAGCCCTTTATGTGATGTCCCTCAGACGTCCGACTGCGGCATCCCTTTTAAAGCCCTTTCTGTGATGTTGCCCCGACGTCCGACTGTGGCATTTCTTTTCGAGCCCTTTATGTGATGTCGCCCCGACGTCCGACGGTGGCATTTCTTTTAAAAAGCCCTTTATGTGGTGTCGCTAAGACGCCTGACTGTGGCATTTCTTTTAAAAGCCCTTTATGTGGTGTCGCTAAGATTCCCGACTGTGGCATGATTTTCTGTTATTATTTGTTCACCTTTCGGGGCGTCGCTTCAGACACCCGATCGGTTTTCATTTATATTTTGTTGGGATTTCAGGCGGACTACCGCCGTTTCCCTTGTACTTACTTCGTTATGCAAATTTTAGAATGTGCATTGGAAAAATTAATCAGGACGCATTCATGCATGCATTTGTTATGTCTTACGTCCGAACTATCTTGCGAGTACTTTCAAAGTACTCACTGGCTTGTTGATTTGGCCAGATGCTGACGAAGGCGATCTCATGGATGAAGAGTTCGATAGCGTGTCCGACGCCTAGCGGAATCCCAGTCAGTCTCGTGCGACCCTGGATTTGGTCACTGTATTATAGCCACTTCCGCAACTCGAATAACATTCATCGAGCCTCACCTCGACGCTCGATGAGATGCCAGTTTGAGAGTCATGTTATCACACTCCCCACTGTGTTATTCCACCATCACTTTATCCTCGAGTCAGTAGTATGCCACCACACCATTGTGTTAAATCCGCCATTATGTATAATTATTGGTGCGCTTGTAATAATTTGTTGAGCAGCCCTAGCTCAACCCTGTAATATATTCTATGCTACTGTCTTATTGTATCAAGAATTTGTCTACCAGTGAGGAGGATTTCTCTCATGCTGGACTGAAAAGATTGGTTTTCAATAAATATTTTTATTGGAAAACCGGTCGTGACACCTACTCGAGCCCGTGAGCCGCGACCTTGCCGCCGCTGCCGCTGAGGCCGTGGAAGGCCGAGCCGAAGCTTTGCTGGGGAGGTTCCGCACCTTTAGCATCTTGCTCGGGCGCGGTGCCGCTAGCTCCGCGGCCCCAGGAGGCGACGCCACTAGAGAGTGATCCCTTCACGGCTTTTGTCCTGTTTTTATTCCTGCAACATGCACCATGCTCCGCGGAGGCGTTTAAACTTGTGTTTGGCGTCTTAAAAACAATCTATAGCTTGTAATATTTGCTTTGAATTTCCTGGAATTTGCATTTTTCTCCCCTACTTGCTCGCGCTCTAAGTCGGTAGGATCCAGCCCCGCGCATAACTCACCCAGTGTTAGCCCGGACCAGAAACTAGGATGGGACTAAGGAGTGAGGGGCTACATGGCAAGGTAGGCTCCTGAGTCGCGATGCTCGGGAGTCCACCTTGACGCACAAGCAACAAGTAGGAAAGGGTGGAACGAGGAGTGGATTGATCGTTCTGCGTCGGCAAGGCCCGGCCCCACGCGTACCTCACCCAGCGTTAGCCCCGACTAGAAACCAGGACGGGACTAAGGAGTGATGGGCTACGGGACAAGTTAGGCTCCTGAGTCGCGATGCTCAGGAGTCCCCCTTAACGTTCAAACGGGACTCCATACATTGGCTCCTCTCGGGGAGGGGCGCGTGATGACCAGGTCCGAGGGACCTGGCTGGGTGGCGTGCGCTCGGGCGAGGCCCGGGCGTAGCCCCCATGCCAAGCCCCCTCACGCGGCGCTCCCGAGGGGAGGCGTTGCGATGGTGACGGACAATGAGCTCTGGGCTCCCTAAGGTTGGTATGGCCAGAGGCCGCCCTCAGTTGTTTATCACCAGCGTGGAGCATAGCGCTTTCGTATGTGTACGGGCATAGCCGCTCCTCGGCAGTGTCGTCAGCCAGCGCGGAGCATGGTGCTTCCACTGGTACGTGGGAGGGGGCTCCCCTCCGGGAGGAGCCCCCGGGGCATGTACAGCCCCGCCCTGACATGTGGCCGGCATGGTAGGGCTAGGAGAGGTGTATCCGGGCACTCGTGAGCCAGCGCGGGACTCACGAGGCCCTACCTCGAGACGGGTTGCGCCTGGCTCTGGGCCTTTATCAATGGTGTGTTCCTGCAGGGTGGTTAGAATGCAAATGCTCTACGTACTCAGGTCCCGGCCCTCGAGCAAGCTCAGCCGCCGCTGGTATGACAGGTCGCGATGCCGTAGGTCAGGCCAGGGGGTGAGGGCTAGAGAGCCAGTAGGAGTCCATGAGTCGCGATGCTCAGGTACCCCCCTTTTAACATGCAAGCGATTTGCATGAAAGCGGAGAAGTCCGCGATAAGCAGCAGGTGATAATTGAGCACGAAAGAGCAAATTCATTATAAGTAGACGCGGGAAAAGCAGACGCCACAGGGCAAGGCCCGAGATGCAGCCCGTGGGGCGCCTCCAACAAGCTAAGTAAAGAGCATAAGCAAAAGGGATACATGCCGCAGGGATGGACCCACGCGACCTGGGAATAATGCGGCCCTGTGGGCGCTCCCAGCTAAAAACGGAACTTAGAAAGATGTCACCTGGTGCCGTTGAAGATGGAGTGATGCTGAAGAAGCGGGCGATGCGCGATGAAGACGTTGACCCTCACGAGCCCCCTGGCCCAGGGGCCTCGGGAGGCTCCAGGGGCACAGGTGGGTCTCCGAGAGCCATCTCCATCTCCGCCAGGACCACACGATGCCTGACCTCCTAACCCTCGCAACGCCCCACGCGCGAAGGCCAGAGGTGCTCCTGAGATGCATCTTGGTTGAGCCCTGGCACGTCGACGCAGACGCGCAGCCCACCATCCTCGCCTGGATGTGGAGCCATGGTGGGCAAGCGGCGGCTGCCGCGCATGACTCTCGACTCCTGTAGCTCCTAAGTGTTGCTTGCGATGAACTCCTGAGGGTTTGGTCTTCCTTGACTTGTACCTTCCTGAGGGAAACGTGCCTGGAAGCACCCCTCCAAGTGGTGCCCGAGCGCCTCCCTCGCGACCTTGGCAAAGTCGATGGCTCTCCCAAAAAGAGCCCCCGAGCCCTGCCCGAGGAGGGCGCCGGGCGTGCCTTCCTATGCGAGAGAGGGTGGCGTTCCCTGATTGGGCGCAGATCTTGACCCAACACCTCCGGAGGCGCCTGCCTCCTGATGGCTTGGGCCAGGCGAAGCCTTCTTCTTCTTGGGGTTCGACTCGGGAAGTCTTCCATTTCTGCGGTTCGGGTCTTCGATTGTTGCGGCTTGGAACACGCGCTCAAGTGAACACACTGCGTCCCTTTCTTCATAGGGTACGGTGATGACTCCACCGCTTCCTGGCATCTTGAGGACATTGTATCCATGGTGAGTCACTGCCATGAACTTGGCCAGGGCTGGGTACCCGAGGATGGCGTTGTATGGCAGACGGATGTGGGCGATGTTGAAGTCGATGAGCTCGGTGCGGTAGTTGTTGCGCTACCCGAAGGTGACTGGAAGGTGAACCTGCCCTATCGGAACAGTGTAACCACCAGTGAATCCTAAGAATGGCTTGGTTGGCTGAAGCTGATCGTACGAGACTTGGAGATTGTCGAACGTCTCGATGGACAGGACGTTGAGTCCTGCTCCGCCGTCAATGAGGGTCCTGGAGACCTGCACGTTGCTGATGACTGGGGAGGAAAGCATCGGGAGGACTCCGGCCGTGGCCGCGCACTTGAGCTGATCCGCTGAGCTGAACGTGATAGTGCACTCAGACCACCTGAGAGGGCGCGTGGCCTCAAGCTTGGGGAGGGCTGCATTCACCTCGCGAGCAAACTGCTTGAAGATGCGTTGTGAGGCTGGGGCCTGCGCGCCACCCAAGATGCAAGCGATTGTGCGCGGCTCCTGGAAGCCCCCAGCGCCCTCGTCTTGATGTTGGTCTTCGTTCCTCCTTGGCAGTGGCGGCAGAGGAGGAAGGCCTGCATTGCCATGCGGGCGATCCTCACGAGGCTGATCTCTCCAGCCTCCCTCGCGAGGCTGGTCCTGCCAGTGATCCTCGCGAGGTTGGTCACGCCACCCTTGGCGATGGCCACGGTCTTTCCATCGTCCGCCACCTTTTCCTCCTCCTCGGCCATAGCCCATGTCGTTGCGCTCGGGGCGTTGGCCGACACGTCCATCTCTCACGGCCCTGAGCTCTTGACATTCATTGGTGTTGTGAGTGTGGAGGTCGTGGTGCACGTAGTACCGGCTGCCATTGGATGACTCGGGCTGATGCTTGCCTAGCTTGGTGTCTGGCTCCGCTACAAGCACGGGAACCCCCTTGCACTTCATGTCCTTGGCCTTGGGCTTCTTCTCTTCTGGGTCGGCAGCTGGGAGTTCGAGGAGGGAAAGGCGCCCTTCCTCAGCCCTGGCGCACTTGGTTGCCAAGTTGAACAGCTCCAGGGATGTGCACAGGTCTTCATGGATTGCTAGCTCCTCCTTCATCTTGACGTCGCATACGCCATCGGAGAAGGCCGAGATGATGGCTTCCTCAGTCACCTTGGGGATCTTGAGGCGAGCGTTGTTGAAGCGCTGGATGTATTTCTGCAGGGTTTCCCCTTGCTGCTGCTTGATGCGGTGTAGATCGCTCACGGCCGGGGGCGGGTCGCAAGTGCCCTAGAAGTTGGCGATGAAGCGAGTACGCATCTCGTCCCAGGAGATCGTGCCAGGAGCCAGGTTCAGGAGCCAGGTGCGGGCCCCGTCCTTGAGCGCCATGGGAAACCAGTTCGCCATGACCCTTTTGTCTCCGTTGGCGGCTTCGATGCATAGCTCGTAGAGCTGCAGGAACTCCGCCGGGTCCGCCGTGCCATCGTAGCGAGGGGGCAGGTCAGGCATGAACTTGCCTGGCCAAGCGACGCCGCGTAGCTCGGGGTGAGGGCACGGCAGCCTGTTGTGGCCACCGGTGCCTTTTGCTGGTACTGGGCCTGCTCCTAGGGATTACCACGCGCCGCCGCTTGGAGCAGCGCGGGGTCTTGGCGTGGAGGTGCAGGGACGCGATCTTGGCGCGCCGGCGCCGGGAGCGCGCGTGCGCCTTCTTGGGGACGAGGGATCTCTTGGCAGCTCCATTCTTGCTGCGCAGGCGCCCGACGCGGAGGTCTCGCCCTGGGGCTGTGCGCCTTGGAGCCAGGGCGCCTCATTGGGGAGGAGGTGCTGGAGGCACTTCCTGATCCTCGCCTCCTACGCGGAATGGAGGGCGAGGTAGCGAGAGGGACCGCAAGGCGGAGCCCCCTGTGGCGCTGACGAGCTTGGTGATGCGGGCGAGCCAGTCTTCGTAGAGGTCGTCGACGGGGCAGTAGTGCAAGAGCTCTCTTGCTAGGAGCAGCGCGGCGTGCGCATCCGTGGGGGCGCGACGGGCGTGGGACGACGAAGCGGCTGGAGTCAGCGATGGTGTGGCGGTGCGGCATTCCTGCCATACCGAAGGATGCTGGGACGAGGCCTGCTGCTCGTTCCCCGCTGGGCCGGTGGCGGCGTTGGCGACAGGCGACGGGGAACGACGAGGGTGTCCGCCGACGGGCGCCGTCTGGGCGACGCGAGTGGTGAGAGCAGCCGGCGCTCAGCGCGAGGCCGACGAGCGTCAGCCATGGACACGACAGATGAGCACACGCGAACCGTAGAAGAAAGATTCCGGCGCACCCCTACCGGGCACGCCAAATGTCGGATTTCGGGTTCTGGCAGACCCTTGAGGTTCGAACACTGGGGTGCGCGCGAAGATCTCTCGATCTACGTCCAATCTCCTCGAGTGATCTAAACTGGAAACAATGAACAACACAAGGGACACGAGGTTTATACTGGTTCGGGCCACCGTTGTGGTGTGATACCCTACTCCAGTGTGTGGTGTGGCGGATCGCCTCAGGGGCTGATGATGAACAGTACAAGGGAAGAACAACCTCGCGAGAGGTGTTCTTGAGCTGGTGCGATGAACTACTAGGGTGAGTTGAGTCGCCTCACTCTCTCTCTCTCTCTCTGCTTGGGCTCTACCAGATTTCTGGATGTCTCCGGGTTTTTCTTGATGTCTCTACTCTGTGGTGGCTGGCTCTATTTATAGAAGCCCTGGGCCTCTCCCCAAATAATGAGCGGGAAGGGCGCCAACAATTGGCCATTTTGAAGGGGAACATCTAGTACAAGTTATCCTGACCAAAGGTGGTCTTCGACTGCCAAAAGTACTGGTGATGACGCCGTCTTGGGCTCCATGGTGACCTCCGTCCTGCCGCTCTGCTGGTCTTGGTCTCGTTGCACCGGAATGGCAACCTTTGCCCGATGCCTTGGCCTATGCTTGCCCCCTTTGCACCAAAGGGGAAACAAGGACACTTCACAGGCCGGCGCCCGCCTGGTGCCCACCCTCGATCGTCATGGCTTGCGTCACGGATTCCTCGCGAGGTACCCCTGCCTTGATCTCTCCGCCTCCTCACGAGCCTGCCTGACGAGACTGCCACTGAGGAAGCTTCCGGTCGTCCGCCCCGCGAGGCTTGGCCCCTCGTTAGGGTCTTGACCTTGAGCTGATGAAGATGGGCCGCGCTGGGCCCCCACTTGAGCCACGCCGCAGGCCGCAGGAAGGCAAGTCTGGGGACCCCCGTTCCCAGAACGCCGACAGCCTCATCAGCTAGCTTCGTCACTCAAAACTATTCCTATTGCCCGGCCCTTTGCCGTTTGGGGCCCGGACATGGTCGGACCTTTCTAGACGGCACGAGGCGGTTTGACTCACTTACTTGTCGCAGTGGACAAGTTCACCAAGTGGATAGAAGCAAAACCAATCAATAGTTTAAATGGTCTGACCGCTGTGAGCTTCATCTCCGACATCACAACTCGGTACGGCATACCGCACAGCATCATCACCGACAACGGCACAAATTTTGCAAAAGGTGCCTTGGCCCGTTTCTGCGTGACGCAGGGCATCCGACTGGACTTAGCGTCCGTTGCCCATCCGCAGTCCAACGGCCAGGTAGAGTGAGCAAACAGCCTAATCCTGTCCGGCATCAAGCCTCGGCTAGTCGAGCCTCTGGAGCGCTCAGCAGGTTGCTGGCTTTATCAGTTGCCAGCCGTCCTCTGGAGCCTGCGCACGACTCCAAACAAGTCAACCGGCTTCACGCCCTTCTTCCTCATCTACGGTGCTGAAGCCGTCATCCCAACGGACATAGAGTTCGGCTCCCCTCGAGTCACCATGTACACCTAGGAGGAAGCAGAAGAAGCACGTCAAGATGGCGTCGATCTGCTGGAAGAGGGCCGGCTGTTGGCACTCAGCCGATCCAGCATCTACCAGCAAAGCCTACGCCGATACTACAACCAGAAGGTCAAGCTGCGATCTTTCCAAGAAGGAGACCTTGTGCTCCGGCTGATTCAGCGAACAGCCGGCCAGCACAAGCTCTCAGCACCTTGGGAAGGCCATTTCATCATCAGCAAAGTGTTGGGCAACGACTCCTACTACCTGATCGATACTCAGAAGCCCCGAGAACGCAAGAGGGATGACTCCGGCAAAGAGACGAAGCGGCCATGGAATGCAAACCTCCTCCGAAGATTTTACAGTTACTGCAGTATGTATCACGCCACCCTTTGTATTAAAGTACGATGACCTCGGGGCCCTCGGGAGGAGCTCGGGGACTGCCTCCTTTTGTCTATATGATAAAGAGTTATGCCTATGAATATGTTATTCTTTGTTATGCCACTTGGCACCGGGTTTGACTAGTCGGCCCGGGGACTTGCCGACTTGTGCTATGAAACAACTTCCTGTAGCCGGACAAGTAATGTGTGGCACTTAAGCCGTCTCCTGTTAGAAGCCGCAGATCGCAGAGCGACTGACCGGCCAACAGGAGTAAGGTAGAATGGGTGCCCATATGAAAAATGGCTAAGGACTCAAAGCTCGCTCATAGTTAAAAGCCGGTTTTAGCCTTTTACAACCGACTCTTTAGCAGCCGGCTTGCCATTTCCTAAATTAACTTGCTAAAAACTCTAAAAGGCTAAGTACTTGCTTTCCCAAAGAAGCCAAGTTTTCGATCTAGCGGCAGTCCGCAGAGTGGCTGTCCAACTGGCAAGACGACAACCAAGGGAAAGCGGCAAAGGAAAAAGTCAAAGAGCAATAAGCAAGAAAAGATAGAATGCAGATAAATATTTACATAGAAAGGCCCTTGGCCGTATCATCAAGCAGAAGTTCAAGATACACCCAGCGGGTGGAATTGTGCAAAATAACAAGTTCATTGAGAATGCTAGGCAGGTAAAATAAAGATAAAGTGGCAGCCTAGGAAGCCGCGGGTGGACTCGGAGGACCGGACGGGTCGGCAGTGCCGGTTGCCGGGGCGGCCGGCTGGTTGGTCTCCGCTTGATCACCTCTGGCAACAGCCGGCTCAGTTGGGCGCGGCTCGTTGCTAGCGGCACGGTCGAGCTGGGCTGGCCGTTTGCCTCGACCTCTAGCGCCTCCTCCTCGTCTCCTTCCTCCTCCTCGCCTTCCTCTTCACCACTTGAGTCGATCACCTCCGCCGAGTCCTCACCGTCGTCCGGGTTCAGCCCGAACCACTCCGGCAGCGCCTCCTCGTCGTTCTCAGCCCGCTCTGGGATGAAGACACTGGTGTCGATGTATTCGGCGATCGACGCAGCGCGCTCGACAAGATCGTCTTCCACCGCAGCCAGCTCCGCCTGGGCCTCCAGCCGAAACGTGGCTAACTTGGCTAAGCTCAGCCCAGGATACCACGCCTTGGCGAATTCTAAAGCATGGCGTGCTCTAGCCCTGGCTGAAGAACCCTTCCAGGCCTCAAGACGGTCAGCTGCAACCTCCAGCCAGTCGGCAGTCCGACTGGGGGTGCGTGGTGCCTGCATATCCGGCCATAGGGCAGCAATCGCCTGGGCGCCGACATGTTGAAGCCGGCAGAGCATCCGGTGGGCTGACCGAAGGCGGGCCACGATGCTAAGAATCTGCTCGCCAAGAGTTCGAGGGGCATTGGCGGGGATCTGTGTGCCGTCCACCCTCCGCGCTTCACAATCAGCCTCGATGGCTTGATTGGCGGCGTCCGAATGGCTGGGGAAGAAGTCTACTAAGGCCGACTCGACTAGCAGTTGGTAGCCCAGAAAAGGAAACGAGGGGAAGCTCACCATCGACAAGATCCTCAATTGCGTGGAAGTCGAAGACCAGTGTTGCCTCCTTGTCGGTCCAGGAGGAGCGCTCGGATGCAAATTCAGCGAGAAGGGCGGTCTCCTTGTCCTCCACCTCCTTTTGGGCCGTCTGGAGCAGCTCCTTCTGCTCTGCCAGCTGTGTGGCCGGCTGGTCGCGCTCCTCCGTCAGCTAGCCGCACTCCTCCTCCTTGACGTGCAACGCGGTGTTGACTTTGCACAACGGCTGCTGAAGGACAGCGTTTCCTTCTGAAGAAGGAGGGGGAAGGGTGTCAGTCGTCAACAAAGAAGAAAGGTCGCCGGGGAGATCTGGCCCGACTGCTGAGCAGTCGGCCCGAATCTCGAGGACTATAACCCGCGGATGCACCAGCGCGCCCCCGCAGAGAAAGAAGAGGACTTACGCTGGCTGTCCGACAAGTCAGCGGTCCGCTTGGCCAGCTCCTCAACATTGGCATTGAAGGAGGTCACGCGAAGATTGTGGTAATCCTGCATCAAAATTTCAGAAAAAAATTTGGTACTTGGAACTCACCGATTAGAGTTCCAAGCCGCCTGCTCAGCAGCCGGCCGGAAACTCGGGGACTACACCCAGTGGGTGCGCTAGCGCGCGCCCACAAAGAAAAACAAGGAAGCAAAGCAAAAAGAAGGGATGCGTACCCGGCCCGGAGCTTGGCTTGGACGTCCAGGAGAGACCGGTTCAATGGGCCCGTCCCGCCTCCCCGCACCCACTCGGTGGGCGAGGCACTCGACACCTCGGTGTCTGGGATCGAGGAGCTCGCAGTGCCGGCCTCTAGCGGACGCGGTGCTGAGGCCACCTTCGCGAGACGGCGGCGCGTTGGCGTACTGACCTTGAGGGCCAGGCCCGTCGCCACCGCGCCTCCAGTTGGCAGCACTGGAGGTTCCGCCGATTGTCCGCCTCGCGAGCCTCCGGAGGGTGGCGGTGGTGGCACAATGACTTCCGGCGTAGCGGTGACGTCGGCATCCCTCTCCACGACCGGGTTCTCGTTGAGGACTTCCCCGGTCTGCGCCATGAACTCCGGTGGCGGCGGCATGGAGTTCAAGGGGACGACGAACACCGCTGACTGGCGGTGTGCGGCTTCCTCTGCGCTTCTTCCCCGCATCGGTGGCCTCGGCCTCCACCAGCTTCTTTAGAGCAGCGGCCTCTGCTTTATCGGCTTCCGCCTTCTTCAAGCGGGCAGCTTCCCGCTCCTCACGCGCGTTCCGCTCTGTCGCCTCCCGGAGGTCGGCGGCGGGATCAATCCGCCGAGTGGTGGAGGAGGTCTCCGACGACTTTATGATGGAGCCGGCGGCCGATTTCTCAAGAGAGAGAGGGGCCCTAAAGTCGGGAAAATAAAGTAAAGGGATTTCAGACAGACTCAATAAGGAAACATGAAGGTACGAAGGGAGGTACTACTTACACCGAAATTAGCTGTGGCATCTTCACCACCTTGCGGAAGAGGTTGGCCTTTGCGACCGCTTCGTCCCGCTTGGTCACCGCGGTTGAGCCCTTGGGCTTCTTTGGCCGGTGGCCGAACAGGCTCGTCCCGGCCCTGCGCTTCTTGCCGCCGCCTTCAGCGTCCGGCGGGGCTGATGAACCCGCGCCTGGCTGGCCGGCTCCTGGCTGATGGCGCGGGGCAACCTCCTCCTCATCATCAGGCCAGTCCTCGAGACTGGCCCCAAGTCTCGGACCACCTGACGTGCCGCCTCCTCCCTCGGCATCGTCCTCCAGGGCCGCCGCCCCAAAGTCGGGGTCGTCCACATCGCTCTCCACCCGGTCGGGGAGAAACTCGCTGTCTGGCCCCGCGGTGCCGGCTGCTAGCTGGAGGAGGGGGTTCTAACCAAAGCCGACTGGTTAGAATGAGCAAGACGGACTCGGCAGTAAAAATGTCAGGAGAATCAAAGAAAAAGAGAGAAGGAAAACAACTCACCAGAGGCGGAGGGGCAGCACGTGAATACGGCTCCTTGCCGAACTGCCACTCTTCATTGAGGTCGCAGCTCGCAAGGTATATCACCATGTAGGCTACCTCCTCGTGAGGCATCTCCTTGGTGCACAGTCGGTTCAAGTCTCGGTGCACGCTCATCTCGCAGATCATGTGGGGGCGACTTTGGAGGGGCAGCACTCGGCGCACCACGAAGGCGGCCAGCAAGTCCGGCCCGGTCAGGCCCTCTGACTGCGCCAGCACTCGAAGCCGCGCAACGGCACCGGCTCCTGCCGGCGTCAGCGTCCGGGCCCGGTGCGACCAGTTGGGCTGTCTCCCAGCCGGCGGGCCGGCTATGTAGGCCGGCAGGTTGACCCAATCACCCTCCGCGGAGACATTCTTCACGTAGAAGTACGACCGCTGCCACATCTTCATCGACTTGATCAGCCTAATAGAGGGAAATGGGTTGTCGGCCCCCGACCTCCGCACGGCGATGAACGCGCCGCACTGAGCCGGCACGCCTGCGTCTTGAGTGCTGAGCTTGGAGAAGAAGAACTCCCCCCAAAGCTCGATGGTGGGGAGAACGCCGATGAAGCCTTCGCACAGGGTGACGAAGGTGGACAGCAGCACCACCGTGTTGGGGGTGAGGTGGTGCGGCTGGAGTCCGTAGAACTCGAGGAAGGAGTGGAAAAAGTTGCTCGCCGACAGGCCTAGGCCGTGCAGGCAGTGCGAGCGGAAGACGACCCGCTAGCCCTCCTGCGGCACCGGCAAAATCTCTCCCCTCCGCGCGAGGCGGACCCTCATTAGGTCCTCGCCGGGCAATCGACGCGTCTTGCGGAGGAAGTCGATGTGATCCTCGTGGACCTCTGAACCATCCCAGGTACCGGAGTGCGCCGTTGGGGGCGTGACGGTGGAGGAAGAGCTCATCGTGAGCGGACCGCCGCAACGTTCGACGAGGCTCGAGGTGCTGAGAGAGAGAAGAAGGAGAGGAAGCAGTAGGGATGCGGGACACGCGTGCTCCGCCATTTCCCCTCCCCTCCCTACTTATAGCCAGTGGGCTGCGAAGCCGAGGGGGCGGTTGTGGGATTTACTGCGCCCACTACCCCACGCCCCCCACGTCTATCGTGCAAAGTTACTGTGCGTGATAATTGCGTGAAAACCTCAACCGTCCCCCACGGCCGCAGCAGATCCGCTCGCGTACCGAGGAGCGGTAGTGGCGGGCCCCCGCCTGTAGGCATGTCCCATCTCGCGGATGGGTAGGCAGGCTGGCCCGGCCGCTAGTTGCCGTGTGGCGGGCATGAAGTGGGTGGCGGCCAGGAAGCTTAGCTTGTATGCCACTAAGTTCCCGCCAGGAGGTTCGAAAGTATTTTTTGGACGAATCAAAGTCAGGTGACTCCGACTCCTACCAGTCGGTCCTACAGAGTCAAGTGGAGTCTCCACCTCGAGTTCTCGGAGAATGAAGCTACTGAGGCTCCTCGGCTGAATGTCCATGGCGCCTCATCAGCTTCGGGGACTACTATCAGAGTAATGGGCCACGGGTAGGCTAACCCGAGGCCCATAACCTTTCAAGACATCAGGGCTGACTGTGCCCCTTAAGGCAACAAACGGAGAGCCGACTTCGGGAGGGCGGCTGGAGGAACAGCCGGCAGCCTATATGCGTCCGAGTCCTAGAGAAGAGATCAAGACTGGCGGACTCGGACTAGCGGCTTCCAGAGAAGCCAGCCACCAGGAGTCGGCCCACGACATCAGCAAAGCCCATGCCCTCATCAGGGGGGATGGGACAGGGAGTGGCAACAGTGAAGCCCACTCCCTCCCCTTTTCCGGGGGATGGCCAGGGCACAGTGCATTGTACCAACGGAGATCTCCATCTGGCGCATCACTATTGCCATGCCATCCCTAACATCACCCATAGTGGGCAGAGTCCTGTACCCACGACGGTCTGACAGTCCGATCCAAGGAAGACGGCCCTACCAGTCAGTGAGAGTCCGGAAGATGGCCAGGGTGCCCCCTGTCGGACCCATAGGGATCCGGCCCGTGGAAGTCGTCCTGCCACTCCCATGGGTCCCACACACCATTAACCAGACGAAACAGGGAGTGGCTATAGTAATCGCCTGCCAGGCGGCGGGCCTGTAGCCACGACCCCATGACCCGCCAGCGGCGGGTGCGGCCTATCGCCTCCATACCAGACCAGTCGGCTGGGGGCCAACAAGCGAAGAGACTGACAGCTGGACCCTATGTCCATACAGTTTACCACTGTACCCCTGGGGATAGGCTTATATAAACCCCCAGGACACTCATATAAAGGGTCCCAATTCGTTATAACCAGACCAGACCTTAGACAAAGAAGAGAGCTAGCCCTGCCTTCTCCTGCCCACGGATATAGCTCGAGGAGCACCTTTGTACTCACCTTGCCTGAGTGATCATGCGGAGACCCCGCAGAGCAGGACTAGGGGTGTTATCTCCTAGGAGAGCCCCGAACTTGGGTAAAGTACGCCAGCGTTCGTGTCTACGCCTTATCCTGTTTCCAGGCACCGGTGACATTCTACTCGCCCCCACCATGATAAGCCATCCATTGGCATATGTCGCACCCAACCCCCGACAGCACCCACAACTATTGAACATCGCATTGCAAAATTGAACGAAACAGTTAACTAAACACCACAACAAAAAAATCAACCAAACGCTAATTGAGCACCACATTGCACAATGTATAACCAAACCAAGCATGCTTGACAACTTGGAAATATAGCAATTGTATTCGTTTCTCATGTATTTTGTAAACATATATTCGATTTATTTCTCACATGGAAGACAATACAAAATTGCAGCCTGAAGAATTGAACATCACATTTGCAGAATTGAACCAAACAGTTAACTAAAGACGACAACTAATTTATAAAACAGTTAATAAGTGAGCACCACAGTGCACGACATATAGAACATATACACTAGAGCAAAAGATTGCATGGTAAAATTAGATAGCACAATTCACTAGAATTTGTGAATGAAAGGCGGGAGCAGCACACGCAACGGGTAAACAGAGCATGGTTAACCGGCGTAGCTAGCAAATGGAAAGGTGCTCCTCCAAGATCTGGGGGGTCAGCACGAATGGCAGCCATCACGACCTCATCCGCCCGTGCAGCCGTGATTTGCTTCTCCACTGCCAAATGCTCCTTGAGATCCTGGCTATATTGCATGCACCATGGCTTAGGGCGGCGCATATTTGGTGGAGGGGTTGGTGATTTGGGTGGAGGGGTTGGCGATGCTGCAAGCAAGGAGTGAAGGTTTCAACTTAGAAAGGAAGGCGGAAACAGGGGAAATGTGGCATTTGGTAAGGGGGAGGTAGATATTTCTACGGAAGCCGAAAATTTGGAATCGCTTCAGCGAAAAAACTGGCACGCAAAGTGTCATCAGACACGGTCCCTTATTTAGAACTGTGTACGACATGTGAACATCACAAACGATTCAGACAGCTTAGCCTGTGTGCGATGAGTTTGAATGTCAAAAAATTTGGTTTGAATTTCCACGGTTACAGTGTTCATCCATGTCATTGCATAATTTGGGTACACAAAGGAGACTACAGCACACCAACACTTCTTAATCGAGCAAGTTCAGCAATTAAACAGAGCTAGCTGACCTAAACATTACTCTAACAAATTAAATACCGGCACTCTTAATTAAACAAAATAAAGAGTACCACTACGGCTGGTGCTCGTCGATCTCCGCTGCCGCCTCCATGTTCAGCTCGCACCCAACGATCTCCTGGGGAAGGGGCTCCATGGCATCCATTGCACCATACTCGGCAGGCATCTCGCCATCCGCGTCCACCATCTCTTTGGAAAAGGCTGCCATGAGGAGGGCGTGGGCGGCCGCGATCTGGACTTGGACGGGCTCCACCGTTGCAAGGTATGCGGCGGAGGAACGGACGGCTGCTCGAACGCTCTCGGAGATTGCCAGCTCTTCGGCCATGGGTTGCCGACCGTTGTTGGAGAAGCTTCGTCCGATTTGTGCAGTGACCGCTAGGAGCCGGGCGTGGGCGGCCTCGACACGGTCGTGGGCGGCCTCCATCAGGGCTATCCCCGAGGAAGATGTTGCTACAGCCACCTGAGAAGCAACAATGGCCGTTTGGGCTCCCTTGGCCGCCCGGTCACAGATTGCGGCCGCGCGCATGCACCTTGTTTTCACACGCATGCCGGCTGCGTCCGTGCTCTCGCCGGAGTGGGCCACCGAACTTGCCCTCACGACGCGGGTCCATGTGCCCATCTTTCACCGGTGACGATTGAACAGTGAAATGATATTTGGGGAGCGAGCTAGTGTGCTTGAGACGACGGTTGTGGACTATAGCCGACGCACCTTCTCATGTAATCCATAGGCGTACTATAAACCGACGGTGCTCTAGGATATTTTGTGATGCATCTCACACGGTTGGTGATAATAAATTGTATGCGATCTACTTGATTTTTATCTTGGATTGAATTACATAATGGGGTCACAGCAGCAATGGACGGTGGGTGAATTGCTATACCTTTTATCTGTAGTGAACATGCAACTATATATGTGTCGTAAAAGAATTGGAATTATTCAGGGTTCATTTGAACATTTTATACATTAAATTGGTTTTCTAGCCATTTCAGGTGCACAATTGAAATTTAAAATACATGCACATGCTCGGGTGCACCAACATGGATTGTAAAATCATATATGTGTCCATGGGTTTATGCTTATGTCCCATGCAAGAAATGGGGATGAAATTCAAACACCACGGCACTATGGCTCTCCGTCAAATGTCGACATACTTGCTTTTGAAATTCTAGTAAATCCAAAATTCGTCCGAAATTCATCAAACTTGGCATGCTATCATGGAGAGGCATCAACATGCCGTGGTAAATTTTTTGTCCCATTTGTGGTAGGTTTGGGTATAAGCTTCTCATAAACCAGAGCTTCTCACAACAAGTGTGATGGTTTCGATAGGGAATGTTTCACCTTGCAAGATGAAACGATATCCGTTGCCTCTTCTTGATTTCAATTTTTTTCCTAGTGTCAACCTAGAACAACAGGAGTGTTGTGTCAATTTTTGTGATTTTTCAGGGTTTGCTTGGACATTTTTATACATTAACTGAGTTTTCTATGCATTCATGTGCATAATTCAAATTTCAACTACAGGCACATGCTCTAATGCATATAAATTAGTAGAAAATTCAAATATGTGTCCTTGGTTGCCTGCTTAGGTCCCATGCAAGAAATGGGAAATAATGTCAAACACCCTGCCACCGTCACTCGACCGCAAACATTTAGATACTTGGTTTTTAAATTCTAGTAAATCCAAAACTCGTCTGAAATTCATGAAACTTGGCATGCTATCATGGAGCGGTATCAACATGCCGTGGTAATTTTTTTGTCCCATTTGGGGCAGGTCTGGGTATATGCTTGTCACAAACCAGAGCTTCTCACAACAAGCATGATGGTTCCGGTAGGGAACGTCACACCTTTCGGGACGAAACGATATCTATTGCCTTTATTGCTTTCAAAAAATTTCTCATGTCAACATAGAACAATAGGAGTGTTGTGTCAATTTTTATGATTTTCGGGGTTCGTTTGGACATTTTTATGAATTAACTAAGTTTTCAATGCATTTATTTGCATAATTCAAATTTGAAGTACATGCACATGCTCCAGTGCATATAAATTGGTTGAAAAATCAAATTTGTTTCCTTGGGTGCATGCTTAGGTCCCATGCAAGAAATGGGAATGAATTTCAAACACCAGGACACCGTTGATTGCCGAAAAAACATTGAGATACCTTGTTTTTAACATCTAGTAAATCCACAACTCGTCTGAAATTCATGAAAGTTGGCATGCTATCATGGAGCGGCATCAACATGTCGTGGTAAATTTTTTGTCCCATTTGGGGCAGGTTTGGGTATATGCTTCTCACAAACCAGAGCTTCTCACAACAAGCATGATGGTTTCGGTAGGGAACGTCCCACCTTTGGGGACGAAATGATACCCATTGCCTCTAATTGCTTTCAAAAAATTTCTCGTGCCAACATAGAACAACCGGAGTGTTGTATCAATTTTTGCGATTTTTCGGGGTTCATTTCGACATTTTTATGCATTAACTAAGTTTTTAATGCATTTATGTGCATAATTAAAATTTGAACTACATGCACATGCTCCATTGCATATAATTTGGCTGAAAATTCAAAATATATGTACTTGGGTGCATGCTTAGGTCCCATGCAAGAAATGGGAATGAATTTCAAACACCATGGGCACCGTTGATTGCCGGCAAAATGTTGAGATACCTGGTTTTTAAACTCTAGTAAATCCAAAACTCATCTGAAATTCATGAAACTTGGCATGCTATCATGGAGCAGCATCAACATGTCGTGGTAAAAATATTGTCGTATTTGGGGTAGGTTCGGCTATATGCTTCCCACAAACAAGAGCTTCTCACAACAAGCATGATGGTTTTGGTAGGGAACGTCCCACCTTTGGGGATGAAACGATATCCATTGCCTCTTATTGCTTTCAAAAAATTTCTCATGTCAACATAGAACAACATGAGTGTTGTGTCAATTTTTGTGATTTTTCAGGGTTCATTTGGACATTTTTATGCATTGACTGAGTTTTCAATGCATTTATGTGCATAATTCAAATTTGAAATACATGCTTAGTTCCCATGCAAGAAATGGGGACGAATTTCAAACACCAAGGCACCGTTGATTGCCGGCAAAACGTCGAGATACTTTATTTTTAAATTCTAGTAAATCCAAAACTCGTCTGACATTCATGAAACTTGGCATGCTATCATGTAATGGCACCCAACATGCTGTGGTATTTTTCGTGTCCATTTTGATAGAAGGCGCACTCGAATAATGAAAGCCAACAAAGGCATTTTGAAAAAATAGCTGCCACTTTAATATCTCAAACGTTTGTATAATTCAAACCGTGTGCGTTCTGTTAACCATTCATGTGATGCCGCATGTCTTTGTTTTAATGATTGTAGGAGGTACCGTGTGGATAGCTGCTTGACCTTGACTGAATGGGAGGCGTGCGAGCATAGTCCGGTGCGCAGACTGACCAAGAGGCATGCAAGCTGTCATCGAATGCGCAGCCTCACCGGGAAGCGTGAGAGCTGTATGTTGCGCAAGCTCACTGGGAAGCGAGACCATTGACTTCCATGGTCGCCCGCCTTCTTCTCTGTGTGCGCTCCCTCCTCAGCGGCTTGGGATGCCGCTGTCGAACGCTACCTCTCAGCGCCGCATTTAAGACTTCAACAACGGTGTCCCGGAAGACGACAACGACAACAACGGCGTGGCACGCCGCCTCCACCGCCGCCCGAAATAGTTGTTTTCTTGGGTTTAATAATGTATCTCGATCATATGAATATAAATTTGAAGTATGATTGAATGAAAGATATGGTTTGAGCGAACTTGCATTTTTCTCTCTTAATGTACAGAATTATCAAATGATTTTCTTTTGAAAAGAACATCAATGGTTTCTAAATATAAAACACCCATCGCAAACGTTTTAGTTAGAACGCCCGTATGCAAACCAACAGCTTCCACAGGAAGCCAAGGGAAAATGTGTCGAGCACGATTTGTGCAGCACTTGATCGCAAACGATTTAGATAGAACACCTGTAAGCAAAATGAGAACAGCTCTCCAAAGCAAAAGCTTCCTTTGGATGACCCGTCACTACTACAGGATGCTGCTAACGCGACACTACAATCATAGACCCTTCAAGAAACTATGTGCGGTGCAATAATCGCAAACGGTTGTGTATGAAAACCATCAAAAATGTGCAAAACGTTTGCGATGGAGGATGCATCAAACACGGTTCAGATTTTAGTTGCGTGTGCGATGAAGGGCATATAGTTCATTTCAATTAACTGTTTGCGATGAGGAGAACAAAAGAAACGGGCAGCCACATGAAGGCGTGTGCGATACACAGCATATAGTTCACTCGGATGAACTGTTTGTGATTAGGCAACACAAAAGAAACGGTCACCCAGATCAAGGTGTGTGTGATATACGGTATGCGGTTCACTCGGATGAACGGTTTGCATTGACACAAGAGAACAGAAATGGTGCAACTTGACAAGACGTGTGTGTTGTGCGATGGGATTGCATGCAGTTCACTTGGCCCTTGTGGTCAGTGTGTGACCTTAGTGGCAACCGTTCGCTGCCCAGGTGCCTCTTCGTGTACCGTGGCAACCGTCCACCGACTCTTCGCCTTTCCCTCTCGATTTGGAACTGCTGTCGCATGCTAGCTCTTCCTCCCTCCTCCATTTGCCTTCACCCTTCCTTTTGCCATTGTTTGATCGTCTTCTCCATGGAGGGAACAAGCCGGAAATGACCCCGTTATTCTGCCCCGATCTGACTGATGACGCGGTGGAGGAACTCATTGATCAGTGCGATGTGATCACCTCGGCTTGCATGGCAGGTTCATTTAAGACCATTCTTGACTCCACTAAAAACATCATTACAAGGAACCCAAGGGTCCAAGAGCGGTTTGACCTCCCCTATCTTCTTCGCTGTGACCCTGCTGACTGGCATGGATGCAAGGGAAGCCTCGCCTTGTGTAAGTTGATGCCGCTTGATAATGATACATATGATGTTAAGATGCCATCGCTTGAGGGCAAGGCTTGGGAAGGAGCAAATGGAGATTGGGTTATTTATATTGGGTACAACTGCGAGTGGGAAGTTGTGAATGTGTACACTCGTCATCGGGTTCCACTTCAAAAAATCTTACACGACAACCCAGAGGTTGAGCACACCGGTATTCTACGTGAGTCATGCTGACTGTCGTCTACGGACGATTGCAATTTGTCGAATTCCCAACCGCTCTTGGGGTTATAGGAATGCGTGTGTTGTTGCTATCTTCAACAAGCTTGTTGCCGTCCTTCATGGTTCGACTCGATGGATATTGCTCAAAATCAGTTTCTATAAACGGATGACTACTATGATGCAATTCAATACGGGGTCTTGTGTTTGCTGCCACCACTTGTCGGACTGTTTTTTGCATGGAATCCTTAAGATTTCGGTATGTTTGTCTTCCACCATAACTATAATTGTTTCATCCACATGCATGTGAGTTAGCTAGTTTCCCTTTACTAATTAACCTTCTTGTGTTTCCAAGGTCCTGTGAACATTCCACTACCTATACTTGAAAATTTTATTCATGAGCATGAGGACGAGCAGGACCCATATACTCAGTGGTGTCGGGCGACTTATTTCGATGGATCACCTCTTCTTGTCTGTATACAGGGCACTATTGATGTGACTAAGGAAGCAGATGTTGTCTCGTATGGTCGCACTCTCTAGACCTATTCCAACATCCGTTGCAGGGTATTCGGGATGGATACTAGTGTACTAGCGCCAACACCTTCTCCCTGGTTCAGTATTGAAAGTCTTGGAGGAAACTGGCTCTTCCACTGAAAAAACTATCCAATGATGGTGGAAGGCAATCCAGCTACTGTTGACACAATGTTACTACCATTTATGAGAAGCAACTATATCTATACCTCATACATTACTATGCTTCCCTACCGTCCCAATATGGGTCCTAACAGAGGCCGCTTCAGCCTCGATGATCAGTCCTGTGTTGGTCTCGAGATTGACTATAGCTGGCCCTTCCCAGAGAATCACTTCTGATTGAAAGCAAGCATTTACAACGCCGACAAGCGGTTGATCTAAAGTTCATTTCATCGCTTTGTTATTTTTTCTGTGAGACAAACTTTACTAGAATGTTTTGTTGGGAATGATCTATAATCCAACGTGTATCCTCGTTGTCGTTGTGGGTTGATGACTTGTTGTATGCATGTAGTCAGTGGTACATTTGCATATGCATCCATGAACTCACGCCTGCTAGTGGTGTCCATATGAACAGTGCTAGTGATTTGAGTTGCAAAAATTAGATAGTGGTAGTGATTTGTAGCTGCATATTTTGTTAAATCGTATTGTTACAAGGTTGACAAATGGCAATGTTACTAGATAAAGAAATGTCAATCTTTCCAGTTTGACAAATGGAAACATACCCAAAATGACAGATATGCAAATCTTACCAACTGTTTGTACGTGGTTGCACACAAGGCATGCAATACAACCGTTTGCGTTGAAGGGATGCAAAAACCCTGCTCGACACATTTTCCCTTGGCTTCCTGGGAAGCTGTCAGTTTGCATACGTGTGTTCTAACTAAAACATTTGCGATGAGTGTTTTCTATTTAAAAACCATTGGCGTTTTTTTTGAAAGAAAATCGTTTGATAAGTCTGTACATTAAGAGAGAAAAACACAAGTTCTATCAAACCATATCTTTCATTCAGTCACACTGCGAATTTATATTCATATTATCGAGAATTCGGCATACAATATTGAACCCCCAAAAAAACTATTTCCGGCGGCGGCGGAGGCTGTGTGTTGCTCCGTCATTGTCGTCCTCCAGGTCGCCATTGTTGAAGTCTTCAAGGCAGCACAAAATGTTCTTCACTTGTAAATGAAACATCATGTCATCGCACGATCGACGGGTGGGGCATGGGAGGACAACAACTGGCGCCGCTAAGAGGTAGCGGTCGACGGCAGCGTCCCATGCCGCTGAGGGGGGCGTGCACATGGGCACTGGCACGAGCGCGGCGTGTGTAGCCAAACGCATGGGGACCAGCACCGCGGTGGGTGGAGGGGCGTGCACGGGCACGGCGGGTGCAGACAAACGCACGGGGGCCAGCTCCATAGTGGGTGGATCGGCGCGCACAGGCATGGGCACGGGCGCTGGCATGTACACAAGCTCGCGCTGGTCCGTGGAGACCTCACTGACGCCCGCGGCTTCCATCTCTGTGATAGTGCTCGGCGTCCAACCCTTCAATGCTATGGGATGGTCGCTAGCGCGGGCGCGGGGGTGGGAGCTGGGATGACAGCAGTGGGCAGCAACCGCCGCAACCAGCTCATTCTGGGCCATGTCCATGAGGCCCCATTCCACCTTATTTTTTATCTTGTCTGACTCGGAGTCGACCTCACCAAACTTGAAGACTAGTGGCAGATGGTCATTCTGCGCCATGGCGTTGCTGGAGGTGTGCGGGGGGATGGGAATGGGAGGCGAACAGTAAGGCTGTCTGTCGGTGTCAAAACCGACGGATCTCGGGTAGGGGGTCCCGAACTGTGCGTCTAGGCCGGATGGTAACAGGAGGCAGGGAACACGATGTTTTACCCAGGTTCGGGCCCTCTCGATGGAGGTAAAACCCTATGTCCTGCTTGATTAATATTGATGATATGGGTAGTACAAGAGTAGATCTACTACGAGATCAAGGAGGCTAAACCCTAGAAGCTAGCCTATGGTATGATTGTTGTATATGGAGTTGATGTTGTCCTACGGACTAGAACACTCCGGTTTATATAGACACCGGATACGGTTAGGGTTACACAGAGTCGGTTACAATGGTAGGAGATCTTGAATATCCGCATTGCCAAGCTTGCCTTCCATGCCAAGGAAAGTCCCATCCGGACACGGGACATAGTCTTCAATCTTGTATCTTCATAGTCCTGGAGTCCGGCTGAAGGTATAGTCCGGCTACCCGAACACCCCCTAATCCAGGACTCCCTCAGTAGCCCCTGAACCAGGCTTCAATGACGACGAGTCCGGCGTGCAAATTGTCTTTGGCATTGCAAGGCGGGTTCCTCCTCCAAGTCCTTCATAGAAGATTGTAAACACCAATAGTAGTGTCCGACTCTACAAAATAAGCTTCCACATATTGCCATAGAGAGAATAATATTAACACAAATCAAATCTGCTGACGTATCCCGCAGTGCGTCATTACACTACGACCAAGTCCTTTACTTGAATCGTTTTTACTTTTCCACCTCAGCGTGTTTTGCGAGACGGTTTCCTTAGCACGTCTTGTCAAAGCAGAGATCGTGTATCCCCCTTTTATGGGATTCTCATCAATACGGACGTGGGTAACCCAATCGTGCCCGTTAGCATATTTTCTCGATGAAAGGAGAGTCCCAAACGGTTACGGGGAGGGCTCCTGGTATTCAGCCTCTTATAAAGAGACCAGGGCCTTATCTTTTCTCCAATCCAAAACAAGTTCGCCCGTCGCCTCGAGTTCCAACACCCTAGGCTCCAGATTCCGGGCGCCTCGGACCTTCAACAATGTCCGGCTCCGACCTTCAAGGTCGATGGATGCCCTCCTCTGTCACGGAGGAGGATGTGCTAAAGTTGAGGGAGGCTAAGTTCCTGACCGGCAAAATTCTGGCATAGGTTGCCTGCTCAAGGGCAGGTCATCCCCAGTCCCCAGCCTGGTGCGAGCGTGGTGTTCATGTCTCACTTCCTTCGGGGGTTGGGCTTCCCAATGGATCCCTTTGTGCGGGGACTGCTATTTTATTACGGGCTGGAATTCCATGACTTAGCTCCGGAGTCCATCCTCCATATCTCCTCGTTCACTGTCGTGTGTGAAGCGTTCCTCCATGTTACCCCTCACTTCGGATTATGGCTCAAGACCTTCAAAGTGGAGCCGAAGACGATCAAGGGATGGCACGCAGAGTGCAGAGGCGCTGTTATAAGCAAAAATGTTGATGCTCCATGGCCCGAGGGCTCTTTTCAAGAGGAGCTAGGCTTGTGGCAACGAGATGGTTTTATATCACCGCTCCCTGGAGCACCAAATGGGTGGTGCCCCCTGCCTTTCGCTCGGGTCCCCCACCATGGCTAGCGTCATGGGTCAACAGACGGTTAGATTGGGGTTTTCCCAAAGATGTGCCCTTGTTACAGGGCCAAATTAAGGATCTGTTGGAAGGAGACCTCAGCTTGGTCAAGGTGACGCAGGTCATGCTGATTCGCCGAATATTGCCCGGCAAACATCGCCCCCTTCGCCTGTGGGAGCTTAATCCAGAGGGACCGCGAGCTCTCCAGAACTTCATGGGCACAACGCCCGCGGAGATTTATAAACTGTTCTTCGGATCACAAGAGATGTGTCCGGATTTAACCGAGGAGACAGGCCTAAACCGCAATCTCCTGGATACTCAAGTAAGCAACTTTGTGCCCGGACCTTCTATCCGTATAATTGTCATAAACTTGCCCCTAAAAGAGCCGTCCTTTTAAACAGGAGTGGATAGCGAAGGCAAAGCTGATCAGGTGTACGGCTTCCCTTCTTGAAACCAGGCCGGATCCCATGCTAGTCAGGATGCTGGAGATAATGCCTTTGGAGGGGGAGGACAAGGAAGATATGGCCTCCTCGAAGGAGGCTGCTCCGAAGGGAGGAACCGACAATTCCTCTCCTGAGGGGAAGAAGAGAGCCGCCTCTGACGACCCGGAAACCATGGCCTCGAAGTGGGGGAAAAAATCCTCGTCGGAGGGTCCGTCGTCGGGGAGTTCCTCGGCCAGACTACGCCCTCAAGGGGATCAGCCCTCCAGCGAGCCCTAAGTGGAGAAAGATTTTCCTTTTGAGGGATGAGGGAAATTCTTGATTTATATCTGAGAATATTAACCAAACCTTTACCTTGTAGCTCGGACCTCAGCCCTTCTCAGCAGAGCTCGTCTTCGGGGGATCTCCTTCCGGAGATGATGGAGAGCGGGACGCCTCCCCGTGTCGTGCCGCCTAGTGAGGCGGGTGACCCTGAGGTGTTGTCGCGGAGGGTTTGTCCGAATCTGGCAGGGGGGGAAGGTAGTTATGCGGCCCCCCGAGGTTCTCCGCGTCCGGCCTTCGAAAGAGGTCATGGGACGAGCCCGACACCGTATGGTGCTCGGTCGGAGGAGTTAAAGATTCTACTGGGGCGAGATTGTATCTCAGAGGAGCACCGTGCATTGATGGGCACGGTGATTGAAAGGATTTCATCCGCAAAGAGCGGATTACGTGAGGCCGTCAAAAGTTTACAGACGGGTTTCGAGGTACATTAGATAATGTATACTTTAGTTAGTTGCACATAAATAAGATGCGCTGTGTATAGATAGTAGCCCCTGAGACTCTGCGCGTCGTCAAGAAATGACGACACGCGGAGGATCGTAATCCCAGGTCTAAGATGTCGCCTTTGAATGTAGGCGGCAGGGTGTCCGGAATCGAGCCGAACTGACGATTGTAGCGACCTAAAGCAGCGATTGCATATGGCAGATGCCAATATCACGCTTGTCCATAAGCGGGTGATGAGGCTCAATGTATGTAATTCCTCGGGCGGCATCAGGTAAGAACAGTTTTATGCCTGTGTCTTACGATGTGTGTGCTTGACGCAGATGGTGCGGCCGCCGTGGAGAGTCTTAAGGAAGAACTTGTCCGAGCTAAAGAACAAGCCAGCGAAAGTGATGCGGCCACCAAGAAAGCCCTTGAAGAGCTGAGAGCCGAACAGGCTACTCATTGCCGAAGCAAGGAAGAGATGGCCAAGATGGCTGAAAAGTTAAAAAGTGCTAGTGACCGTTGCAGACTTCTTGAAAAAGAAGACCAGGCGAAACAAACGGACTTAGAGAAGGCCGTTGCCAATGCCAAGGACGCGCGCTCTGCGATGAGAGCTGCGAAGGAGGAGCTACGTCAGGCCGAACAAATTGCGGCTGGAAAGCCCTTTATGCTGCGAAGGAAATTTTGCGATCCGAAGTTTGCTCCGTTGGACCGGATGTGGAGTTTGAAGGATACCTATCTGGACTTGGCAGCGAGTGCTGCTGATGCGACCGAACACTTTCGAGATTAGAAAGATCACGAAGTGGAAAAGCTTTTCTGGTCGCAGTTTCACAATCCAGAGCGTCCACTGGCAGTGGATGATCGTTTGGCTCAATGGGCCAAACTGAATAGGTTGTCCGGACTCGCCATGAAGTACGTCGTGGGTCACCTGTGGCCGGGGAGATCGGAACGGAAGAGTTATTTCAGCTTAGTGTAGCAATTCCTTGACGCGGTGCCGCATGTAACTGCAATGAAGAGGTCAGCATGCATAGAGGGCGCTAGGATGGCTCTTGCCCGTGTTAAGACATACTGGGCAGAGATGGAGACCACCGTTGTTGCGTCCCGAGATTCGGACGAAAGGCGAGTACCCTACGAGCACTATTTGCAGGAAGTTCTTGAAGGCGCTCGTGTAATAGAGATGCAGTGCTCGAAGGATGCTATGTTATGATAGCATATGTAATTATAAAGTAATATTTTGATAAACTGTAGTGGCCTTTTTTATACTTGTGCCTTCAAGTATCGGGAACACCTCCTGTGCGGCCGTTTTAAGACATATACAAAATATGAAAGATGGAAGTCGTTGGCTTCAGCCCCCACGCACATAGTGCGGGGGTGCTCGTAGAAGACGGATTTTCACACTTAACCCAACGTCTTGGTCCTACAAAGGAGGTGATAGTGCAGCGGGCCAGGCAACCGAACTATAATGCTTTAACACTTTCACTTAGCCATAGGAGTTTGACATTGAGACTATTTAGGTAGCTCCTTGGTGGCGACTGCGCTCGCCCAAGTTCGGGGCGCGTATGTGCCTAACCGGGAAGCAGCCCTTCATTAAAGCGGAGGAATCTGATATATTCCGATAGGTCATCGAGTGGCTGACCAGTCTCACGCTACATCATGACAGTCAGTTTTCGGCTTTCTCTACTGACGTGCTTGCCCGGGCGAACTGGGGCACAATCGCAGTAGTTCTCCTAGTGCTACCTTAGCCGATAGAGCAGAACGTAAGGTAGCCGAACTCAGGAGCCGGGCAACCCAACATTTGACCAAAGACATGATTCGGAGCTGATGCATATAATGCCAAAACTCGCGACGCCGAACACTCCCTAAGGTGTTCGGTCTTTATGAGTGCGGGCGAAACAACACCCTTTATTAAAAAAGCCCCTAGTGTCCAGGTACGTGCAAAAATTCTAACGTGGCCACATGCCAAGACGCCAGCCTCCTCCTTGGTTATCTCAGAAAAAAGCCAGGGGATGTGTATCAACGAGAGACAGTAAAAAAGGTTTACGCAGGGTCTTAATCTGAAAAGAATCCTTTAGGACGGGTCCCTACTGCACGTCTGCGCCTGTGTCTCTGTTGTGCCGTATCCTGGACGGGCACCGCACGACGTTCATCTGTAAAAGAGAGGAACTAACTTGAAAATGGGTCGTGCTGAAAAAGTTTAAAATAAACAAAGTATAAAGTAAAATATATAAAATTGAGCTTTATTGTCTCTTATTGTATATGCATGGAGCCCCTAGTGCGGGGGTATATGGCCACTAAGCCTGCATCAATGATGATTTTGCACCGAACTCGTCTATCCGCGTGCGTGGTCTTCAAAGACCTATTTCAAAGTTTTTTGGCTGGTGAGGCCATTTTGCTGTGGGGCTGTTAAAGCGGCCGCATAGTCCTCCGCTTGGGGAGCCGCACTTGAATGCTTCCCCTTCAAAGAGATGATGCCTCGTGGACCGGGCATCTTAAACGTAAGAGATGCATAATGCGGTATTGCGTTAAAGCGAGCGAAAGCTTCGCGTCCCAGTAGTGCTTGATAGCGACTTGAGAACGGGGCGATATGGAAGGTCAGCTTTTCGCGGTGGAAGTTATCGGCAGAGCCGAATATGACTTCGAGCCGGAGAAAACCCATACAATGGGTGTCCGGACCAGGTATTACCCCTTGAAAGGAGGTTTTGCGCGGCGGATTCTTGCTGGGTTTATCCCCAGGTGCTGGATTGTATCCTGATATATCAGGTTTAGTCAACTACCGCCGTCCATAAGGACATTTGAAAACTGGATTCCGCCAATTATTGGACCGAGTATCAAGGCAGTCCATCCTGCATTCTTGATATTTCTAGAATAATCTAGCTGATCGAAGATGATTGGTTTTGACAACCAGTGGCGGGACCCTTTGGGGATAGGTCATGTGGTGCGTACCTTTATGGGCACCACACGTTTTGTTATGTGAAGTAAGTTCACTGTTTTTACTTCTTGTGGGAAGTTCTTTTGTTTCCCGGTGCTCTGCTTTTGGGGTTCGTCCTCGTCTTCGCTTGGTGTGTCGAGCCCCTTGTGTCGGCATTGAGTCTGCCGGATTGTTTGAAAACCCAATAGTCTCTGTGGGTATGGTAACAGGCTTCCTGGGAGTACTGTGTATCTAACATATCCTGTCCAGGAATTTATTTAGGTTGGATGGATCATCCCTGTTATCCTGGGGGGGGGGGTGATTTTGTCTGATTTTGTTGTGAGCCTTTGAATCCGGCATTGACTACCGTGCTCTTCGGACTATTGTCCTTAGTCCGGCGACGGTCCTTGTTGCGTCGCGGTTTTCCGTTTCCATCCCTCGTTTCGGATGTACTTGGGTTGCTGGGGCTGCACCTTGCCAACCAGCTGTCCTCCCCTACACAAAAGCGGGTCATGAGGTTTGTTAGTGCGGCCATTGTTCTTGGCTTTTCTTGGCTGAGGTGTCTGGCGAGCCATTCGTCTCGGACGTTATGCCTGAAAGCTGCTAAGGCTTCGGCGTCCGGACAGACAACTATCTGATTCTTTTTAGTGAGGAATCTATTCCAGAACTGCCGAGCTGACTCTCCGGGTTGTTGAGTTATGTGACTAAGATCGTCTGCATCCGGAGGGCGGATATAAGTCCCTTGAAAGTTTGCTCGGAAAGCATCCTCGAGCTCTTCCCAGCTTCCAATTGTGTTTTCGGGGAGGCTTTTAAGCCAATGCCGGGCTGGCCCTTTAAGCTTAAGGGGTAAATATTTTATGGCATGGAGATCATCTCCTCTAGCCATGTGTATGTGGAGGATATAATCCTCGATCCAAACTCCAGGGTCTGTTGTTCCATCATATGCCTCTATGTTTACGGGTTTGAATCCCTCTGGAAATTCATAGTCCAAAATCTCATCGGTGAAACATAGGGCATGTGCGGTATTTGGTTGTGCCGGATTCTGATGATGGCTTCATAGCATTGCTTATGAGAGCTTGCTTTCTTGGCCCATAAATGGACCTGACTGGGCCATGGTGCGAATCCTTAAGTGGGTCGCATGCCAATTTAAGTGCGGCGCCGCTTGCCGCTTTATGGGTCGTCTATCCGACCGTGTGGCTTTCTCATTTTTTGAATGCGAGGGCTCTAGGGCCTCTTCGTCAAATTCAGGCAGTAGCTTTCTTTTTGGATAGCTTTTAGTGCGGCGACTGTGGCCGTATTTATCTGCGGTATTGATTACTTTGCTCCATCTAATCCGGAGTGCATCTTCCGCTGTTTTTAGCTTCCGCTTCTGCTTTTTTAGGCTGCGTGCAGTTGCAATGAGCCTCTCGTGGAGATTCTTCTGCTCCATAGGTTTATCAGGCGTTAGGTCGTCCGGAATGCCGTTTTTGCCGGAGGAGGGACGTTCGGTTTGTCTATCCGTGTTGCCTTGTCCGGACGGTTGCTCTAAGGACTGCTCGTCATCTACCGTCTCGTCCTACTCTATGGCTGGGTTTTTATCGAGGCGGGGCTTGGGTCGGCGTTTACGCCGACGCTTTGATTGCTTTTCGGGGGGTCGATCTCCCGTTCCCTCCCCTTTTTCCTCGTTGTCGCTTCCTTTAGGGGTATCCACCATGTACACATCGTGAGATGAGGTGGCTGTCCAATGCCCTATGGGTGTTGGTTCATCGGTATCTCCTGCATCGTCATCCATGCTGTCGATGTCTCCGGAGTCGAAGTCGAGCATGTCGTTTAAATTGTCGACAGTGGCTACCAAGTGGGTGGTGGGAGGGCTTTGTATTTCTTCATCGTCCGTATCCCACCCTCGCTGACCGTAATCCGGCCAGGGCTCTCCTGATAAAGAGAGAGACTTAAGAGAATTCAGGATGTTGCCAAAAGGCGAGTGCTGAAAGATGTCTGCGGCGGTGAACTCCATTATCGGCGCCCAATCGGATTCGATCGACAGGGGCGCAGGGGGTTCGGAGTTCGGAAAGGAGTCCGGATCCTTGGAGTCACGGATCATGTAGAGTGCGGGGCTAGCGTTTGGCTCGATCGCCTTTGAGATTGCAGCCCCCGAGGTGGCGTCCAACCGCTTGTCCTCGATTGGCGCAATAGGCTCCGAGTTAGAGGTCGGAACCGATGCGTGTGCGGCCTCCAGGACACTGTCCGGAGGCAGAGCTAGATCATGCCCCTCGAGATAGTGCGGCGCGCTTGGCCGTTGCTCGAACCCGTCGAAGATCAAGTCTCCGCAGATGTCAGCCGTGTAGTTTAAGCTTCCAACCTGACTTGATGGCCAGGGGCGTAACTTTCGATCTACTCCAAGTGGCCACGAGAATTGGCCCGCAGAGCGAAGCCGCCGACGATGAAGATCTATCCAGGGAGAAAAGACTCACCCTGGACTGCATCGTTGTTGATGATCAGAGGAGCCATCAGGTCTAAAAGGCGATGACACAGAGGAACTCTCAATGAAAGCACCAATGTCGGTGTCAAAACCGGCGGATCTCGGGTAGGGGGTCCCGAACTGTGCGTCTAGGCCGGATGGTAACAGGAGGCAGGGAACACGATGTTTTACCCAGGTTCAGGCCCTCTCGATGGAGGTAAAACCCTACGTCCTGCTTGATTAATATTGATGATATTGGTAGTACAAGAGTAGATCTACTACGAGATCAAGGAGGCTACCTAGAAGCTAGCCTATGGTATGATTGTTGTATATGGAGTTGATGTTGTCCTACGGACTTGAACCCTCCGGTTTATATAGACACCGGATAGGGTTAGGGTTACACAGAGTCGGTTACAATGCTAGGAGATCTTGAATATCCGCATCGCCAAGCTTGCCTTCCACGCCAAGGAAAGTCCCATCCGGACACGGGACGTAGTCTTCAATCTTGTATCTTCATAGTCCTGGAGTCCGGCTGAAGGTATAGTCCGGCTACCCGAACACCCCCTAATCCAGGACTCCCTCATTGCCCATATTAAACAGCGGCTCGGGAACCATTAATGGAGAGGAAGGCATGCGGCCATGGAAGTCAAAGGGCTCGCTTCCTAGTGAGCATGCGCAGCGTACAGCTCACAGGCTTCCTGGTGAGCCTGCACATTGGAGGACAGCTTGCACGCCTCTCGGTCAGCCTGCGCACCAGACTGCGCTCGCACGCCTCCGATTCAGTCAAGGTCAAGCAGCTCTACGCACGACACCTCCTACAACCATTAAAACCAAGACACGTGGCATCATGTGAATGGTTAACAGAACGCACACGGTTTGAATTATACAAACATTTTGTGATATTAAAGTGGTAGCAATTTTTTCAAAATGCCTTTGTTGGCTGTCATTATTCGAGTGCGCCTTCTCTCAAAATGGACACAAAAAATACCACAGCATGTCGGGTGCTATTCCATGATAGCATGCCAAGTTTCATGGATTTCAGAGGAGTTTTGGACTTACTAGAATTTAAAAATCACGCATCTCAATGTTTTGCCGGCAATCAGTGGAGCCCTGGTGTTTGAAATTCATTCCCATTTCTTCCATGGGACCTAAGCATGCACCCAAGGACACAGATTTGATTTTTAAACAAATTTATATGCACTAGAGCATGTGCATGTAGTTCAAATTTGAATTATGCACATAAATGCATTGAAAACTCAGTTAATGCATAAAAATGTATAAAAGAAACACGAAAAATCACAAAATTTGACACAACATTCTTGTTGTTCTATGTTGACACGAGAAATTTGTTGGAAGCGATAAGAGGTAGTGGATATCGTTTCGTCCCCAAAGGTGGGACGTTCCCTACCGGAACCATGATGCTTGTTGTGAGAAGCTCTGGTTTGTGAGAAGCATATACCCAAACCTGCGCTAAACGGGACAAAAAAGTACCATGACATAATGATGCCGCTCCGGTTTCATGAATTTCAGACGAGTTTTGGATTTACTAGAATTTAAAAACGAGGCATCTCAATGTTTTACCGGCAATCAATGGTGCCCTGGTATTTGAAATTCATTCCCATTTCTTGCATGGGACCTAAGCATGCACCCAAGGACAAATATTTGATTTTTCAACCAATTTATATGCACTGGAGCATGTGCATGTAGTTCAAATTCGAATTATGCACATAAATGCGTTGAAAACTCAGTTAATGCATAAAAATGTCCAAACGAACCCCGAAAAATCCCAAAAATTGACACAACACTCCTGTTGTGCTATGTTGACACGAGAAATTTTTTGAAAGCAATAAGAGGCAATAGATATCGTTTTGTCCCCAAAGGTGGGACGTTCCCTACCGAAACCATCATGCTTGTTGTGAGAAGCTCTGGTTTGCGAGAAGCATATACCCGAACCTTCCCCAAATGGGACAAATTTTTTAACACGACATGTTGATGCCACTCCATCATAGGCCAAGTTACATGAATTTCAGACGAGTTTTTGATTTGCTAGAATTTAAGGCATCTCACCGTTTCGCTAGCAATCAATAGTGCCCTAGTGTTTGAATTTCATTCCCATCTCTTACATGGGACCTAGAAATTCACCCAAGGACACATATTAGATTTTTCAACCAACCTTAGTGCATTGGAGCATGTTCTTGTAGTTCAAATTTGAATTATAAACATAAAATGCCTAGAAAACCCAGTTAATGCATAAAAATGTCCAGACGAACCCCGAAAAATCACAAAAATTGACACAACACTCCTATTGTTCTATGTTGACACAAGAAATTTGTTTAAAGCAATAAGAGGCAATGGATATCGTTTCGTCCCCAAAGGTGGGACGTTCCCTATCGAAACCATCATGCATGTTGATGCCGCTCCATGATAGCATGCCAAGTTCCATGAATTTCATATGAGTTTTGGATTTACTAGAATTTAAAAACCAGGCATCTCAACATTCTGCCGGCAATCAGTAGTGCCCTGGTGTTTGAATTTCATTCTCGTCTCTTACATGGGATATAGAAATTAACCCAAGGACACACATTTGATTTTTCAACCAACTTTAGTGCATTGGAGCATGTGCTTGTAGTTAAAATTTGAATTATGCACATAAAATGCCTAGAAAACACTGTTAATGTATAAAAAAAGGCCAAACGAACCACGAAAAATTCCAAGATTGAACACAACACTCCTGTTGTTCTATGTTGACACTGGAAATTTTTTGAAAGCAATAAGAGGGAACGGATATCGTCCCATCACCAAAGGTGGTACGTTCCCATCGAAACCATCATGCTTGTTGTGAGAAGCACTGGTTTGTGAGAAGCTTATACCTAAACCTGCCCCAAATGGGACAAAAATTTTACCATGGCATGTTGATGCCGCTCCATGATAGGATGCCAAACTACATGAATTTCAGATGAGTTTTTGATTTACTAGAATTTAAAAACCAGGCATCTCAACATTTTGCCGGCGATCCACAGTGCCATGGTGTTTGAATTTCATTCACATCTCTTGCATGGGACCTAGAAATTCACCCAAGGACACACATGTGATTTTTGAACCAACTTTGGTGCATTGAACCATGTTCTTGTTGTTCAAATTTGAATTATGCACATAAAATTCCTAGAAAACCCAGTTAAGGTATAAAAAGGCCAAACGAACCCCGAAAAATTCCAAGAATGTACACAACACTCCTATTGTTCTATGTTGACACTAGAAATTTTTTGAAAGCAATAAGAGGCAACGGATATCGTCCCGTACCCAAAGGGTGGTATGTTCCATATCGAAACCATCATGCTTGTTGTGAGAAGCTCTGGTTCGTGAGAAGCTTATACCCAAACCTGCCCCAGATGGGGCAAAATTTTCACCACGGTATGTTGATGCTGCTCCATGATAGCATGCCAAGTTTCATGAATTTTAGACGAGTTTTGGATTTACTAGAATTTAAAAACCAGGTATCTCATCTTTTTGCCGGCAATCAACAGTGCCCTGGTGTTTGAAATTCATTCCCATCTCTTAAATGGGACCTAGAAATTCACCCAAGGTCACACATGTGATTTTTGAAGCAACTTTAGTGCATTGGAGTATGTGCTTGTAGTTCAAATTGGAATTATGCACATAAAATGCTTAGAAAACCCAATTAATGTATAAAAAAGGCCAAACGAACCCCAAAAAATTCATTCCCATTTCTTCCATGGGACCTAAGCAAGCACTGAAGGACACAAATTTGATTTTTCAACCAATTTGTATGCACCGGAGCATGTGCATGCAGTTTAATTTTGAATTGTGCACCTGAAATGGCTAGAAAATTAGTTTAATGTATGGGATGGATGGAGTGTTGTACTACCTCATTTTTTCAATTGTTGTTTAGCTTCTAATATTAACTTGGTGCTTTTAGGTACATATATCATTGCCAAAGATCCACACGTCGACCCTTTTTGCGTATGGGGCAATGAGATATTCATGAACCAGTATCAAGTGAGGAAACTGATAAAGATTGTTATTAAAATGGGTCAAAAGATGTCAATCGAACTATTTGTTTACACTTTATGCAACACAAAAGTGAACTGCAGGATGGTAAGTAAGAACCCTGTAGCCTTCTTTTTACTACCCGTAATGAGTTGTGTTAGATGACAATGTGTGAATCTTTTTTCTTTTGCAGTGGATCCTGAAGCAGTTTACTCAAGATTACCTATGCACCTGTGAATCGAATAATGCATTGGTTGCTTGAACCTGATGGATATGAATAAAGCTATAGCCTACTTTCAATTTTAAATTAGGTACAATTTTAAATAGCAGCAATTAAATTAGGGCGAAATTACGTTGTGCAGGTCATTATGGCACACACGGTTGGTAAAACATAAACGTTTGTGACATACACCATAATCCGAGATGGTTCACAGAGAGGAAACATGTGCAAGCATGCACACAGTTGCCGTTTGCAAAGCGTGTGTGATGTTAGACACTATCACATATGGTGCAGGAAAACTAAATGTGTGTGATTGCATACCTATCGTACACAGTTTATAACCATGAACTGTTTGTGATGTGCCAGGCATCGTAAAACTCCCGTGCCTAGAATCTGCCTAGAAAACTCCCATGCCTGGAATCTTCCTGGTTTTAGGCAGAACCACAAAATCTGACTGTGATGGAAATGTGAGCACAAACGAGTATCAAGGATGAAGCATTTGGGATATTTGAGATATCAGAAATGGTTATATAGGGACAACTGTATGCATCAAGGCTCCCTATCCCCGACGGTTTCTGGCTCGTGTGGGAAGGACCCCCTATCGCCCACACTCACTTGGTGACGGTTCCAAATGCTGTTGTGGAAAGGGGTTAAAAACCATTTGTTTAGGGCCGACGCGCACCAGTGCGTGTGCAACCACTTACAAACAATTTGGTAAGATTTGCATCTGTCATATTGGGTATGTTGCCATTTGTCAAACCAGAACGATTGACATTTGTTCATCTAGTAACATTGCCATTTGTCAACCTTGTGACACTGTGATTTATCAAAATATGAAGCTAAAAATCACTAGCAGTACCATATTTTTTCAACTAAAATTCAGTAATTAAGCATAGATTTCAATCATAGATTAAGCAGTCATTCTTAATTTATATAAACAGTTCAACTCGATAGCTGAACCGACCAAACTTTTCCCCAATTGTTGCCAACCACATACTGAAATAGCTAGTTCAACTATATATACTAGCTAATTTTAAGTATGTTGTATAGTTCCACCACATCTATAGTTAGATGAACTGAATAAAATAGCCCCTAAATACTACTCCTATGGAGGGGCTTTGTACTACTTCCGGCTGCCTCTCCTATGCCGAGCACACTCAGTAAGAGGCAGAGGAGGAGGAGCCTACCGACGAGCTAGAGAACTGCAATTCAGTGACTGCCGCTGATGCAGCTTCAGCGATGCTCACATTGAATGCCCTCTGTCGCTCCAGACGACCCCTCTCGAAGCGGTGGTTCTCCTCGTAGATCTCCTGATTCCTCGCCTCTGAGGCGGCGTGTGCGGCGGCCATGGTGGCGGTAAGGCTCTTTGCGTTCTCGACAAGGTGCTCCTCCTCCTCCCGCGGGAACTCGGTGTAGCGCGCAAGGTCGCTGACGCACGTGCGGGTATCCACCTCCGCCTCCCGCCTTCGAGCGGTGGTGGCGGAGCGGGTGATGACCCCGACGGTCAACGGTGGGCTAGCGGCCACGAAAGACGACGATAGAGTGGCGGCCACGACCACCACATCCCGTCTTCGGGCCACGGTGGCGGAGTTGGTGATGGCCACTGTGGGGGTAGTGGGTGGCAGCCACGACGTCCACCTCCCACCTTCTGGCCATGGTGGCGGATTGGGAGATGGCCTTGGCTTTCGAAGGTGGTATGGCGGCAACGGCGGCCGGCAATAGCTGCCGAGGGCAGCGACAGCGGAGCATGTGGTGGGTGTTCTGCGCACATCCAACAGGGACGCCACGCGCACTACACTATGCCGGGGACTACGCCGCCACGGTGTAGGTTCCCAGCTGGAGCTGTCCTCTGATGATGGCGGATTGGCTTAGCGACGACGACGGATTGGTGCCATTGGCGATTGTGGGACAAGCATACGAGATAAGCTATAGGAAGGGAGGGGAAAATGCGACGGGGGACTCGCCGGCCATGAGGTTTATATAGTAGGTCGGTAAGCATTGGGATTTTGGGGGATTTCACCGAGTTGGAGGGAAGCTTGCGCGGGAACCTACGAGGTTGCGCGGGAATGGGCTCACCGACGATTCATTGGCACCACCGTTTGGCCAATAGAACGCCCCCGCACGCTGCGCAAGCTTGCACTGTATGTCGTCCGGCAGCAGGGTGACAAGACGTACGAGATGAGAACGAAAGTCCACGTACACATACGATTCATAAAAAAACGTTTTCGATTTAATTACCTATGATACCCTCGTCCTGGTTTATAAGTATGATTTAACTAATAAAATACGAATGCATGTCACCAAAGATTATATAGGTGCATTCGTATTTGAACATAGTTTCCAATTATATAATTTTTATAGCATGCATTAACATTTTGTTGTTTAAATTTGAGGGAAAAGTATGGCACAGAATATAAAGGGGACTATAGAGTAGACGAAGGTAGTAGAACATGGCCGCTCTCTACGCAGTGACGCAACTTTCGGCCGGCTTATAGACAACCATTTCTTGCGTGTTCAACTGCTCTATGCGTGTGGTTGCTTGTGCTTCAGGCAGCCGCAGCGCGCTCTGCTCGCATCCCACCGCACGTGCTCTACTCTCGCATCCCTCTGGGTGCTATTCCCTCGTCCCTCCACGTGTGCTGCCAGTGTTTCGGGACGGCGCATGATCACTTACGTTCGTGTGCATGCGGCTGCACCGGGCGCGGCGCGACGATGAAGTTACGAGCTGGAAAAACTGCCATGCAGACGCGCCGAGAATCCACGTCGCCCTGCCCCCTTTTATTCTTGCTGCCATATACCTTCATCTCTCGTCTCACACGACACAATAAGCACACCCATGAGGACACATGCAAAGAGGACATCCAGCGGTTCCAATGGCGCTCCTAGCGGCCGACGACGAAAATGGCGGGCAGTTCACCACGCAACACGTCGTGGACACCCACGTGAGGGGGAAGGCTCTCTCGGTGGTGTACATGAATGATTCGGTCTCGGTGGAGAGCTCCATCCAAACTATGGAGCAATTCCTTACCGAGGACAAGTACCAAGTGGTCGGCTTCGACCGCCTGTACACCATAGGTCATGCCGGCCACAATCACAAGGTTGCCATCACCCAGTTGTGCGTGTGACATGACATCCTCATCTAACACTACCATCAGGCCACAAGGCCTTCCGAGCATTTCTACTGGTTTATCAACAACTCCGACTATACTTTCGCTATGGTGGACACCACCACGATCTAAAAGCACTCAAGGTTTCGGGCTTGAAATGTCCGAATCTTGTCAACATCCAGTGCCATTACAAGGTTTGGGGCAGCGACAAAAACAAACTGAACTCCCTGGTTGACCTCGCCTCGTCGATCATCGACCCCTACTACATGCAGATGAAGAATGAGAGAAATAAGGACAAGAATGCCTGGCACAGTGTGTGGCATGAGAGACTGGATGAACAACATGTCAAGTACGCGGCCATGGACATGTACACAAGCTACGAGATGTATAGGCGGATCATTGACATGAGGAACTGTCTTCTTCCTGCCCCAGACGAGGGATCGAGCCACATAGTAGTGGCAGGAGCATCACAAGAAGTAGTTGACTAGATGATCGTTTCTCCTACTTTAGAATGCATTCAATTGTTTATTGAGGTGTTTGCGAATGATCTGTATAGTCACTTATGTAATTGGATGTTTATTTCAGTTATATATATACATGTTATTCTTCTGTAGACAAAGCAAATCACATGGCTCATTACCAGCAACCGTCTGTGTTATTACTAGTCTTCGCACACATTTCTGATTATAGACCTGTTTTCCGCATATCACACACTTCTTGTTCAGTTGAACCGTTTCCATTGAGTTGGCTAATCACACACAGTTCATCCTAGTGAAGCGTATGCTATATATCGCACACACCTTCATCTGGCTGCCCATTTCTTTTGTTCCTCCTCATCGCAAACAGTTAATTAAACTGAACCGTGTGCCTTGCATTGCAGACGCAACTAAAATATGAACCGTGTTTGATGCATCCTCCATCGCAAACATTTTGCAGCTTTTTTGACGGGTTTTTTACACCACCGCTTGCGATTATGGCATCACACACAGTTTCGTCGAAGGGTCTCTGATCGTAGTGTCACGTTTGGACCATCCTGTAGTAGTGGGTATCTACAAGGCCAGTGAGGAAGCTACGATGTTGTCCTTCCTCAGCCGGCTGGAAGCCTTGGACGCCTTTGCTGAGAAGCAGCTTGACCTCGCCACAAAAGCCACCGCTCCTTAGCCGTCGGTCGGTGGCCCGGCCACTAAGTTGAGGAGAAGGAGGTCGTACATTATTGGATGCATCTTTCTGCTTGCCTCCTGTAACCACCACTGCGATCACATCATCATGGTCTTAATTCTTATTGTCCTACTCCATTCTCGTTCCAGTCAATACCGACATGTGCAATCCCTTTGCTTAATTATATGCATCATTGTAACTATAACTCCATCCGTCAATTTATAAGTTATGCTTACCTTTTCCATCAACTTCGTGCAACGCGGGCATCCTGCTAGAAACACTAGAACATGTCGGACCGCATGTGACCAAACCGATGATGCCCCAACCTAGCTACTATGTACCCCTGCTTATCCGGCGGAAATAGCCCCTCCCTAGCGTTACCAATCGTTATTTCTATCTATAGATCGTGCCAAGGAGCAAAACCAAATGTTATAATGTATACATGTCTCTCTACTCCTACTCCTATAAATGACTCAGTTGGTGATGGTGGTGTGTCTGCCATCCGTCATTTCTAACCATTAGATTTGCATCTAACGGCTATGAGGTAAGTTGTGGCAGTTCTGCAACAATAGCTCACTTCTCTGCTCCAATTTGCAGAAAACCCCTTATTATATTAAAAGCAACCACATCCCTCCCTCACCTCATCAAAACAGCCTGAGAAATATATTTTGAGCAAAAAGTAATATAATTTTAGTGGTATAAATGTATATCAAAACAAGAGTGATTTCTTTCAAGTTTGCGAACAAGTACTACTATTCTACTACTTTGGATCCGTCGCAACGCACAGGCTCATTGCTATTAAAAGGAAAAAGGTCTGCCACGTTCGCGTTGCACCCCCACACGCCCGGGAATAGGGAGTACTCCACGACCCGTCCGGCACGCCACATAGCTAGGGAAGGCGTGTTGCCTAGAATTTTCACTTTCATGTGCGACTGCTGTTGAGCACCCCGCCCGCCGCTGGGTTGGAAAACAGAAACGAGGGGAAGGTATAGTTGTAGCACGGAAATAAGCCACGAAATTTGGTGTCAGATGGGACTTGTTGATAGAGTAGGAGCATTCCGTACTACTACTCCTACTAGTACAAAGTTTGTACTACAACTAGCACTACCACTATACAACTAGTTACGTGCACGGCACTGCATCGTAGGAACAAAAAAGGGAAGATCTTGTTCTGGGTGATTTATCTTTTTTTCAGTCAACATAGTATGAATAATTTGATGTGGAGGGCATGTTGTTGATGATTGTGTGCCTGACATCCTGCAGTATAGGCCGTCCGATTCATATCAGATGGATAGGATGGAAACTATGGCAATTTCGCAAAAAGATACCCACACCCCTCTCCACATTTGCAAATAAGGCCTTCCCTCATTCATCCTTTTCTCCCATAAGATAAACTACTCATACAAATGCATCTTGATGTTCCATGCAACACAGGCATCTTGCTAGTCTACTACTCTCTTATATAAAAATCTTATAAAAAGCAGAGTTGGTGATGATGGTGTGCCTGCCATCCTGCAATATCGGCCACCCGATCTATATCTAACGGATAGGAAGGAAACTATGACAATTTACTCGCACTCCTCTCCACATTTGCAGATAAGGGCTTCCCTTTTTCATCATTTTCTCCCACAAGATCTTGATGTTCCTGCAACGCACGGGCATCTTGCTAGTCTTATAAAAAAACAAAGTTTGTGATGATGGTGTGCCTGCCATCCTGCAATATATGTCGTCTGATTTATATCTGATAGATAGGAAGAGAACTATGGCAATTTTGCAAAAAGATACCTACACCCCTCTCGACATTTGCAAATAAGGCCTTCCCTCGTTCACCCTTTTCTCTCACAAGATAAACTACTCATGCAAATTCATCTTGATGTTCCGTGCAACGCATGAGGATGCTTCCTTGGGGTCCCTCCAGCGCGGCGTGGCTGTAGTTGCAAGTTGACGCCCCTTGAGATGCCGACACTGAGGGGCACTCGGGTTTTGTCCGATGAGCAGGTAAGATGAGTTTGATCACATATTAAATGCATCCTAAAGACTACTTACGTGTCCATTTCCTAATTCTCTCCCTCCCCACTGTTTCATAGGTTAGGCTCGGTGCGAGTGGAGATTGGCTTGCATATGTACGGGAGGGTACCCACATCAATTTGCACAACATTTACAACGGTGAAACCATTCCCGTAGAACCTTTGTCTAACATTGGGATCAGCCATGCAATGGGCCACCACCTGAATTGGTATGATGGAAACACGGTGAGATTGATGAAGATAGCACGAACCTTGCACATGGCAGACCATGTTGTCTACGGCCGATTTGTTGTTGTATGAGTACGAAGACGATGTGCTCCTTTCTAACCGCATCCTTGCGGTGACAAACTAGGGGACTTGTTTTGTATGGGACACATCCTACGGTATACTCCCTCTCTCCCAGTTTATTTGTTTTGAATTTTTTTCGTTTTATAAGTTTCAATTTCAAATTTAGAGCTCCCCATCACATGTTGAGATTACAATGAACATTAAATCATTGCGTGCATGTATAGTAAAGAAACAAATCTCGAGTTTGGCACGAGTTCGTGCAGCGGTAGCACCACAAGGCCTGGCACAGGAGTTACATTTCCCTCTTAGGGCCCTCTGGACTGAGCGTTAGCGCCTTACTACACCTTCCTTTGAGTCAATAACATGTGAACCTGATAGGTGGCTGCTCCACATGTAATACTCTCGAAGGCAGAGGGGCAGTGGGGCTGAGAGGGGTGAGCCGCAAGTCGGGGGACGTGTGGTGTCATGGGTTCGAGCGGCGTCGTGGGAATCACGTGTGGCTGTGGTAGAAACTTGATGCTCGCCGCATTTCAGGTGGCCCACATGTCATGCACATAAAGGCAGAGGGGCTGTGTGGCCGAGAGGGGTGAGGCGCATGTCGGGGGACATGGTGTCGTGGGTTGGAGCGGCGTCGTGGGAATTGCGTGTGGGTGTGGTTGTGGTAGAAATAAGCAACATGATGGTCGTCATGCTTCAACTTCCATGCGCAAGCTGCTATGTCTATGGACACATGCATTGCATACCGATCACTGGAAGGAGTAGTAGAGAAAGCTAGGCCGATAAATAGTTCCTTATAGTCTAGCGGACCCATGCTACTACTTGTTCCAAAGACATGCACACCATCGAAATAGTCCATCTATATCAATATACACCGAGAGGTAATAATTGTTTTACAAGAGAGGAAATAGTTCATCCATCCACAATGCCCAGATAACCCACAAGTATAGGTGATCGCAACAGTTTTTGAGGGTAGAGTATTCAACCCAAATTTATAGATTCGACACAAAGGGAGCCAAAGAAAATTTGAAGATATTAGCAGCTGAGTTGTCAATTCAACCACACCTGGAGATTAATTATCTGCAGCAAAGTGATCAGTAGCAAAGTAGTTTGATAGTTTTGATAATACTGACAGCAGCAACGGTACCAGTAACAGTGATAGTAGTAATTTGTAGCAGGTGTAACAGTGATGATAGCAATTGTAACGCGAGAAGATCTATAAGGATAAATTCATAGGCATTGGATCAGTGAATTGTTGGATGATATTCATCATGAGACAGTTATAACCTAGGGCGTTAGGCACTAGCTCCATTTCATTGATGTAATGTAGGCATGTATTCCGTAAATAGTCATATGTGCTTTATAAAAAGAACTTGCGTGACATCTTTTGCCCTACCCTCCCGTGGATGCGGGGTCCATATTAAAAACTAAGGGATATTAAGGCCTCCTTTTAATAGAGAACCGGCACAAAGCATTAACACATAGTGAATACATGAACTCCTCAAACTACGGTCATCACCGGGAGTGAGCCCGGTTGTTGTCACTCCGGGGTTGCCGGATCATAAACATAGTAGGTGACTATAACTTCCAAGATCGGATCAAAAACATGGATATAATGATGAATTCATAAACGGTTCACATCTGAAATCATGGCAGTCGGGCCCAAAGTGACAAGCATTAAGCATGGCAAAGTCTTAGCAACATCAATCTAAGAACATGGTGGATACTAGGGATCAAGCTCTAACAAAACTAACTCAATTACAAGATGAATCTCATCCAACTCCTCACCGACCAGTGAGCCTATGAAGGAATTACTCACTCCTAGTGGGGAGCATCGTGGAATTGGTGATGGAGATAGGTTGGTGATGACGAAGATCGAAGATCCCCCTCTTCGGAGCATCAAATGGACTCCTGATCTGCCCTCCCAAGGAAGAACAGGGCCTAGAGGCGGCTCCGTCTCGTGGATCGTGATAATTCTTTCTCCCTGATTTTTTCTGGAATAATGTGAATTTATAGTATCAGGGGGGTCATCAGCGGGGCCACCAGGTGGGTACAATCCACCTATGCACGCCAGGAGAGGGGGCGCGCCCTCGTGGATTATGCCCACCCAGGTGCCCCTCTCCGGGAGGTCTTGGCTCTAGAAATTCTCTTTATTGATATAAAAAATCCTCAAAAAGTTTCGTTCCATTACGAGAACTTTTATTTCTGCACAAAAACAACACCATGGTAGTTCTGCTGAAAAAAGCGTCAGTCCGGGGTTAGTTTCATGCAAATTAGAGTTCAAAACAAGAGGAAAAGCGTGGGAAAAAGTAGATACGTTGGAGACATATCAACTCCCCCAAGCTTAAACCTCTGCTTGTCCTCAAGCAATTTAGTTGATAAACTGAAAGTGAGAAAGAAAAACTTTTACGAACTCTTTTGCTCTTGTTTGCATAAATAAGCTTAAACAGCACCTAGGTTTTCAGCCAGCATTATAACTAACCATGTCGACAATAACTCTTAGAGATTATAATGATTCATATCAATGACATAATCAGCTAGCGAGCAATAATAAGATATCTCAAACAGCAACACATTGTCAAAACAATCATGATATAATATTACAATAGTGATATCTCCCTAGCCCTTTCTGAGACCGCAAAACATAAATGCAGAGCACCTCCAAAGTTCAAGCAGTGACTAAACGTTGTAATTCATTGTAGAGAAGATCCAGTCATGATGCACCCAACATTAGCTACACACAATACATAAATCATGACTGCTATGCTCTACTCAGTTTGTGGTGCTTATTTATAGAAGGTGATGACACAACATAAAAGTAAATAGAAAGTCCCTTCATAGAGGGAAGCAATGATTTCCAGAGGTGCTAGAGCTCAATTTTTAAAAGAGAGATAAATGTTACTTTGAGATATGCACCCTTCTCATTCACTTCACGATCATCAGTTAGCAACATCTTCCATGCTAAGCACGCTAGTGGCGGTTCCCAAGCGATAAAAGTTAAGGTTTACTCCCCCTCCACCAACAATCACATTCCACGGCTTGTCCGAAAAAATGGGTGCCGTCCAAACCAACAACAGTCCTGGGGGAGTTTTGTTTAATTATTTGCATTTTTGAGTTTGGGACTGTGAATCCCTATTACCGCCCAATTCCTCGTGCGATGGCGAGTGGATAAACACTCGACCTGAGGATAACATGCTTAGCACAGAAGATATTGACCACCTCCTGTTGTTCCATGAACGATCCAGGCACACAAAATGGATAAATTTTTAGAAGTTTTTAGATTTGGCACATGCAAATTTACTTAGGACAGAAGGGTAATACCGTATATAGGTAGGTATGGTGGACTCATCTGGAATAACTTTGGGTTCAAGGTTTTGATGTACAAGCAGAATCCCGAAGGCTAGCAATTTAAAGATTGGGAAGCGGCCAGCTAGAGAGCAACTACGATCATGACCAGGCATTATGCATAAGTAACATTGGACACTAGCATGAGTAGGATATGAACACCATCAACATAAACATTATAGAGGCTATGTTGGTTTTGATTCAACTACATGCATAAACATGTACCAAGTCAAGCCACTTGAACATTCAGAGGAGGATGCCATATCATCATACTATATCACAATCATTTTATTGCTATGTTGATATCCTAGATAAATCATTATCCACTCCCAGCTACTTATGCATGGCATGAGAAACTATAATCTCTAATTGTCGTTGCAAACATGTTTAATCATAACGGGCTGAATCATGGGCACTAGGTTTGACATATTTACACAAACAAGACAATTCGAGTTCATACCAGTTTCTCCTTGCCACGACCAACTCATCGAATATCGTCATTATTTCCTTTCAATTGCACGACCAAATGATATGAAAATAATAAAAGTGAAAAGTCCCAGGGACTAAGCTGGAATCTGCAAAAAAATTAGTCCACAGGAGAAGACAAGGTAAAAGGGGCTCTTATTAGTTCAACAGTTATTCATGTGAGAGCCACTCAACATTTTCATCGTGGTCTTCTCCTCGGTATAACTCGAATAAAAGAAAAGAAATTCAGAGAAACACACTGAAATATTTTTGGAGCTTTTGGTTTTCTTTAGCAAGTAAATAAAAAGCAAAAATGAGGAAAACTATTTACACAGGACAGCTCCTAACAAGCAAAAGAAGAACAAGGAAATCTTTTTCGTTTTTCTTTTTAGTGCTACAACTAAGCATGCATACAAAGTAAATTACTACTACTAATTTTTTGGTTTTTCTAAAGTTTTTCAAACACACAAGAATAAAGCAAGAAAAATAAATCTAAGCATGGATGATACATTGAAAACGTGTGAACACCGACAGATAGAATGATATGTGAGCATGAATATAATGTCGGTGAAAAACACATACTCCCCCAAGCTTAGGCTTTTGGCCTAACTTGGTAGTGAATCACAAGCCTAGTGGGTAGTAGTCAGCATGGAAGCTCATGGAGGCTCTCAGTGCGGAGGCCTCAGCACGTCGTGCCGCCAAGACTGCTGCGTTGTGAGCTCGGGCCTCGCTCTCAAGAACACAATATCTTTCCTTGTTGTGATAATCAAAGAGAGCATGCGCAGGCAAACATGTGTCCACAACATGTGATTGGTTAAACAACAAATAATAAGTGAAGTTATCAGCCCTTCCCTTGAGAATATTATGCTCCTTTAAGGCATCAAAATCTAAATATTGAGTGGGTAGGATAGGGTCCAAGGGTAAAGGTGAAACACCCAGTCCTCGTGCTAAACGTGTGGCATAAATTCCAGCATAGAACCAGCCACTTTTGGTGTTATGCTGACGTCTACGTGCAACAATCGCTCCAAGGTTATAATTCCTTTCACAAGTGAGAGCGGTGTGAATGAGTCTCAAGTCTGGCGAACAAAGTATGCTACAATCTTGCTTGCCTACTATGCATTTCCCGTTAAATAATGCAAGGTACTGAATTGCGGGAAAGTCAATGCTCTTTATTCTTCCTTGCCTTACTCCCCCATTTTCACTGTAGCAAAGGCTGGTCAAGAAGGTCTCATACTAAGCCTTTGCTGGCTCATTAAGCGAACCCCAAAATGGAAGTTTGCAATAGTAAGCAAAATTTTCTACTGGAATAGTAAATGGTTCATCATAAAGCATAAACGACACCCTAGACTCACGTGGAAAATATTTAAATCCTTTGACAAATGATTTAGTGAGAAGATGGCGTTGTTCACACTTATCTGAGGGGTAAGGACCGCGACGGGCATTCTAAACATATTGATCAAATTCCTCCTTGATGCCCACCTACACCATATATTCATCGCAAGACCATAAGCATGTTTTGCTGGCGGCATCTCGTGTGGAACTTTCACTTGGTTCAACGTAAGACCGGCTGGCAGAACTGTCACTAGAGGATGCCCCCGAGGATCATCTCCTCGAAGAACTCCTTCCAAATAGGTTCATCATGTCTATGTACAATTGTCTGAAAATAAAAATTTTGGAGTGACAAAAATTTGTCAAGAAAACTTTGTAAGATTGATAGCAACTACTCATAGGGATACATAGAGGCCATAACAAGCATTCAAACAACTTAGAACACTAAGAATTCAACATGCAAGCACATCTAGAGTAGAACCAAGAGTAGTTATTTATTCAAAGTATAAGCCACTAAAACAAAAACTAATTGGACAAATGGTGGAGACACATACCAAGCAACAATCTCCCGAAAAAGTTTTGGAAATGGAGCTTTGAGCAAAGAGATCGAAAATGGTAGCAAAATGAGCAAGAACTCGGGAGAGAGAGCAAGAGTGAATTTTTTCTGGGGGTAGGTGACAATGTTGGACGAAGAGATAAGTGAGGGGGGCCACGTGGGGACCACAATCCCCCACAGTGTGCCAGGGGGTGCTGGCACCCCCAGGTGCGTTCTGCCCACCTGGTGCACCCCCTCTTGTTATTTTTGCACCAAAAATTCTTAAATATTCAGGAAAAATTCATATAAAATTTTGGGTCATTTTTTATTGTACGGGAAATTCAGACAACAGACAAAACATGGAATTTTATTTTATTGAACTAATAAAAACATAGAATAAAAATTAGGGATATAAAGTAGTACTAACTAAATTCATCAACTTCATACCGTTCAAAAATGATTCATTAATAAGGTTGATCAAGTCTTATTAAAAACCACTTTTTGTTAGCATGAAACCGAAGAACTTTCATAAATCACTAAGTTACCTCAATGGGGATATGCATTTCCCCAACAATAAGCATTTCATATTTGTTTTTGACAGTGGGTAGAGGTATTTGAAAACTTCCAATAGTGATTGTCGAAGATTTTTCAATAACATTAATACCATTCACTTGGAATTGTTTCTTCGGAAAGTGCACTGTATGTTTATTACCATTGATATGAAAAGTGACATTGCTTTTATTGCAATCAATAACAGCCCCTGTAGTATTCAAGAAGGGTCTACCAAGGATAATCAACATGTTGTCGTCCTCGGTCATCTCAAGTATAACAAAGTCAGTCAAAATAGTAACATTAGCAACAACAACGGGCACATCCTCACAGATACCGATAGGTATGGAAGTTGATTTGTCAGCCATTTGCAAAGATATTTTAGTAGGTGTGAGTTTATTTAAGTCAAGTCTTTTATATAAAGAGAAAGGCATAACACTAACCCCAGCTCCTAAGTCACACAAAGCAATTTTCACATAATTCTTATAGAGCAAGGTATAGTTGGTAGTCCCGGATCTCCAAGTTTTTTAGGTACTCCACCTTAAAAAGTATAATTAGCAAGCATAGTGGAGATTTCAGCTTCCACTATTTTTCTCTTATTACTGATGATGTCTTTCATACACTTTGCATATGGAGGAATTTTCAAGATATCAGTCAAGCGAGTACGCAAAAAGACTGTCCTCGGCATTTCAGCAAAGCGTTCGAATTCTTCATCATCATTATTTTTAATTAACTTAGGTGGAAAAGGCATGGGTTTTTGAACCCATGGTTCTCTTTCTTTATCGTGTTTCCTAGCCACAAAGTCTCTTTTGTCATATCTTTTATTTTTAGGTTCTGGGTTATCAACATCAACAGGTGGTTCTATCTCAACATCATTATCTAGTTCTTTATCGTTTGTTGGTTGAGAGTCTTCATGAACCTCATCATTATATTTTTGTTATCATTAGATGAGTGTTCATTACGAGATTGAGTTTTAGCATCAGAGATAGAAATTTCGTTATCATTATCGAGAGGTTTCTCTATTTAAGGTTCACTAGAAGTGTGCAAAGTCCTATCATTTTTCTTTTTATTTTTCTTTTTAGAAGGACTAGGTGCACTAGTGTTTGCTCTTTGTGAATCTTGTTCGATTCTTTTAGGGTGTCACTTAGGATAAAGTGGTTCCTAAGTCATTTTAGCTTCTCTAGTTGCAACTCTAACAGCAAAGCCTTGCATATTATGATTCATTTCATCAAGTAATTCTCTTTGTGATTTAGAAACTTGTTCTAATTGAGTTTGAACCATAGAAGCATGCTTTCCAACACCTCTAAGAGCCTCTCCAGCCGTTCAGCCCCCCAGGGCGCCAAAAAAGAGTGCCCTGGGGGCGAACCGACGCTAGATCGGCCCCTGGGGGTGACCTAGCTCCCAGCCACGCCCCCAGGCGCCCCCAACCTGCGGCAAATTCAAAGGTAGTATTCTTGCTCACAAAATAGACGCCACAAATCCGGCGATCATGCGGCCACAGTTCGACGATCGAATAAAAAGTTCGACATTCAGAAAGAAAGGAGGCGCGTGCAGTGCATCAGCCGACGAGGTCGGCCTCCGGCGTCGGCGAAGTCGGCGTACACGGGCTTGGCGGGTTCGGAGCTTCTTCTGTGCTGGGCGGAGTCGGCATGGCTCCTATGCTGAGCGGTGTCGACGTGGCTTCTGTGCTGCCGAGAGTCATGGAGGCATCATCGCTCGAGCTTGGCGGCGTTGGCGTCGGTGTGGGCGTGGGCGTGGGAGTTGGCGGCGCCGTCGACGACAGCTGGTTCAGGATGAGACCATGCACCGCCAAGTACCACGCCTTCACCGCCTCGTCGTTGCTCTAGAGCATGTCCGCTCCGCCCAGCAGGAAAGCTAGGTCGATGTTCCTCTTCTTCGCGGCGACGTTGGTCCGGAGTAGGTCGAGCTTGACGGCCCTGCTCGTCATCAACGCCGACCATCGCGCCTTGGTCTTCTCTTCACGCAGGACGGCCGGGGCCTGTGCATCGGCGAGGCAATGCTCGATGGACTCCTACACTTGCGCGGTAGCCGCGTCGACGTGTTTCGCCTTCTTGGCCCCTTTGTTACCGTCTTGTCGGCCCTCTGACGTGCCCGGCGTCGGCGCGTCCGACTTGTAGGTCTCCTTGGCCTTGTCGAGGGTACGCCGGACTTCCACCCACTTCTTGCACTTGTCAACGCGCTTGTAAACGTGGAGGTACTTGAACTCTTGGTCGCGGTTGCCTAGGCGATAGAAGGCGAACATGCGCACCAGCTGTGATACAAGGCGAACAGTTGGCAGGTGCGCATGGAGAATAGAAGTGGGAGACCGGCGTGCCGTACCTGATCCTCGGCATTGGCCCCGCTCTCCGGGCGAGCTGCAATCTCCTCAACGATCCCATGCCATTTGTTGCACACTACCTGGATGAGCCCCCAATAGTTCGCCATTGTCTTTGCCCCGCGCTACATGTAGACGCCTTTAAAGCAGGGGTCGACGAGCTTGCGCTCGTCGAACTCAGCCTTGATGCGTTCCTAGTACGTCTCGATGCTCTGGTTCGTGCCGGTGGTCGGGTCAAGGCAGACGACTTTCCATGCTTCGGCGAGGCATTCCTATTCCTTGGACGTCCACTTAATGCGCGACTCGTCGGTCCTGGTCGCCCCCTTCTTCTTCTTGCGCCTCCTCGCCGGGACAGTCGCCGGCTCCTCCTCCGCCTCGTGCTTGTCCGGCTCCTCCTCGCCATACTCGAGCTCGCCGTCCATGCCGCCGCTGAGGTCCACCGTGTCGTCCTGGGTAGCAAACCCGAGGGACGCGGCGGCCGCGGCCGAGCCTGCCGCGATGATGTCGTCCATGTCGGCGTCGGTCTCATCGGTGTCGCCGACGTGATGTGGAAGCTTATGAGAAGGGCAGCGCGCCACGGCGGAGAGGGGGCATCGGGGAGCACGCGTAAGCCGGCGGCGAGTAGTTGTATGGAGGGTACTGCACGCCGGCGAAGGCGGACGAGGGCATGCGCGCGGGTTGGGTGTCCATGCGGGAAGGTGACGTTGGGGTTGAACCCACCGTGCGCGTCCCTGTCGGCGTTGCCCGGCGACGGCGTGCATCCCCATGGCTGCGATGACGATGAGAAGCCGGACGGAGAGCCGACGCTTTGCAGGCTCCAGGGTACGTACTGGGCGAGGCTGCCTGGTGGATTCATCATCCCCAAGCGAGTCGCCTCGGCCTCGGCTTTGACCACCGCAGCCGCCACGGCACGCGCCGCGTTGTCACGGGCTTTCTTGGCGATCTCCCTGTTCCACCTGTTGGTGGCGACGGCCTCCCGTCGCTGAACTTCCGCGCTCTACTCGGCGTTTGTCATGCCCCGTGGCTTGGACGGCGGTTCCCTCGGCTTCCTCTGCTTCGGCTGGGTGACGGAGGCAGTTGCGGTGGTCGCAGCGTGGGGGATCACGTACTTTTCCGACGGCATGGCGGCGGCTGGGAGGAGAGCGAGAGGGAGATTGGCGGGAGGAAAGGAGGGAATGAGAGGGAAGTGGGGGCGAGGGCGGGAAGAAACGGCAGGAAGAGGCTCTCGTCTCGCTGACAGGGCGGCCCCACGCCCCTTTTCGCTTGTGCCGGCGCCCCCAGGCACGCCCCAGCGCGCCAGGTTCGGCCTGGGTTCGCCGGCACCAGTTTCGGCCCGAGCGAGCGAAAAACGGGCTACTGGGGGTGCGACTAGGCCGAATTTTGGGCGCCGGCGCGACAAAAACGCCTCGGGAGGGCCTGTTGGGGCCGCGACTGGAGATGCTCTAACATCATTCGATATTCTAAATAACAAGTCACTCAAGCGAGCAATCATATTAGAATTTTATTTCTATTATTTCATAACATTTGCATTGAAGTAATCTTTTTTTCTAATATAGTTTTCAAACTCATAAAGGCATTGACTAGGATGCATATTTTGAGGATTATCATTTTCATTAAACTTAATAAGAGAATTTACCTCTACCACCTTAGGCAGTGGTGGTGTATTAAGCCCATGTATTTCTTCAATAGGAGGTAAATTCTTTACATCCTCAGCTTTAATAACTTTTTCCTTCATAGATTTCTTTGCCTTTTGCATATCTTCAGGACTAAGATATAATATACCCCTCTTCTTCAGAGTGGGTTTAGGCGGTGGTTCAGGAATAGTCCAATCATCATAATTTTTCAACATGTTATTCAATAATTCTTCAGCTTGAGCAATAGTTCATTCCCTGAAAACACAACCAGCACAACTATCAAGGAAGTCCCTAGAAGCATCGGTTAGTCCATTATAGAAGATATCAAGTATTTCATTTTTCTTAAGAGGATGATCAGGAAAAGCATTAAGTAACTGGCAAAGCCTCCCCCAAGCTTGCGGGGGACTCTCTTATTTAGTTTGAGCAAAGTTAAATATTTCTTGTAAGGTAGCTTGTTTCATATGAGTAGGAAAATATTTTTTAGAGAAGTAATAAACCTGTCCCGGGGACTATGCACACAACAAGGAGCAAGAGTGTTGTACCAAGCTTTAGCATCACCCTTTAATGAGAAAGGAAATAATTTGAGAATAAAGTAATAACGAGTTTTCTGATCATGAGTAAAAAGGGTGGATATGTCATTCGACTTAGTAAGATGTGCCACAACAGTTTCAGTTTCATAGCCATGGAAAGGATCAGATTCAACCAGAGTAATTAGCTCTGCGTTGACAGAGAATTCATAATCCTTATCATTAGTAAAGACAGGTGAAGTAGCAAACTTAGGATCACATTTCATTCTAGCATTCAAAGATTTTTGTTTATACTTGCATTGTAATTTCTCTAGATCATCTCTATCATTGCAAACAAGAATATCTCTAGTTGCTTATTCACTCATTACATAACCTTCCAGTACCTTAGGCAATTCATATCTGGGAAGGCTAGTTCTAGCAGGTGTTTCTGGAGTTTTAGTTTCAAGCTCATCAGCAGATTCAACATCATCATGTTGTATAACTCTAGCAATTTGTCTATCAAGGAATTACCAAGTGGCACATCATCATTATCAAGCAAGGTACTAGCATCATCATAATCATCATTCATAGTAGAAGTAGCATCATCAATAACTTGCGACATATCAAAATTAATAGCATGTGGTGGTGTTGCAAGTTTAATCATAACAGAAGGTGAATCTAAAGCAGAACTGGATGGCAGTTCCTTACCTCCCCTCGTCCTAGAGGGAAATTATCTTAGTCTTTGGATCCTTCAGATTCTTCATAGTGATAATATGATAATAATCCCAAGTGACTCAACAAATGTAGCTATGCTCCCTAGCAACGGCGCCAGATAAAGGTCTTAATAACCCACAAGTATAGCGGATCGCAACAGTTTTCGAGGGTAGAGTATTCAACCCAAATTTATAGATTCGACACAAGGGGAGCCAAAGAATATTTGAAGGTATTAGCAGCTGAGTTGTCAATTCAACCACACCTAGAGATTAATTATCTACAGCAAAGTGATCAGTACCAAAGCAGTTTGATAGTTTTGATAATAGTGACAGGATCCACGGTAGCAGTAACAGTGGTAACAGTAATTTGTAGCAAGTGTAATAGTGATGATAGCAATAGTAATGCAACATGATCAATAAGGATAAATTCGTAGGCATTGGATCGGTGACTTGTTGGATGATATTCATCATTAGACAGTTATAACCTAGGGCGATACAACACTAGCTCTAGTTCATCGATGTAATGTAGGCATGTATTTTGTCAATAGTCATGCATGCTTTATTAAAAGAACTTGCATGACATCTTTTGCTCTACCCTCCCGTGACAGCGGGGTCCATATTGGAAACTAAGGGATATTAGGGCCTCCTATTAATAGAGAACTAGAACAAAGCACTAACACATAGTAAATACATGAACTCCTCAAACTACGGTCATCACCGGGAGTGGGCCCGGTTGTTGTCACTCCGGGGTTGCCGGATCATAACCGTAGTAGGTGACTATAACTTGCAAGATCGGATCTAAAACATGGATATAATGATGAATTCATAAACGGTTCAGATCTGAAATCATGGCACCCGGGCCCAAGTGACAAGCATTAAGCATGGCAAAGTCATTGCAACATCAATCTAAGAACATAATGGATACTAGGGATCAAGCCCTAATAAAACTAACTTGATTACATGATGAATCTCATCCGACTCCTCACCGACCAGCGAGCCTATGACGGAATTACTCACTCCCGGTGGGGAGCATCATGGAATTGGCGATGGAGATAGGTTGGTGATGATGAAGATCGAAGATCCCCCTCTCCAGAGCCCCAAACGGACTCCAGATCTGCCCTCCTGAGGAAGAACAGGGCCTGGCGGTGGCTTTGTCTCGTGGATCGCAATTATTCATTCTACCTAATTTTTTTCTAGAATAATGTGAGTTTATAGTATCAGGGGGGTCATTAGCGGGGCCACTAGGTGGGTACAATCCACGTAGGTGCGCCAGGAGAAGAGGCGTGCCCTGGTGGGTTGTGCCCACCCAGGTGCCCCTCTCCGGCAGGTCTTGGCTCCAGAAATTCTCTTTATTGATATAAAAATCCTCAAAAAGTTCCGTTCCATTCCGAGAACTTTTATTTTCGCATAAAAACAACACCATGGTAGTTCTGCTGAAAACAGCGTCAATCCGGGGTTAGTTTCATTCAAATCATGCAAATTAGAGTCCAAAACAAGAGGAAAAGTGTGAGAGAAAGTAGATACGTTGGAGACGTATCATGCCCTTCTTCTTCTTCTTCTTCTCATTTTCTGTGGGAGACGGCTTCGCAGCAAGCTCTTTGGACCTTGCAGCTATCTTGAAACTCACACGGGCATCGAGGGCAACATATTTTATCTGCTCGTACGTCAAGGGATAATTCTCCCATCCAGACGACCTTAATGCCAGCGTCTCGTCACACTTCGGAAGATTTGTTTCGAGCACAAAATTTTCTACGTTGAATAGGGATGGTGTCGGTTTACCACAATCTTCTACATGAATTTTTATTTTGGTTTGTACGTCAACGATGCTTTTCAAATCAAGGTTGTGCGGCTCCAACTTCTGTTTGTCTCCTGTGATGGCTGCCCCACAGAAGTATATGTCCACCCGAGACAAGAAATCGTGAAGCTCACCTGGTATGGAGGGCGCGTGTATGATGTGGTACACCAAAACATCATCTTCGAGGCACAGCTGACGGACGGCGGCGTGTTTAATCTTCCCAGTGGCACGCTCCATGTACGCTATGTCGAGATAGATGACCTTCATCTCCACCTTTTGGAGGGAGTTGGATATGTTTTTGATCCACTTCCGAACAACCCTTGGTTGGTCGGTTACTGTGGCAAATATGCTCAACGAGCCTTCGACGAGGACATGTTGGACGCTAAAAACATGCATCTCGATCTCTTTCACCATTTGGAACCGCTAGACCGGAGGGCTATGGTTTGGAGAATTAGGGTTAGATGGCTAGTCTAACTGAAGAAGATGATTATTTAAAGGGGATTTGGAATTACTCCAGGAGGATGTGAAGAGGTTAAAACAATGTGAATGTAGTGTGGTTTGGATGCAAATGAAGATGAAGGAGAGGTGAAGAAGTCGAGGAAAATTGGTTCCCGATGGAGAAGTAAATGGGAGAAGTGGCCTGCACGCAGTTGATTAGATGGCTAGGTAGACTAAATGAAAAGGCTATGTGGGTAGAATGAGGAGTGGTACCTGTCCGTGTACGTGCACATCCTTCTAGTGGTACATGTGCCACTGACTAGTTGAGGTCACTCTTTTGAATCACCGTGGCGAGACATTTTATGATTCCTTTTTATTTCTGCACCCCTCCTAACAGGCGGGACCTATGCAAACGGATAAAAAATGTGTCGTAGCTAGTTCGGATGGATATTGGGGTGTGCGTGGGAGACACAACATTCTCTAGTTAAGGAATAAGTATGCGGTTATCCTCAAAAAAGAAAAAGCCTTCTTCGCACTTCCACATGCACCTGAATGTGGTTCTACTCGCAATATGGATGATACCTAGAGTATGAAGTGAACCCAGAGGCATGCTAGCATGGGAGTACTACTCATGTTCCTACTACTCCTACTACTAGTAGTAGTGCAATTGTGGTACACTTGATGGTCAAAATATTATTCATCATGTCCTCATAGTGAAGTGACAAGACCCTGCGTCCGAGGTAACACGAGTATAGGCAGCGTGTTCGGGTTACCAAAGTCAGCCTCACCATATGCACTGTGTAGTCACTGTCACCGCCGCTGTATAGCATGCCTCGCCTCGTCTCCCACTCCCCTAGCACCACTCCTTCTCCATCTCCGTCTCGCCGAAGATCCTAAGGTCACTCTTCATCATCTCACTGTGCCCCCACATACTCTCGCCTCGCTCGCATCCCACAGTACAAATATTCCCTCGCTAGTTGCTCCAGCACCGAGAGCCATCTCCCCCATAAATCAAGCCCCCCAAAACCCCACCTTCCAAACTCCACCATGGCGAAACGCAAACCGCACAACATCCATATGAGCCGTGATTGGAGCAATCTCCCAAGTGACATCCTTGACCTCTATTGTTCATGTATGGATATGTTGAGCGCCTTGCGGCTGGCTGCCTGCTCGAGGGACATGCACACGGCCATCGTCGAAGCGAGGCCTAAGCTTTTCAAGACACCCTGCTTGCTGCTATCTGGTCTTGCAAGATTTGCTCATCATGATACCGAGGCGTACATGATGCTGCTCGACTTCAATGCGACCTCCATTAGCCGAAGCTTCTTTGTAGGTATGTAGTGGGTCGCCATACATCATTTCCCTCGCCTTCGATCCCATCACCATCGCCCGAAAATTCTTGGCAGGTATGTACAGGGTTGGCAAGAGCTCCCACTAGACGGGTGCCGTCAGACAAGACCAAAAAAAGTTGGTGCTCGTGAACTTCCACACCTCCCATGAGACTATCCTTCCTACGTTGGATTATATAGGGCTTTACCGTCGCGGTCCAAGTCATATAGATTATAAAGTTAGTTGGACGCACCTTGTTTTACAGAAGATTGTAATATGCCAAGTGCCCACACGAGATGCGAATTAACAGACTTCAAGCTAATTGCCTTGTTCAACCCCCGACTCACCTATCTTTCCGCTGGTGCCTTCTTTACCTAGAGACAGCTCACCTAGCAGTGGATCGTGACAGCCGATACACACTTCTCTGATGCTATTGAACACAATGGCATCACCTACGCGATCGACAAAGCAAATGGCACCACATATTGCTGGTACGGCGCGTGTAAGTTGTTTCCTTCTGATGTTAATGATGACACCATGACACTGTTTGAACTTTTTGTGATGATTGGCATATCCCTGTTTGAGTAGAACTATGGCAATGCATTAGAGACGCCATAAATCAGCTATATTTTGAATGAGTTAATTCATGTGATTGTGAACATGTCATTACCCCTGAATAATCAAATGGTTAGATAGATATGGATATTCTCCTTATTTTATAGTAATGTATATACTACTAAATATGAGTGTGTAAGAATGGCCATGATAGTTTCTTCATTTTCATGATGTAGAAGCATGCATCACACTGTTGTTTTCATCTAACCATACATTAGGGAAGTAAATGTGCACATGGAGAACTCTATATTTGGAAGTAGTGAAATCCTGTAATGCTTACCATGTGTACATACCTATATTCGCTCTTCAGCAATCAATGGCTAGAATAATATCCTCACATAATTTTTGCCCATAGAACATGAGTATATAACAATGCATGGTCTGTTAGTTTCCTTGAAGAATTTGTTTGTGAGGACAAAACATGATTACATAACATGCATGACATGGTAGTCTCCTGTGAAGAATCGATTGTGAGATAACAAGAGTATAACCATGCATGGCACTTCTATATTTTCGAACCCAGTATACATTTCCCTGTATTTTCCTCCTAGTTCCAATAGGGACATATCAATGATGTTTCTTGCATTATCCTACTCATACTCTAAACAATGCTGATCTTACATTAACAATGCCTGTTGTCGGTGTCAAAACCGGCAGATCTCGGGTAGGGGGTCCCGAACTGTGCGTCTAAGGCGGATGGTAACAGGAGGTAGGGGACACAATGTTTTACCCAGGTTCGGGCCCTCTTGATGGAGGTAAAACCCTACGTCCTGCTTCATTTATTCTTGATGATACGAGTATTACAAGAGTTGATCTACCACGAGAGCGGAGAGGCTAAACCCTAGAAGCTAGCCTATGGTATGATTGTATGTTGTCCTACGGACTAAAACCCTCTAGTTTATATAGACACCGGAGGGGGCTAGGGTTACACAAGGTCAGTTACAAAGGAGGAGATATCCATATCCGTACTGCCTAGCTTGCGTTCCACACCAAGTAGAGTCCTATCCGGACACGGGATGAAGTCTTCAATCTTGTATCTTCATAGTCCAACAGTCCGGCCAAAGGATATAGTCCGGCTGTCCGTAGACCCCCTAATCCAGGACTCCCTCACCTGTCCTTTTTGATATGATGCAGTGTCCCTATAGTTACTGCCCTTTGTAATCACACCACCTTTGCCAAAAACAGGTAAGCACAACTGGTTCCTCGCTCGATTAGACGATGACAAAAGATTGATGGTCATTCGGACACATGAGTCAGAAAAGTTATATTGCAAAAACCCCACTGTATACAAGCACTATGAAATACGTGAGTATCCGGACAGTGGCTGTTACGTCTATGAGCAGGATACCAGCCTGTTGGGGCCTTCAGGATTTTTGAGTTGGAGGTAGGTAAACAGCGTTGGTTCACAATCTCTGTTTCTCGGACTCAATTATCCGATTAACCAGGAGATCACCGTTGGCAAGGACCTTGATGGCAAGGAGGTTATGTATGCAATGGAAAATTGTGTCTACTCGGCGAGCCCTGGGAGTCCGGGAGCAAACTCCATTGAGTGTGAACGATACAGCTTGCAGCCAAAAGAAGGTGAGAATGACAAAGGCATCTGGTTTAACTTTGATCCTTGGATGTGTCGAGTCCAACAAGCAGTAATGTGGTTCAAGCCTTCAGGTTGATAGATAATTTGGTTGTTGCGTCGAAAGGGTGGAGTACTGGTGTCTTCGGATCACTGGTGGCTGAAGTAGGGCTGCAAAGTATGATGGTGTTGGATCATCCCTCTTCGAATGACTTGTTTTCTTTGCTTCTTGTTTTGGATGGGTAGTTCTCTCTTTTTTATGCATATTCCTTGTCATTTGGTCATCCTCGTCTATGTCGCTCTTACTATGTAATAGTTGCCTCTATTTAGAATGTCATTCTCGTCTGCAGCACGAGAGTCTAAGCGCTGCAGATGGGTGTGTCATGGTGGTGTAGCAAGACTTCTTATGAAATATCATGTCTTGTTGTTTATGTCAGTAGTAGTCACTAGCTAGTGTTTGAATATTATATATATTGTTGTTTCGAACTTCTTATTGTCTGGAACTGCTGGTGGGTTAAATGAGGGCATCACAATTCTCCAGTGTTCAGAGTATATCTCCTTTTTTCAAGTTATAATTTGAGCTCAGTGTCTTCTCAATGATGTGCACATGATTGGGCCAGTGAGGTGTCGCTGAATATGGGCCGAGTTGTAACGCAATGCCAAACATGTCAATTATGACTCTCAGGTCGGGCTCTCCAAAGACCCTCAAAAAAGGATGGTCTCTCAAAAAAGGAAGAATTGGGACTCTTAGGTCGACATGTGGGCGCCACCTGTATTTTCGGGCGCTTGCACGCCGAGAGCATATTGGCGCGTGTTCAAAATTCATGCTACCTTTTCATCCCCAATCTCCTGCTGGTATGTCTCCAACATATGTATAATTTATGAAGTATACATGTTGTTGTATTATCATTCTTGGATGTTTTACAATCATTTTATAGCAACTTCTATCATTTTTCTGACTAACCTATAGACCCAATGCACGGTAGCAGTTATAGTTTTTACTTGTTTTTTACATCATAGAAAATCAATATCAAACGGAGTCCAAACACCATGAAACTTTTTCGAGATTTTTATGGACCAGAACACCCATGATGGGCCAGAGCAGCACCTAGGGGTGCCCCGAGGGGGGCACAACCCACCAGGGCACACCTAGGGGCCCAGATGCGCCCAGGTGGGTTGTGCCCACCTCAGTGGCCTCCCGCACCCCCTCTTTACCCTACAATTTCACAAATATTCCGAAAACCCTCTGGGTTAACCTATATCAGAAGTTCCACCGCCACAAGGCTCTATAGCCACCGAAAACCAATCTAGACCCTTTCTGGCACCCTGCCCGAGGGGGAATCATCACCGGTGGCCATCTTCATTATCCTGGCGGCCACCACGATGAGGAGGGAGTAGTCCACCCTCGGGGCTGAGGGTTTGTACTTGTAGCTATGTGTTTAATCTCTCTCTCTCTCTCTCTCGTGTTCTTGAGATATCACGACACGATCTTGATGTATCACGGGCTTTGTTAATATAGTCGGATCATATGGTGTTTTCCCCTCTCTATCGTGTTCCGATGAATTGAGTTTTTCCCTTTGAGATTTCGTTGTTATCGGATTGAATACTTTTATGGATTTGAGAACACTTGATATATGTCTTGCAATTGAATACTCGTGGTGACAATGGGTGTCGATGTAAAAACCGGCGGATCTTGGGTAGGGGGTCCCGAACTGTGCGTCTAGGCCGGATGGTAACAGGAGGCAGGGGACAGGATGTTTTACCCAGGTTCGGGCCCTCTTGATGGAGGTAAAGCCCTACCACTAGTGCAGAACCGGGCAATAGCACCGGTTTGTAAGGCCCTTTAGTGCCGGTTCAGGAACCGGCACTAAAGTTTCGGCACTAAAGGCCTCCCCCCTTTAGTACCGGTTCAGCATGAACCGGTGCTAAAGGGGAACCACGTGGCACGAGCCAGCTCCGGGGGCCGGGAGCCCTTTAGTTCCGGTTGGTAACACCAACCGGTACTAAATGGTTGCGGGTTTTTGTTTTATTTTGTATTTTTCAATTAAATTTGTGTTATCAATTTAATTTAGGATTTTTTTTACGTTATAATGAGTTGTAGTCGTCGTCATCATCATCATCATCATCATCGCATATTAATAAATAAATAAACTCTAGCTAGCTAAAAATCATCGTAGTCGTCTAATTACCACTATTTAATCATCATAGTCATTACCGCTAGCTATCTAATCATCATCAACGCTGGCTAGATTAAAGAGGAAACATTCACTTTGTAACAGAAGCAAAGATATCATCAAGTTCAACATAATCATCACCAACATCGAAGTTCAGGACACGGATATGAGACAAGTACTAATTAAGAGCATGAACTAGTAGCTACTGATCCTGCTGCTCCCTCTCAGGTAGAATAGCATAGAACATGTATAGCTCTCCTGATTCATCATACTGGAGCATGCAGATAAATCTGTCTCCTAATCTTGGGTTGCGCTTCTCCTTACTGCCCCCTAGTACTTCTCTGCGATCGTTAACAATTTTGCTCCAATCTTTCACTATTAAGCATTCTTCGCTTTCAGAAATCCTGAATGCACTCATGTGCAATGTAGGAAATCTCGGTCGTAGGCTAACCATTGACATGCGACCTTTTGTCTCGATCCACTGAGGCACAACTGTCATCGGAAGTCCCTGTTGAACAACATCGTATAGTAATTAATATACTAAGCAATGAAAGTTTAGCTTCAAAAATAATGTATGCAAAAGATGCACTAATTAAGGACAAATATTTAAAATCTTACCATCTTTTGATTATAGATGTGACCGTAGTTCAATACGATCACCATTGGTCGCACGTTTTGAGTACTAACATTTCTAAATTTAGGAAAAAAATTGTCTTGACAGTATTAAGATCCTCAAGCCATGAAACATAATGACTTATCTCCTCGCAGTTTAGTTGAGCCCCGGGGCAGTAGTAGGTCCTATCTACCAAGCGCCGGACATGTTTGCTTGAACCGAAATAAGCTGACAATACAAATTAGTTGTCAACTATTTTTGAATAAACTGTATCAAAGACAGAAACATATGCATGCATGGTTGAGAAAAACTCACCAAATTGTAGAACTGGAGGCGTTTGCACATCGACCCAGATGTCTAAATTACCTTCAATATCATCTTCCGGACGAATATCAAAGGTGATAACCATATCAGGCTCAAATGCATAAGCCTTGCATAGTGCTTGCCAAGTTTTGCATTCAAAATGGGTGTATGTGTCTCCATTATATAATTTGACGTTGAAAGTATACCCATGCTCCGTCTTCAAGTAAACTCTCTTTACCTCCATATCATCTATAGCACTAAAACCTAATAAAATCTTTTTCATCGTCAGATGACATTTCCTATGTTCATATAGGTGAAACATTAAACACCTATATCTAGCCAAATATAAATTCATCTAACATTTGACATTAACATATCTAACTATATATTCAATTGACATTACTATATATTTAACTTTTCTATCTAATTCATCTAACATTCGACATTAATCTAACATTTATATAAACTCAAAATATATAAAAAATTAAATAAACAGAAAAAATCATTAACAAATAATATTTTAATTAGATCATCAAATCTCATATACCTAAATTTTCTTACTAAAAATAAACTAGTTATATTAATTATTCAACTAGTTCTAATCTCATATACCTAAATTTTCTTACTAAAAATAAACTAGTTATATTAATTATTCAACTAGTTCTAATCTCATATACCTAAATTTTATTACTAAAAATAAAATAGTTATATTAATTATTTAACTAGTTCTAATCTCATATACCTAAATTTTCTTACTAAAAATAAACTAGTTATATTAATTATTCAACTAGTTCTAATCTCATATACCTAAATTTTCTTATTAAAAATAAACTAGTTATATTAATTATTCAACTAGTTCTAATCTCATATACCTAAATTTTCTTACTAAAAATAAACTAGTTATATTAATTATTCAACTAGTTCTAATCTCATATACCTAAATTTTCTTACTAAAAATAAACTAGTTATATTAATTATTCAACTAGTTCTAATCTTTAGTTCGACAATTTTTCTATCTAGCTAGCTAATTCATCTAACATTCGACATTAATCTAACATTCGATCATCTAATTAACTTTTCTAAAAAAACAGAAAATAAGTAAAAAAAATGTGTGTGTGTATGTGTGTGTGTGTGTAGATATACGTATATGTGTGTACGTATGTGTGTATGTGTGTGTATGCGTGTGTGTGTGGTATATGTGTGTGTGTGTGCGGCCCCGTACGCCGCCGCCCCGTACGTACGAGCGAGGGCGCCGGCGTACGAGGCGGGGTCGCCGGTGTGTGTGTATGTGTGTGTATATGTATGTGTGTGTATGTGTGTGCGGGAGCGAGAGAGAGACGTACGGCCGCGGCGATGACGACGGATGGCGGCGGCGTTTGGGGCGGAAGCGCGAGACGACGACGACGGGCGGCGGCGGGGACAGCGCGAGACGACGGAGAACGGTACGGGCGACGGGCGGCGACGACGGGATCGAGCGGCGCGCGCGGCGGAGGTTGGAGACGAAGTTGGGAGATGAAAATGACATTTTCGTAAGTGCTATATATATAGGATGGGCCTTTAGTACCGGCTCGTGGCTCGAACCAGTACTAAAGGCCTATTTTCGCCAGGCCAAGCAGCGGGAAACGAAGGCCTTTAGTACCGGTTGGTGGCTCCAACCGGTACTAAAGGGTGGTCTTTAGTACCGGTTGGAGCCACCAACCGGTACTAAAGGCCTTGCGCTACCACCCCAAAGTTTAGTCCCACCTCGCCCGGCGAAGTGCAGCCGCACTGGTTTATAAACCCAGCCGCGGCTACCTCTTCGAACTCCTTTATATAGCAGGCTTCTGGGCCTAATTAATTAGGGCGCGCTTCCTTGTGAGTCTGCTGGCCCTTCTGGGCCTGCATTTGCACACCCTAGGTCTGGTAGACCCACAGGGCAGTGCGCCAACAAATTTTTATATAGTTTTTTCTTTTATTTATTTTTGAGTAGTTTTTTATATAGTTTTTCCTTTTCTGCATTATTTATTTTCTTCTATTTATTTTTGAGTAATTTTTTGGTATAGTTTTTTTATTTTCTGCATTATTTATTTTTGTATAGTTCGAAACCCTGATAGTTTGGTTAAATTGCATTACTTGTAAGTCCAGTTAACATGGATGCTTATGATGCAAGAGCAACAGCAAAAGTGAAAATTTGGCACAAATAGGTAGTTGTGTAACTAAAATAGGTAGGAGGAGAGATAGCTCTTATGTCACAAAAAAGAAGTTGTATCAAACCTTTTATGTCGGATCTAGAACAAACCAATCGGTATCGCCATCATACAGCCCTACCGTGGCTCGTGATGCATATATATGCATATCAAATGCACGGTTGGGCGTATGATGGCGAATTCGAATGAGTTGTATTCAGTCGATGAACTGGTAGATGTATGCAGTCGATGAATTGGTAGATGTATGTAGTCGATGAACTGAAAGACTTATGCAGGGAAGGCGAGAGGTGGGCTATATATAGGGTCGTCTGGCTCACAAAGTGATTGTGGTAGTTTCGATCCAACGACTCACATGAGCTAGGAAGAAACACACCTTTGATCCAACGACTCGCAAGAGCTAGAAAGAAACACACGATCCGTGTGATTCTTCCTGATTGGTGGGATGCACATTAGTACCCACTCTGGGCTTCGGTGAAAGTTGTACATTAGTACCCACTCCGGACTCCGAAACCCTGATACTCGGAAAGAGTTTGTCCAATTTGTACACGAAGTGCGTCCAGTTTTTATATAGTTTTTTCTTTTCTGCATTACTTATTTTCTTCTATTTATTTTTGAGTAGTTTTTTATATAGTTTTTTATTTTCTACATTATTTATTTTCTTCTATTTATTTTTGAGTAATTTTTTTGTATAGTTTTTTTATTTTCTGCATTATTTATTTTCTTCTATTTATTTTCTTCTGGAAATTGAATGCTGCATACTGAACAATTAGGTAAATGACCGAAAAACAACAAATGATGTCAGAACATGTTGGAAATTGATGACGTCGCTTTAAATGCTGCATACTGAACACAAAAGAAGTCCGGAGTTTAAATAAGTTATTAAAAATAAAAAAGAGGTGCAATGCTGGTTAATTTTCTTCAAGCCATTTGGAATAGTGTAGACTGCACTGCACATAGCTCAGTGTAATCTATGCTGCAGTGCAGTCTACACTATTCCGAATGGCTTGAAGCTAATCAACATGTAGGTGAGCATTGCAACTCTTCATCATTGTCAGTGCACTCACGGCTTATAAACCGCTCATATTGCCTCTCTCTTGGCGAAGATCACAAGATAGTTTGGTTAAATTGCATTACATGTAAGTCCAGTTAACATGGATGCTTATGATGCAAGAGCAATAGCGAAAGTGAAAATTTGGCACAAATAGGTAGTTGTGTAACTAAAATAGGTAGGAGGAGAGATAGCTCTTAGGTCACAAAAAAGAAGTTGTATCAAACCTTTTATGTCGGATCTAGAACAAACCAATCGGTATCGCCATCATACAGCCCTACCGTGGCTCGTGATGCATATATATGCATATCAAATGCACGGTTGAGCGTATGATGGCGAATCCGAATGATTTGAATTTAGTCGATGAACTGGTAGATGTATGCAGTCGATGAACTGGTAGATGTATGTAGTCGATGAACTGAAAGACTTATGCAGGGAAGGCGAGAGGTGGGCTATATATAGGGTCGTCTGGCTCACAAAGTGATTGTGGTAGTTTCGATCCAACGACTCACATGAGCTAGGAAGAAACACATCCTTGATCCAATGACTCGCAACAGCTAGAAAGAAACACACGATCCGTGTGATTCTTCGTGATTGGTGGGATGCACATTAGTATCGGTTCGTGGCACGAACCGGTGCTAAAGATTGGCAACAAACCGGTACTAATGGTAGCAGCCCGGCTAGCCGTTGGAATCGGCACTAATGGTCACATTCGTGCCGGCTCAAATTCAAACCAGCACTAATGTGCTTCACATTTGACCGTTTTTCTACTAGTGGGTTCTGCTATATCTAACTACAAGGTCCTTTTGAATATGATATATCTCCAACCTTCATCTTTATATTTTGGTATTGTCACTAGATTTGTGAAAGATATGACGTACAAACTAGAAAATTGTTTTGCTAATAGACTTTCATTAGACTAACAATCTGCCTAGAATTGGGTTAGCTCCATTGGCAACTACTATGTCAATGTAACTCTAAAAATTGTGGTTCACATTCATCAAAACCTATGAAAAATGTAATCCTCTAGTCTTTTTTTATTGGATAGAAATTGTTTTTGAAGAAATTTCTTAGTCAGTAGAGTTTGCCAAACTTGAGTTTTTCCCAACTCACTTACACAAAAAGAAGTCCGGAGTTTTAAATGCAGCATACTGAACACAAAAGAAGTCCGGAGTTTAAATAAGTTATTCAAAATAAAAAAGAGGTGCAATGCTGGTTAATTTGCTTCAAGCCATTCGGAATAGTGTAGACTGCACTGCACATAGCTCAGTGCAATCTATGCTGCAGTGCAATCTACACTATTCCGAATGGCTTGAAGCTAATCAACACATGTAGGTGAGCATTGCAACTCTTCGTCATTGTCTGTGCACTCACGGCTTATAAACCGCTCATACTGCCTCTCTCTTGGCGAGGTGGGACTAAAAACAGCTTGCCGTAACCTCATTAGTACCGGTTCGTGGTACGATCCGGCACTAAATGGTGATGGTGGGGCCATAGCCTGACCGCAGGCTGACACAGCCTCTTTAGTACCGGTTCGTGGCATGAACCGGTACTAAAGGTTCGCCACGAACCGGTACTATTGATCGCCGCCACGAACCGGCACTAATGTACACATTAGTGCCGGCTCTAATTCAAACCGGCACTAATGTGCTTCACGTTTGACCCTTTTTCTACTAGTGTATGTCCTGCTTGATTAATATTGATGTTGTGAGATCTACCACGAGATCAGAGAGGCTAAACCTTAGAAGCTAGCCTATGGTATGATTGTATGTTGTGATTGTTCTCCTACGGACTAAAACCCTTCGGTTTATATAGACACCGGAGAAGGTTAGGGTTACACAAGGTCGGTTACAAAGGAGGAGATATCCATATACGTATTGCCTAGCTTGCCTTCCACGCCAAGTAGAGTCCCATCCGGACACGAGATGAAGTCTTCAATCTTGTATCTTCATAGTCTAACAGTCCGGCCAATGGAGATAGTCCGGCTGTCCGGAGACCCCCTAATCCAGGACTCCCTCAGTAGCCCCTGAAACAGGCTTCAATGGCGATGAGTCTGGCGTGTAGTATTGTCTTCGGCATTGCAAGGCGGGTTCCTTCTCCGAATACATCACAGAAGAATTCAAATACGAGGATAGTGTCCGACCCTGCAAAATAAGTTCCACATTCCACCGTAGAGAGAATAATATTTTCGCAGATCTAATTTGTTGGCTTGCTTTGGCAGCATGACGTTATGTCATGTCTCGGTGATTATTCGAACCGTTTCTTTTACCTAGCCCCGCACTTAATGCGAGGCAGTTTTTCGACACGTCATGTCAAAGCAGAGATCGTGTCACCTTATTACCGGATTCTCATCTATACGGGCGTGGGCAACCTAACCGCACCATCAATTGCGGCGCTTGGGGGATAAGCGAGTTTTAGCAGGCAAGTGGGGATGCTTAGTTTCGACCGCCCATATAAAGGGGTAAGGATTCACCTTTCTATCCACGCCTTCTTCCTCCTTTGCTCATCCGTTTTTGCACACTCGAGTTCTAGCGCCCAAGTCCACACTTCCACCTCAACCTTCTCCAACCATGTCCGGAGCGGGAGGCAAGTGGATGGTCTCCTCAGTCATGGAGGGAGACATCCAAAAACTGAGGAGAGCCGGATACCTGCCCGACGACATCGCGCACCGGCTCCCAGATGAGGGGCAACTCATCCCCACACCCAGGCCCCATGAGAGGGTAGTATTCCTCGCCCATTTCCTCCGCGGACTGGGATTCCCTATCCATCCCTTCGTCCGGGGGCTCATGTTTTATTACGGCCTGGATTTTCACAATTTGGCCCCGAACTTCATCCTCAACATCTCGGCGTTTATCGTCGTGTGCAAGGCCTTCCTCCGCATCAAGCCCCACTTTGGCTTATGGCTGAAGACCTTCAATGTCAAGCTGAAGGTGGTGGGCGGCCGCCAGGCGGAGTGCGGAGGCGCCATGGTGGGCAAGATGCCCAACATAACATGGCTCGAGGGCTCCTTTGTGGAAACCATAAAGGGGTGGCAATCGGGGTGGTTCTATATCACCGAGCCATGCGACCCTGCATGGGCAGCAGCCCTCGAGTTCCGATCTGGCATCCCCACGTGGCTCACCTCCTAGAAAGAGAAGGGTGAAGGAAATATGCCCTAAAGACAATAATAAAGTTATTATTTATTTCCTTATATCATGATAAAGGTTTATTATTCATGCTAGAATTGTATTAACCGGAAACATAATACATGTGTGAATACATAGGCAAACAGAGTGTCACTAGTATGCCTCTACTTGACTAGCTCGTTAATCAAAGATGGTTATGTTTCCTAACCATAGACAAAGAGTTGTCATTTGATTAACGGGGTCACATCATTAGTTGAATGATCTGATTGACATGACCCATTCCATTAGCTTAGCACCCGATCGTTTAGTATGTTGCTATTGCTTTCTTCATGACTTATACATGTTCCTATGACTATGAGGTTATGTAACTCCCGTGTGCCGGAGGAACACTTTGTGTGCTACCAAACGTCACAACGTAACTGGGTGATTATAAAGGTGCTCTACAGGTGTCTCCAAAGGTACATGTTGGCTTGACGTATTTCGAGATTAGTATTTGTCACTCCGATCGTCGGAGAGGTATCTCTGGGCCCTCTCGGTAATGCACATCACTTAAAGCCTTGCAAGCAATGCAACTAATGAGTTAGTTGCGAGATGATGTATGACAGAATGAGTAAAGAGACTTGCCGGTAATGAGATTGAACTAGGTATTGGATACCGACGATCGAATCTCGGGCAAGTAACATACCGATGACAAAAGGAGCAACATATGTTGTTATGCGGTCTGACCGACAAAGATCTTCATAGAATATGTAGGAGCCAATATGGGCATCCAGGTCCCGCTATTGGTTATTGACCAGAGATTTGTCTTAGTCATGTCTACATTGTTCTCGAACCGTAGGGTTCGCACGCTTAACGTTACGATGAAAGTTATTATGAGTTTATGCATTTTGATGTACCGAAGTTAGTTCGGAGTCCCGGATGTGATCACGGACATGACGAGGAGTCTCGAAATGGATGAGACATAAAGATTGATATATAGGATGACTATATTCGGACACCGGAAGCGTTCCAGTGAAGTTTCGGATAAAACCGGAGCACCGGGGGGTTACCGGAACCCCCCGGGGGGTTAATGGGCCTCATGGGCCTAAAGTGGAGAAGAGGAAGGGGCTGCCAGGGCAGGCCGCGCGCCCCCTCTCCCCCTAGTCCGAATTGGACAAGGAGGGAGGGGCGGCGCCCCCCCTTCTCCCTCTCTTCTCCCACCTCTCCTACTTGGACAAGGAAAGGGAGGGGAGTCCTACTCCCGGTAGGAGTAGGACTCCTCCTGTGCGCCTCCTCTAGGGCCGGACGCACCCCCCCCTTGGATCCTTTATATACGGAGGCAAGGGGGCACCCTAGAACACACAAGTTGATCATCGTGATCGTTCCTTAGCCGTGTGCGGTGCCCCCTTCCACCATATTCCACCTCGGTCGTATTGTAGCAGCGCTTAGGCGAAGCTCTGCAACGGTAGAACATCAAGATCGTCACCACGCCGTCGTGCTGATGGAACTCATCCCCGAAGCTTTGCTGGATCGGAGCCCGGGGAGCGGCATCGAGCTGTACGTGTGCTAAGAACTCGGAGGTGCCGGAGTAACGGTGCTTGGATCGGTCAGATCGGGAACACGTACGACTACTTCCTCTATGTTGCGTCAACGCTTCCGCTTCGGTCTACGAGGGTATGTAGACAACACTCTCCCCTCTCATTGCTATGCATCACCATGATCTTGCGTGTGCGTAGGAAATTTTTTGAAATTACTACGTTCCCCAACAGTGGCATCCGAGCCTAGGTTTTATGGTTTGATGTTATGTGCACGAGTAGAACACAAGTGAGTTGTGGGCGATATAAGTCATACTGCCTACCAGCATGTCATACTTTGGTTCGGCGGTATTGTTGGACGAAGCGGCCCGGACCGACATTACGCGTACGCTTACGCGAGACCGGTTCTCCCGACGTGCTTTGCACATAGGTGGCTTGCGGGTGACAGTTTCTACAACTTTAGTTGAACTGAGTGTGGCTATGCCCGGTCCTTGCGAAGGTTAAAACGGCATCAACTTGACAAACTATCGTTGTGGTTTTGATGCGTAGGTAAGAACAGTTCTTGCTAAAGCCCGTAGCAGCCACGTAAAACTTGCAACAACAAAGTAGAGGACGTCTAACTTGTTTTTGCAGGGCATGTTGTGATGTGATATGGTCAATACATGATGCTAAATTTTATTGTATGAGATGATCATGTTTTGTAACCGAGTTATCGGCAACTGGCAGGAGCCATATGGTTGTCGCTTTATTGTATGCAATGCAATCGTGCTGTAATGCTTTACTTTATCACTAAGCGGTAGCGATAGTCGTGGAAGCATAAGATTGGCGAGACGACAACGATGCTACGATGGAGATCAAGGTGTCGCGCTGGTGACAATGGTGATCATGACGGTGCTTCGGAGATGGAGATCACAGGCACAAGATGATGATGGCCATATCATATCACTTATATTGATTGCATGTGATGTTTATCTTTTATGCATCTTATCTTGCTTTGATTGACGGTAGCATTATAAGATGATCTCTCACTAAATTATCAAGAAGTGTTCTCCCTGAGTATGAACCGTTGCGAAAGTTCTTCGTGCTGAGACACCACGTGATGATCGGGTGTGATAGGCTCTACGTTCAAATACAATGGGTGCAAAACAGTTGCACACGCGGAATACTTAGGTTATACTTGACGAGCCAAGCATATACAGATATGGCCTCGGAACACGGAGACCGAAAGGTCGAGCGTGAATCATATAGTAGATATGATCAACATAGTGATGTTCACCAATGAAACTACTCCATCTCACGTGATGATCGTACATGGTTTAGTTGATTTGGATCACGTGATCACTTAGAGGATTAGAGGGATGTCTACCAAAGTGGGAGTTCTTTAAGTAATTTAACTAATTGAACTTAAATTTATCATGAACTTAGTACTTGATAGTATCTTGCTTATGTATGTTTGATTGTAGATAGATGGCCCGTGCTGTTGTTCCGTTGAATTTTAATGCGTTCCTTGAGAAAGCAAAGTTGAAAGATGATGGTAGCAATTACACGGACCGGGTCGGTAACTTGAGGATTATCCTCATTCCTGCACAGAAGACTTACGTCCTGGAAGCACCGCTGGGTGCCAGGCCTGCTGCTGGAGCTACACCAGATGTTATGAACGTCTGGCAGAGCAAATCTGATGACTACTCGATAGTTCAGTGTGCCATGCTTTACGGCTTAGAATCGGGACTTCAACGACGTTTTGAACGTCATGGAGCATATGAGATGTTCCAGACGTTGAATTTAATATTTCAAGCAAATGCCCGGATTGAGAGATATGAAGTCTCCAATAAGTTCTATAGCTGCAAGATGGAGGAGAACAGTTCTATCAGTGAGCATATACTCAAAATGTCTGGGTATAATAATCACTTGATTCAGATGGGAGTTAATCTTCCACATGATTGCGTCATTGACAGAATTCTCCAATCACTGCCACCAAGCTACAGGAGCTTCGTGATGAACTATAATATGCAAGGGATGAATAAGACTATTCCTGAGCTCTTCGCAATGCTGAAAGCTGCGGAGGTAGAAATCAAAAAGGAGCATCAAGTGTTGATGGTCAACAAGACCACTTGTTTCAAGAAAAAGGGCAAAGGGAAGAAGAAGGGGAACTTCAAGAAGAACGGGAAGCAAGTTGCTGCTCAAGACAAGAAACCCAAGTCTGGACCTAAGCCTGAAACTGAGTGCTTCTATTGCAAGCAGACTGGTCACTGGAAGCGGAACTGCCCCAAGTATTTGGCGGATAAGAAGGATGGCAAGGTGAACAAAGGTATGTGTGATATACATGTTATTGATGTGTACCTTACTAATGCTCGCAGTAGCACCTGGGTATTTGATACTGATTCTGTTGCTAATATTTGCAACTCGAAACAGGGACTACGGATTCAGCGAAGATTGGCTAAGGACGAGGTGACGATGCGCATGGGAAACGGTTCCAAAGTCGATGTGATCGCGGTCGGCACGCTACCTCTACATCTACCTTCGGGATTAGTGTTAGACCTAAATAATTGTTATTTGGTGCCAGCGTTGAGCATGAACATTATATCTGGATCTTGTTTAATGCGAGACGGTTATTCATTTAAATCAGAGAATAATGGTTGTTCTATTTATATGAGTAATATCTTTTATGGTCATGCACCCTTGAAGAGTGGTCTATTCTTATTGAATCTCGATAGTAGTGATACACATATTCATAATGTTGAAGCCAAAAGATGCAGAGTTGATAATGATGGTGCAACTTATTTGTGGCACTGCCGTTTAGGTCATATCGGTGTAAAGCGCATGAAGAAACTCCATACTGATGGACTTTTGGAACCACTTGATTATGAATCACTTGGTACTTGCGAACCGTGCCTCATGGGCAAGATGACTAAAACACCGTTCTCCGGTACTATGGAGAGAGCAACAGATTTGTTGAAATCATACATACAGATGTATGTGGTCCGATGAATATTGAGGCTCGTGGCGGATATCGTTATTTTCTCACTTCACAGATGACTTAAGCATATATGGGTATATCTACTTAATGAAAAATAAGTCTGAAACATTTGAAAGTTCAAAGAATTTCAGAGTGAAGTTGAAAATCATCGTAACAAGAAAATAAAGTTTCTACGATCTGATCGTGGAGGAGAATATTTGAGTTATGAGTTTGGTGTACATTTGAAATAATGCGGAATAGTTTCGCAAATCACGCCACCCGGAACACCATAGCGTAATGGTGTGTCCGAACGCCGTAATCGTACTTTACTAGATATGGTGCGATCTATGATGTCTCTTACTGATTTACCGCTATCGTTTTGGGGTTATGCTTTAGAGACGGCCGCATTCACGTTAAATAGGGCACCATCAAAATCCGTTGAGACGACGCCTTATGAACTATGGTTTGGCAAGAAACCAAAGTTGTCATTTCTGAAAGTTTGGGGCTGTGATGCTTATGTGAAAAAGCTTCAACCTGATAAGCTCGAACCCAAATCGGAGAAATGTGTCTTCATAGGATATCCAAAAGAAACTATTGGATACACCTTCTATCATAGATCCGAAGGCAAGACTTTTGTTGCTAAGTTCAGGAAATTTCTGGAGAAGGAGTTTCTCTCGAAAGATGTGAGTGGGAGGAAAGTAGAACTTGATGAGGTAACTATACCTGCTCCCTTATTGGAAAGTAGTACATCACAGAAAACTGTTTCTGCGACACCTACACCAATTAGTGAGGAATCTAATGATAATGATCATGAAACTTCAGGACAAGATACTACTGAACCTCGTAGATCAAACAGAGTGAGAACCGCGCCAGAGTGGTACGGTAACCCTGTTCTGGAAATCATGCTGCTAGATCATGATGAACCTACAAACTATGAAGAAGCGATGGTGAGCCCAGATTCTGCAAAATGGCTTGAAGCCATGAAATCTGAGATGGGATCCATGTATGAGAACAAAGTATGGACTTTGGTTGACTTGCCCGATGATCGGCAAGCAATTGAGAATAAATGGATCTTCAAGAAGAAGACTGACGCTGACGGTAATATTACTGTCTACAAAGCTCGACTTGTCGCAAAAGGTTTTCAACAAGTTCAAGGGGTTGACTACGATGAGACCTTCTCACCCGTAGCGATGCTTAAGTCTGTCCGAATCATGTTAGCAATTGCCGCATTTTATGATTATGAAATTTGGCAGATGGATGTCAAAACTGCATTCCTGAATGGATTTCTGGAAGAAGAGTTGTATATGATGCAATCGGAAGGTTTTGTCGATCCAAAGGGAGCTAACAAAGTGTGCAAGCTCCAGCGATCCATTTATGGACTGGTGCAAGCCTCTCGGAGTTGGAATCAACGCTTTGATAGTGTGATCAAAGCATTTGGTTTTATACAGACTTTCGGAGAAGCCTATATTTACAAGAAAGTGAGTGGGAGCTCTGTAGGATTTCTGATATTATATGTGGATGACATATTACTGATTGGAAATGATATAGAATTTCTGGATAGCATAAAGGGATAGTTGAATAAGAGTTTTTCAATGAAAGACCTCGGTGAAGCTGCTTACATATTAGGCATAAAGATCTATAGAGATAGATCAAGACGCTTAATTGGACTTTCACAAAGCACATACCTTGACAAAATTTTGAAGAAGTTCAAAATGGATCAAGCAAAGAAAGGGTTCTTGCCTGTGTTACAAGGTGTGAAGTTGAGTCAGACTCAATGCCTGACCACTGCAGAAGATAGAGAGAAAATGAAAGATGTTCCCTATGCTTCAGCCATAGGCTCTATCATGTATGCAATGCTGTGTACCAGACCGGATGTGTGCCTTGCTATAAGTTTAGCAGGGAGGTACCAAAGTAACCCAGTAGTGGATCACTGGACAGCAGTCAAGAACATCCTGAAGTACCTGAAAAGGACTAAGGATATGTTTCTCATATATGGAGGTGACAAAGAGCTCATCGTAAATGGTTACGTTGATGCAAGCTTTGACACTGATTCGGATGATTCTAAATCGCAAACCGGATACGTGTTTACATTAAACGGTGGAGCTGTCAGTTGGTGCAGTTCTAAACGAAGCGTCGTGGCGGGATCTACATGTGAAGCAGAGTACATAGCTGCTTCGGAAGCAGCAAACAGAGGAGTCTGGATGAAGGAGTTCATATCCGATCTAGGTGTCGTACCTAGTGCATCGGGTCCAATGAAAATCTTTTGTGACAATACTGGTGCAATTGCCTTGGCAAAGGAATCCAGATTTCACAAGAGGACCAAACACATCAAGAGACGCTTCAATTCCATCTGGATCTAGTCCAGGTGGGTGAAGGAAATATGCCCTAGAGGCAATAATAAAGTTATTATTTATTTCCTTATATCATGATAAATGTTTATTATTCATGCTAGAATTGTATTAACCGGAAACATAATACATGTGTGAATACATAGACCAACAGAGTGTCACTAGTATGCCTCTACTAGACTAGCTCGTTAATCAAAGATGGTTATGTTTCCTAACCATGAACAAAGAGTTGTTATTTGATTAACGAGGTCACATCATTAGTTGAATGATCTGATTGACATGACCCATTTCATTAGCTTAGCACCCGATCGTTTAGTATGTTGCTATTGCTTTTTTCATGACTTATACATGTTCCTATAACTATGAGATTATGCAACTCCCGTTTACCGGAGGAACACTTTGGGTACTACCAAACATCACAACGTAACTGGGTGATTATAAAGAGTACTACAGGTGTCTCCAATGGTAGATGTTGGGTTGGCGTATTTCGAGATTAGGGTTTATCACTCTGATTGTCGGAGAGGTATCTCTGGGCCCTCTCGGTAATACACATCACATAAGCCTTGCAAGCATAATAACTAAGATGTTAGTTATGAGAGGATGTATTACGGAACGAGTAAAGAGACTTGCCAGTAACGAGATTGAACTAGGTATTGGATACCGACGATCGAATCTCGGGCAAGTAACATACCGATGACAAAGGGTACAACGTATGTTGTTATGCGGTCTGACCGATAAAGATCTTCGTAGAATATGTAGGAGCCAATATGGGCATCCAGGTCCCGCTATTGGTTATTGACCGGAGACGTGTCTCGGTCATGTCTACATTGTTCTCGAACCGTAGGGTCCGCACGCTTAACGTTACGATGACAATTATTATGAGTTTATGCATTTTGATGTACCAAAGGTTGTTCGGAGTCCCGGATGAGATCACGGACATGACGAGGAGTCTCGAAAAGGTCGAGACGTAAAGATTGATATATTGGAAGCCTATGTTTGGGCACCGGAAGCGTTCCGGGTGAAATCGGGATTTTTCCGGATTACCGGGAGGGTTACCGGAACCACCCGGGAGGTAAATGGGCCTATTGGGCCTTAGTGGAAAAGAGAGAAGAGGCAGCCCACACCTGGCCGGCGCCCCCCCCTTTCCCAAGTCCTAATAGGACTAGGAAAGGTGGGCCGGCCCCCTCTTTCTCCTTCCCCCCCCAAGAATCCTAGTTGGAATAGGATTGGAGGGGAGGAGTCCTACTCCCGGTGGGAGTAGGACTCCTCCCTGCGCCTCCCTCCTAGCCGGCCGAACCCCCTGCCCCTGGCCTTTATATACGGGGGCAGGGGGCACCCCAACACACACAAGTTAATCGTTCCTTAGCCGTGTGCGGTGCCCCCTGCCACCAAATTCCACCTCGATCATACCGTTACAGTGCTTAGGCAAAGCCCTGCGTCGGTAGTACATCAAGATCGTCACCACGCCGTCGTGCTGACGGAACTCTTCCTCGACGCTTTGCTGGATCGGAGCCCGAGGAACGTCATCGAGCTGAACGTGTGCTAAGAACTCGGAGGTGCCGGAGTAACGGTGCTTGGATCGGTCGGATCGGGAAGAAGACGTACGACTACTTCCTCTACGTTGTGTGATCGCTTCCGCAGTCGGTCTGCGTTGGTACGTAGACAACACTCTCCCGTCTCGTTGCTGTGCATCACCATGATCTTGCGTGTGCGTAGGAAAATTTTTGAAATTACTGCGTTCCCCAACAGTGGGAGACATAGAGATTTGCAAGATACGTACAGATCTGAATGTAGCATACCCGTTGACTAAGCCTCTTCCACGAGCAAAACATGATCAGCAGCAAGGCTTCATGGGTGTTAGAATCATTACTGTGTAATCTAGATTATTGACTCTAGTGCAAGTGGGAGACTGGAGGAAATATGCCCTAGAGGCAATAATAAAGTTATTATTTATTTCCTTATATCATGATAAAGGTTTATTATTCATGCTAGAATTGTATTAACCGGAAACATAATACATGTGTGAATACATAGACAAACAGAGTGTCACTAGTATGCCTCTACTTGACTAGCTCGTTAATCAAAGATGGTTATGTTTCCTAACCATAGACAAAGAGTTGTGATTTGATTAACGGGATCACATCATTAGTTGAATGATCTGATTGACGTGACCCATTCCATTAGCTTAGCACCCGATCGTTTAGTATGTTGCTATTGCTTTCTTCATGACTTATACATGTTCCTATGACTATGAGATTATGTAACTGCGGTGTGCCGGAGGAACACTTTGTGTGCTACCAAACATCACAACATAACTGGGTGATTATAAAGGTGCTCTACAGGTGTCTCCAAAGGTACATGTTGGGTTGATGTATTTCGAGATTAGGATTTGTCACTCCGATCGTTGGAGAGGTATCTCTGGGCCCTCTCGGTAATGCACATCACTTAAAGCCCTGCAAGCAATGCAACTAATGAGTTAGTTGCGAGATGATGTATTACAGAACGAGTAAAGAGACTTGCCGGTAACGAGATTGAACTACGTATTGGATACCGACGATCGAATCTCGGGCAAGTAACATATCGATGACAAAAGGAACAACGTATGTTGTTATGCGGTCTGACCGATAAAGATCTTCGTAGAATATGTAGGAGCCAATATGGGCATCCAGGTCCCGCTATTGGTTATTAACCGGAGATTTGTCTCAGTCATGTCTGCATTGTTCTCGAACCGTAGGGTCCGCACGCTTAACGTTACGATGACAGTTATTATGAGTTTATGCATTTTGATGTACCGAAGTTAGTTCGGAGTCCCGGATGTGATCACGGACATGACGAGGAGTCTCGAAATGGACGAGACATAAAGATTGATATATAGGATGACTATATTCGGACACCGGAAGCGTTCCGGTGAAGTTTCGGATAAAACCGGAGCACCGGGGGGTTACCGGAACCCCCCGGGGGGGTTAATGGGCCTCATGGGCCTAAAGTGGAGAAGAGGAAGGGGCTGCCAGGGCAGGCCGCGCGCCCCTCTCCCCCTAGTCCGAATTGGACAAGGAGGGAGGGGCGCCCCCCCCCTTCTCCCTCTCTTCTCCCACCTCTCCTACTTGGACAAGGAAAGGGAGGGGAGTCCTACTCCCGGTAGGAGTAGGACTCCTCCTACGTGCCTCCTCTAGGGCCGGCCGCACCCCCCCTTGGATCCTTTATATACGGAGGCAAGGGGGCACCTAGAACACACAAGTTGATCATCGTGATCGTTCCTTAGCCGTGTGCGGTGCCCCCTTCCACCATATTCCACCTCGGTCGTATTGTAGCAGCGCTTAGACGAAGCCCTGCGACGGTAGAACATCAAGATCGTCACCACGCCGTCGTGCTGACGGAACTCATCCCCGAAGTTTTGCTGGATCGGAGCCCGGGGAGCGTCATCGAGCTGTACATGTGCTAAGAACTCGGAGGTGCCGGAGTAACGGTGCTTGGATCGGTCGGATCGGGAAGACGTACGACTACTTCCTCTACGTTGCGTCAACGCTTCCGCTTCGCTCTACGAGGGTACGTAGACAACACTCTCCCCTCTCGTTGCTATGCATCACCATGATCTTGCATGTGCGTAGGAATTTTTTAGAAATTACTACGTTCCCCAACAAAGGGCCTGTCCTGGGGTAATTCGAAAGAGCTGACCGGACTCCAAACATGTATTCAAAACATGGTGGACAAGAAGCTCAAGCTTGTCAACATAGTCCAAGTCATGCTCATCCGCTGGATACTCCCGTGCCAACAACGGGAGTTCAACATGTGGGAGTTCAATCCGGCGCAACACCGAACTCTGAACAGGCTCTTCGACACGACTCATGAAGATGCCTTGAGGGTGCTGTTCAAAAGTGTCGAGGACCCCCCCCCCTATTACGGAGGATCGCGGATTCAGCGCGAAGCGCCAAGCGAGTGCGGTAAGCTACTCTACCTTTCACGGGATACTTATTTTTTCATATAGATTGACTCTATGCAGGATCTAAACTCCCGTACCTTTGACAGGACTGGCAGAAGATGGCCGGACAGATCGACTATCCGGCTCCTTTGCCCGAAAGCCCCGCAGACGCTCTTCTGGCGAAGATGTTGACTCCGGCGCCTTATAAGGTGCCAGAGAAGACCAAGAAGGCCAAGGGAACTCGAAAGAGTTCCCGACGCCAGGCGTCGTCGGACTCACCGTCCGATGACTCTATGGCGCACTCTTCCCCCGAAGACGAGGAAGAAGAAGACAAGAAAAGGAAGGCCGCCCCAACTGGGGAGGCCGGAGGGTCCAAGAAGGGAAGGACTCTCCTTCCGGACAGCTCCACCACCGCCGATGAAGGCGAAGACGAGTGGTTGCCCAGGGTCAAGCCCCCGGGGAGATCATAAGTATTCGGATACCAGAGTAACTCATAGGATTCCTTTGTCGTACTGCTTTCCCTAACGCCGAACGCGATTATGCAGGCCGCCACGAGCCAGCATCGATGTATCATTGGACGGCTCCTTGGGCTTGTCGGACATGGATAGCGATCTAGTCCCGACCGTGACCTCCCCTCATCCTGCCGACGACGCTGAGGTGTTGTCTCAAGAGGCACTGGATCGAGGGGAAACAGTTCTAGAGGCGCCTCAAGGCGACCTTCCAGACTCCGGGAGCCATGGGGACGGGGACCCCGAGAGCTCCGAGTTTGGCCCTCAGCCGAACACCGCGCCGGACCCTCCAGCGGTTCCGGGCTCGGGCAGGCAGCCTCCTTCTAAGAGGAGCAAGACGCCTATGCCGGTGACCTCTGAACATCCAGAGGCGCCGGACAATCTTCTAGAAGCGCTTCGCAGTGCTTCCATGGACGAGGAGCACCGCACTATCATGAGTGCGGTCATCCAGAAGGTTCAGTCCGCCAATAGCGGATTGACTGAAGCGTGTGCCAGCCTTCTAACAGGCTTTGAGGTAATTATTTAAAATGTAGTAGAAATATTACCGCATAGACAGTAACCCGTGATGCTTTGTTCGGTGTTCAAAAAGAAAACCCGAATAGAGGATCAAATAATATCGCAGGAGTCTAACATAAGTATGTCGATATGCGTAAGCAGGCTTCGCTGCTGGCGTCCGCCGCACTGACTGCGGAGGTCACCATGCTGAAGCAGGACCTCGAGGGGTCCAGGAAAGAGCTCGACCTTGCTAAGAGGCAGCTCGAGGAGAACAAGGCTAAGTAGTACCCCGTCTATAGATATGTATATATAAAAAAGGACGCGATTGCAAAATGACAGGATCATCTTATGTTTGCCAGGGGCCACGACCGATGTGGCGACCCTGAAGCAAGCGCTAACCAAGGCCAAAGATACAGCGGCCAAGGAGCGCACTGAGCGAGGGAAGCACGAGGCTTGGGTGGGCGAGGTGCAGCAAGAGCTCCAGGCTCTTGTGGCGAAGCACGAGGCGTTGGAGCTTGACTCCAAGACGCGGGATTCTGAGCTTGCCGCGGCCCTCGAGAGTGTAAAAAGTGCCAAGGCCGAAGCCCAAAAGGCCCTCCAAGATATCGACGCGATGAAGAAGATAGCGGCGGGTAAGGCTTTCTATATGCAAAGCAAGCATGTAAAAGTAAATTACCGATTACTTACCCGGATCCGGAGCTCTTTAGGAGCATTCGCAGATTTGCACCGCAGTGTGTCCGATGCCGCACAATTTTATCAGGCCAGCACGGAAGCTCAACGGAGAAGCTGTTCTGGTCGCAGTATGCTGAGGCCGTGTCGGATTTCAGGTTCCGGCTGACCCTTAAGGTTCGAACACTGGGGTGCGCGTGGAGATTACGCCTTCTACCTCCCCGTCTCGCAAAGATCTAAACTACTGAAAGAATTGCACAAGAGACACAAGATTTATACTGGTTCGGGCCACCGTTGTGGTGTAATACCCTACTCCAGTGTGTGGTGGGTGGATTGCCTCTTGGGGCTGATGATGGTGAACAACACAAGGAAGAACAGCCTTGCGAGGGTCTGTTGTTGGCTGGGGCGATGAACTGCTGGGAGGAGTTCAACCACCTCTCTCTCTCTCTCTCACTCTGCTGCCGTACTCTCTCTTGTCGGCAACTAACCTTCCAACCCCTTGCTATGTGGGCGGCTGGTCCTATTTATAGAGGCCCTGGTCCTCTTCCCAAATATCGAGCGGGAAGGGAGCCAACAATGGCGGGCTAATTTGAAGGAGGACAGCAAGTATCAACTATCCTGACAAAAGCAGTCTTCGCCTGCGCAAAGCTTTGGTGATGACGCCGTCTTGGGCTCCATGGTGACCTCCGCCTCGTAGTCCTCCTGGTATTGGTCTCGTTGCACCGAAATGGCAACCTTTGCCTGACGCCTCGGTACTCCGCGGCTGCGCTTGCCCCCTTTGCACCAAAGAGGAAAGAACGACGCTGCACGCGCTGGCACCCGCCTGGGGCCCTGAGTCGTCATGGCTTGCATCACGGGCACCTCACGAGGTACCCCACCTTGATCTCTCCGCCTCCTCGCGAGCCAGCCAGACGAGGCCGTGCCTGAGGAAACTCCGTGTCGTCCACCTCGCGAGGCTTGGCCCCTCGCGAGGGTCTTGAGTCTTGTGTTCATGAAGATGGGCCGTGCTGGGTCTCCTTTGAGCCACGCCGCAGGCCGCAGGCAGGCAAGTCTGGGGACCCCCGTTCCCAGAACGCCGATAGTAGCCCCCGGGCCCAAGGCGCGCCCGGGTTTGGCCGTGCCGAGAGGCGAAAGGGCAAGGGCGAAGCGCCGCGGGCCCTAACAGCCTGTGGCCTTGGGCGCCGCGTGGCGGTTGATGGGACGTGGGCGGCACTGTTTCCCCACGCCCCCTTATTCTGCGCCCTGCTAGGCGGACTTGTAGTTGCACACAGCCGCTCCCCTTCCTGTTGCTCGAGCGTCCCCTGTTCTTCCTTGCTTCGAACGCCTGCTCCCACCTCCAATCCAGTCTCGAATCTTCCCCCTCCTTCCCATCGCCATGACTCCGACGAGGAAGGAGAGAGGGGAGAAACCCATGCCTCCGTCTTGTGTGCCACCATCGGTCACCCCTGCCGTCGGCCAGTCCGCCGTACTCAATCAAGAGTGGCTTGGCAGGGACAGCTTGGCTCTAGCCACCATCTTCAATGAGTGCGGGAGGACGACAGCCTGGCCCGTGTCCCACTTCTCCATCGACAGGATAGCAACCGAGGTCCCATGTTTTACCGACGCCCTATGGGCGGGTCTGGTTCCCCCCTTTTCTGATTTCTTCAATGCCGTGCTCTCCCATTATCAGATCCACATGATGCATCTAAGTCCTGAGTCCGTCACCCTCCTTTCGGTCTTCTCCTTCGTTTGCGAAGCCATGGTGGGCATCCCTCCTTCGGTTGCCTTGCTGCGCCACTTCTTCTCGCTGTACCTTGTCGACCCTTCCCAATGCTGGGCGTGCGTGAGCTTCGCTGTCGAGCCTGAGACCGAGGCCTCTGGGATTGACTTCAAACTCCCCCTGCCCGCGGTTGCGTTCCGCGAGCGGTGGTTGTATGTGGACGCAGGGGTGCCGAGCCCCCTGCTATCGGAGCCGACCTCGCCTGTTGTCCCCAATTCGGGTTGGGGCTAGGAGACGCTCAAGAGCCCCCGGCTCGTCTTCGTCTGGAGCCGCTTCATGCTCCTGAGGAAACTCGGCGTGACAGTGCCCAAGGCGGTGAAGGAGTTTCTGTTATGCCGTGTTGCTCACCTTCAACCCCACTCTCGCCGGATGTGGGCCTTCCGTGGGCGCGAGGACAACATGAGTCTCCAGGAGGAGGACCTGGCTCCCACGGTGCTGAAGTCGACGCTCTTGACCTTGGCCAGGGACCCCAACCATGGCAACGTCCGGCAGGGAGGGGCCTTGCTGTATCTCTGCCAGAGCAGGGCTGACTTTGTGAAGCAGATGCCCGTCTTTGATGAGTGGGGGCTGCGCCCCGCCGGCCTCCAGGGACATCGCGAGAATCCAATGGTGGTGACCGCCCTTCCAATCGGCCAAGGCGACTCCTCCTCAAGTGGCGGAGCAGGGAGGCAGGAGGCACCGGAGGCCGAGGGGGCTCCTGATGAGGTGGCAGCGCCGGGTGATGCTCGCGAGGGGACAGCTCCTGGGACCCCTGCCGCTATGAAGGTGGCAAGCAGTCGCCCCCAGCGCCCGGGGCTGAGGCCTCGGAGGCCCCAGCCGCGTTTTCCGGCGAGGTGATGGATGGCACGCGCCAGGCAGGCGCCCCTGACGCGGATCGCTCTGATGCTCCGCCTTCGCCGCAGGTTGATCCCTGTGCTCTTGTCCTGGGCCGCTTCCGCGTGGACTTTGAGGCCCTCCGGAGGAAAGAGGAGGCCCTGGGCGATGACTTCCCTTGTCGTGTGCTGAAGCGCAGGAAGTACTTCGCCACTGACGAGTAAGTCTTCTCCCGTTCTGACTCCTGAACCTCCTGTTGCTTTCACTGATCCTTGCTCCATAGGCCCCTTCCGGCCGAGCTCGCGGAAGTAGCTGAGGTGCCTCCTCCTTTGGCTTCACCCCCTCTACCGTCCTCAAGTGCTCCGAGCAGCTCTGCCCTTGTGGTGAGGGCGACTGAAGGGGTGGACCATCCCGAGGTGCACCGCGGCCCTTCGTTCCCCCCGATTTTCCTCCGCGGGCCCTCTCGGGGGATAGCCAGCCTGCCGTGGGCCTCTCATCTGGTCGTGGACTGCGACTGGTTGAGGCGCCCCCTGCACCCTTCATCTGGGGACGGCCTGGCTCCAGGCTGGGCTCCTGGTGCGGCGCGCCGGGCCATCGCGAGGGCGCCAGCCCCCATCCCATTGCCCGGAGGAATGATGATTCGTGGCCCTCGGCGCTTGCTTGGGGTGGAAGATGGTGTGGAAGACGTGCTTGAGCGCGCCTGGGAGCGCCGCGCTCGCCGCCAATGGTTCCTTCGAAGGGCGACCTGCTTGGGGAGGAGCTTGCTGACGAAGACGCGCGCCAGGAGGCTGAGGGTCTGCGCCTGGCTCCGGGGAGGCGCGAGCTCGAGGCTGCCATCGCCCTCGCGCGCCGTCAGCGTGATATTGACGATGAAGAGGCGAAGGCGTTGCTGGAGGCCTCTCGGGTGGCCCGATCCCAGGATGCCGAGGAGGCCCGGAGAGCTGACCGACGGCGAGAGGTAGCGGAGGAGTAGGCTCATGAGCTCCTGGCCCGGTGCCACTCACTGGAGGAGCAAGTGGAGCTGCGTGAGTTGGCCCTTGCGTCGATGCGGGTGGCCTCCGGCGACCCAGCTGAGCTCCAGAAGCGTGAAGAAGCATTGACGCTGGAAGCCGCTGAACGCACCCGCGAGTACGAGCGGCTGGAGACGAGGGAGCGCTTGGTGATGCAGGCGGAGGACGATGTCGCCGCACGGGAGGCCCGCGTCCTGGAGGAGGTCGGACGTCGGGTGGCGATGGCGCGCCAAGGCCTCGAGCGCGAGTTCGAGGGGAGGCTGGAGTTGATCCGGGTTGAAACTGAAGGGAGGACCACAGCCTTGAGGGCCCAGCGGGAGGAGGCGACGCGGCTGGCCGACGCCTCCCGGGCCGCCCTTGAGGTAGCGCAAGGGGAGTTAGCCGCCTCCCAGGCCGAGATGGTCCGTCTTCGCCAGCGGGTGGAGGAGGCTGAGGGCGTCGCGCGCCAGAACGCGGATGAGATATGTCAGCGGCAGGTCCTGGAGCACATGCACGGCCCCATGCTCGCCACGCTGCCGGAGAGGGCTAGCGCAGCCTTGGGCAACATCTGTGAGGCGGCTGTTGGCGAGCCGCACACAGCCAACTATGCTGGCAACCTTCAATTCTTCACCGCCGTGGTGGCGCAGCTGGAGGTGCAGTCGGCCAGGGCCGACAGGTTGGTGGAGGAGAGGAGCCGCGCCCTGCTCGGGCACGCCTTTTCCTGTGTCTTCAGTCATCTCCTGAACATGGATTCTCACTTCGATTTTGATGCCGTCACCGCCCCAGTTCCCCAGGCCGTCCGAGGCGACCTGGTGCACTGGGTGGAAGACAACATGGACGGCCTCGTCAGGGCCTTCGCTTCGGACGACGACGACGTGATCGTGGCTGCTGGCAAGGGCGGTGCGGTGAATTTCCCTGACGCCGCCGGTGGCGGCGCAGACAACGATGGCGAGCTCGGCGATGCCAGTGACGGCTTGGGAGGTGCTTCCGAGGACGCATTGGGGGATTGGTCCGATTGAGTGTGTATCGCTCCTGTCTTTTTTTACCCTGCATGAATAGAACTCAGGTTTTTGACCTGATGGCTGTGAGAGCATTTTGGGAGGGGAAGCCCCTCATGTAAAACCTGTGTTCATCGTATTAGTAGTTGTCATATTGCACGACCGCCCGCGCCTGGTGGTTGGCTGGTTTACCTTTGTTTCGTGCAAGCCCTAAAGCAGATTGCGGGAGGGCGTGATGTCTGGGTGTTCTTTAGTTGAATCCGTAGGACACGAGAGTGTCTCCGGCGGGGAGCTTCACAGGCGTTGGCCTTTCCACAAGCTCCGGGCCTTTTCCCAAATGTGACGGCTTCACAGGCATTTGCCTTCTTCACAGGCTCGGGCCTTTTCCTAAACGCGATAGCTTCACAGGCATTTGCCTTCTTCACAGGCTCCGGGCCTTTTCCTAAACGTGATAGCTTCACAGGCATTTGCCTTCTTCATAGGCTTCGGGCCTTTTCCAAAACGCGATAGCTTCACAGGCACTCTCCTTGCTTCACAGGCTCTGGGCCTTTTCCTAAACGCGATAGCTTCATAGGCATTTGCCTTCTTCACAAGCTCCGGGCCTTTTCCTAAACGCGATAGTTTAACAGGCACTCGCCTTGCTTCACAGGCTCTGGGCCTTTTCCTAAACGTGATAGCTTCACAGGCACTCGCCTTGCTTCACAGGCTCTGGGCCTCTTCCTAAACGCGATAGCTTCACAGGCACTCGCCTTGCTTCACAGGCTCTGGGCCTTTTCCAAACAGGACAACCTCCGCAGGCACCAGAAAATCCTCCCGAGAGGGAGCAACAACGGCAGTTTGGGCTGCGCATGAGCCAGTCCTGACCCGACTCGCGAGGGGCTCGCGAGGGGAGGCAGCTGCGGCGAAGTGGTAACCAGAACGCGAGAAATGGCTCGAATGAGAATAAGCACCCCTGCCACGAACACACGCAAATCTCAAATTCAAATCCAACTTAAATCCAGCGGGGGAAAAGCTATAGCCAAAGTGAAAGGCAATGAAAGCAGACAAAAGGCCGCGTTCGGCACCTAATCTAGTCTTGGATGTCTTCTCACCAGCGCGGAGCTAAGTGCTGTCCACTGGGTGTGGGAGGGAGCCCCAGGGCCTGAGGCCGGCACCCCTGAGACTCCGGGGCGTGTACATCCCCACTCATTATTACATGAGAGTGTCACGGGGTGGCGAGCTTCACAGGCACCGGGCCTTCTTCACAGGTACTGGCCTTGCTTCATATCGCCAGATGAGGGCCCCGCCTTGCGCCACACTCTAGTGCCATCAGCAATGACAGGAACCCAGGACGCCGCCCGATGGGGTAGAGCGGTCGCCAGCAGTTCCCCCGACGACCACGGGTCCTCCGCCAGGGGCAGGCCCTGAGGCACCTCCCCAGCAGAGGGCCTACCTCCTGAGAACGCCTTGCTCCGAATGCCGCGGTGGTGATGTCAGATCTCGGCCCCTCTCCTGCAGCCCCCTGCGCCCTCCTCCCGAGGGGTAGGAGGCTATGGGAGCAGGGCAGCTGCTTGCCGCGGCGACCTGCACCTCCTGCGATCCACAATTAGCGTATACCTGCTCCTGAAGAATTAGCAGCGCCCGATAATCGTTGCCTCCAGCGTGGCCAGCGGGTCCGTCCTGGGGCTCCTGGAAAGGCTCAGCTTCCATTGCCTTGTCCCCCCATCTTGGACCGAGGACCGAGCCTTGTATGTTCTCGTGAGGGTGTCCTTGGTCCATCATGAGGGGCACGTATTCCTCTGTCGCCGTCATCATGAATGCCACGCCATGATGCCCCGCATGCCACGCGGTCCCGCCTGTCACGCCCACTGCGGGGTGGCAACGCGGCCGCCTGCTGGGGCCACGAGTCGCGTTGAGTCCTTCTTCTTCATGGGCCGGGGGCGGGGGCAATGCCGCTGCCGGTCCGGTGCTGACAACTTCGCTGGCGTCGGAGTAGCCTTGGAGCCCGCGGGTGCGCGCGGAGCCCCCGCGCGGGTCGCCCTGGGCTTGAGATGGGAGCTGAGTGGAGAAGGGGTGAGCCCCCGAGGCGGCGAAGCCCAGGAGCTCCACCACTCACTCCAGTAGCACGTCATGGCCGCCCTCCAGCAGTCTGCACCGCAGAAGCTCTCGGGCCACCGTGAGCGCGGCCGTCGAGTTCGCCTACTCCCGGCGGGTGTAGGGTGTTGTGGTCACGGCGTGATTGGAGGCCCATGCTGCCGACCGTGCCTGCCGTGGCGTAAGAGTTGTTGAAGTCTGTCCGCGTCGCCCGCGGCCCGCAGCGCCCTGCGGACCGCGAGCTGCGTGGGGCACGGGGTCGCCCGAGGCGAGCGGTTCCGCACGGGCGGGCCACGTAGCCCATGGGTCGGGGTTGCCCTCCTGGTCACCGGGCATGGTGATGACGACGCGACGGGGCACGGAGCGGTGGAAGACGAATTCCGGTGCACCCCTGCCATGCGCGCCAAATGTCGAATTTCGGGTTCCGGCTGACCCTTAAGGTTCAAACATTGGGGTGCGCATGGAGATTACGCCTTCTACCTCCCCGTCTCGCAAAGATCTAAACTGCTGAAAGAACTGCACAAGAGACACAAGATTTATACTGGTTCGGGCCACCGTTGTGGTGTAATACCCTACTCCAGTGTGTGGTGGGTGGATTGCCTCTTGGGTCTGATGATGGTGAACAATACAAGGAAGAACAGCCTCGCGAGGGTCTGTTGTTGGCTGGGGCGATGAACTGCTGGGAGGAGTTCAACCACCTCTGTCTCTCTCTCTCTTACTCTGCTGCCGTACTCTCTCTTGTCGGCAACTAACCTTCCAACCCCTTGCTATGTGGGCTGCTGGTCCTATTTATAGAGGCCCTGGTCCTCTTCCCAAATATCGAGCGGGAAGGGAGCCAACAATGGCGGGCTAATTTGAAGGGGGACAACAAGTATCAACTATCCTGACAAAAGCAGTCTTCGCCTGCGCAAAGCTCTGGTGATGACGCCGTCTTGGGCTCCACGGTGACCTCCACCTCGTAGTCCTCCTGGTCTTGGTCTTGTTGCACCGAAATGGCAACCTTTGCCTGACGCCTCGGTACTCCGCGGCTGCGCTTGCCCCCTTTGCACCAAAGAGGAAAGAAGGACGCTGCGCGCGCTGGCACCCGCCTGGCGCCCTAAGTCGTCATGGCTTGCGTCACGGGCACCTCGCGAGGTACCCCGCCTTGATCTCTCCGCCTCCTCGCGAGCCAGCCTAACGAGGCCGTGCCTGAGGAAACTCCGTGTCATCCGCCTCGCGAGGCTTGGCCCCTCGCGAGGGTCTTGAGTCTTGTGTTGACGAAGATGGGCCGTGTTGGGCCTCCTTTGAGCCACGCTGCAGGCCGGAGGCAGGCAAGTCTGGGGACCCCCGTTCCCAGAACGCCGACAGGCCGAACATCCGATGCCGATGAGCGACCAGCTGAAGCAAATGGTCGAGCTACATAAGGCAGCCGATCAGGCCATGAAGGGCTTTATAGTCCGGCTGTGGCCTGGCAACGCCATTCCGAGCAGCTTCTTCGGCCTGGTGAGGCGGCTTGTGGATGCCTGCCCGTGGCTGGAGGTCTGCATTGAAGGTGCACGCCGGGCTTTCGCCCGTGTGAAATTGCAGTGGGTCAAGCTAGACATCGTGAAGCTGATCAAGGAGGGGCCGCCAGAGGGCAAGGAGCACCGCCACCCCGAGATGTACTACGAGGGTGTTCTGCCGGGTGCCCGTCTCATCGTGGACGAGTGTTCAAAAGATGTAATATTTGAGTAAACTTGCTCGTTTGATCCTGTATTTATGAAAACTTGTTTCATATGCGCTATGCAACGCTTGTTTGAATTTAAAATATTACCTTCTGTTTGGCTGTTTATCCAATCTGAGAGATGGCTAGTCCTCAGCTTCTGCCCCCACGCCACGAGTGCTGGGGTGTTCGGGATAAACCGGAGCACTCTTGTTCCCATATTTGGGTCCTTCGAGGGAGGTGCTCAGCACAATGAACAAGGCAACCGGACTAATAATTCTTTATCACTCTCACTTAGCCATAGAATTCTATAATTTTAAATTTCGGCGAAGCCCCTGGTATTCGGAAGGCCAAATTCGGGGCGCGATACACGCCTGTAAGAAGGACAGGGCCGGCCCCTCGCCCTAAGCGGCATAAGTCTTTAGGGACTCGAAAAACCTCATCGAACAGCAACCAGTTTCTCGCCTTATCATGACAATCAGTTTTAGCTTTCTCTACTAAGGTGCTAAGCCCGGTAGAACCGGGGCACAATCGCAGTAGTTCTCCTAGCGCTACCTTAGCCGATAGAGCGGAACGTAAGGTACCAAAACATAGGAGCCGGGCAAACCCAACATTTGACCAAAGACATGATTCGGAGCTCATGCATATAATGTTATAAGTTCGGGGTGCCACACTTGTGAAAGTGTTCGGACTTTTCACACCGCATTGTGGGGTACGCAAGCCCCTGGTGTATTGGCCGTACCAGAGTGTACGGTTGCAAGGCGTCATTAATGAACACATAGATACATATATATATATATATATATATATATATATATATAAAACAAGAATGCAATAATAGTCCTATTGTCATGCATTGTTTATTAAAAAATTGCGTTAAAGTAGTGTGATACAGATAGTGCGATAAGCAAAGAGTAGGATTATGTCCCTTCCAAGGGCAAGCTGATGAATGATATTAAATTGAATATTTCACTCCTTACTGTAATCAACCTGGGAATTCCGTGGTATAACGTAGCTGTCTGACTCCTTGGTTGCTGCATCATGTGTTCGACAATAGTGCTGTCAGACAGTGTTTCCAGAGATTAAGGTCCTGAAAGAAGAAGAAAAATAACCAAACGGGAAGCCCCTAGTGCGGTTTAGGCCGCGTTTTGTGGCGTGCCGCAGTTCTGCCCCCCTCCCAACCTATGCCCATGGTATTTTTGATGCGTAATTATGTATGTGCTGCACGAGTTTCACCGCTGGGCTAGGATTGGGGTGGCCGCCGTATTGCTACGCGAGCTCAAATCACGCCAGGCGGTCTATTTGCCGATTGCCCTGAGCGCGCTTGAAGGTGTGCAGGCTTCGAACCGCCGAACTGGTTGATTGCCTTGAGAGGTTGCTTTGCACTTCTGCTGCAAGGGCCGCGGTGTGTTCCTCTGTTCTCAGAGAGCGCTCTGTGTTTCCATTGACTGTAATAACTTCGCGAGGTCCTGGCATCTTGAGCTTGAGGTATGCATAATGCGGTACCGCATTGAATCTAGCGAATGCGGTTCGCCCGAGCAGCGCGTGATAACCACTGCGGAATGGGACTATATCGAAGATTAACACTTCACTTTGGAAATTATTCGGGGATCCGAAGACCACTTCCAGTGTAACTAAGCCTATGCAATGGGCCTATAACCTGGAATGACGCCCTTAAAGGTCGTTTTTGTGGGTTTGATCCTTGAGGGGTCTATACCCATTTTGCGCACCGTGTCCTGATAAAGCAGGTTCAGGCTGCTGCCGCCGTCCATAAGGACTCGAGCGAGGTGAAATCCGTCAATGATTGGGTCTAGGACCAGTGCGGCGAATCTGCCATGACGGATACTAGTGGGGTGGTCCTTGCGATCGAAGGTGATCGGGCAGGAGGACCAAGGGTTGAACTTTGGGGCGACTGGCTCCAACGCATATACGTCCCTGAGCGCATGCTTCCGCTCCCTCTTGGGGATGTGGGTTGCATAGATCATGTTCACCGTCCGCACTTGCGGGGGAAACCTCTTCCGTCCTCGAGTGTGCGACTGCCGGGGCTCCTCCTCGTCATCGCTGTGCGGCCCCTTGTCCTTGTTTTCGGCGATTAACTTGCTGGCCTGCTTGAACACCCAACAATCCCTTTTGGTCTGATTGGCTGGCTTGTCTGGGGTGCCGTGTATTTGACACGAGCGATCGAGTATACGGTCCAAGCTGGACGGACCCGGCGTACTTTGTTTGAATGGCTTTTTCCGCTGACCGGCTTTAGAGCCTTTGAATCCGGCATTGACTGCCGTATCCTTAGTATTTTCGCTGTTACGACGTAACCTGCTATTGCCGTCCTTGGTATCTGAGGTACCATGGTTCTTTGATATGTTATTGCTGCGAGCCAGCCAGCTGTCTTCTCCCGCACAAAAGCGGGTCATGAGCATCGTGAGAGCTGCCATAGATTTCGGCTTTTCCTGACCAAGGTGCCGAGCTAGCCACTCGTCTCGGATGTTGTGCTTGAAAGCCGCTAAGGCCTCCGCATCCAGACAGTCGACGATTTGATTTTCTTTGTAAGAAACCGAGTCCAGAATTGTCCGGACGACTCTTCTGGCTGCTGAATTATGTGGCTCAAGTCATCGGCGTCTAGTGGTCGCACATAGGTGCCCTAAAAGTTGTCGAGGAATGCGGCTTCCAGATCTTCCCAACAGCTAATGGAGTCCGCTGGCAAGCTGTTAAGCCAATGCCACGCTGGTCCTTTGAGATTTAGTGGGAGGTATTTTATGGCGCGTAAGTCATCACCGCGGGCCATGTGGATGTGGAGGAGGAAGTCCTCAATCCATACTGCGGGATCTCTTGTGCCATCGTATGATTCAATGTTACAAGTTTCAAACCTTCTGGGAATTGATGTTCCATTACTTCATCTGTGAAGCATAAGGGGTCTGCGGCACCTCTGTATTGGGCTATATCTCGACGTTGGGTCTTGCCCGCTGTGTTCGTCCTGGTCGGATTTGCTTTTACTGTATCCGGCATGATGTTTGTCGTCTCGCGGAGTGGCGCACCCTCGTGATCCGTAGATGAATCTTGAATGATTTCCCTTGTCCTCCAGTATGTCTCGCAGGTCTGGCGTATCTCCCGATGCCTTTTTATTTGAATGGCATTGTGGTGGAGGTTGAGCTTTTGGCTGGAATGCCTCTCTGTCGCGGCCACGAGGTGTACGATCAGCCGTATCATACACTTCTTCCTCCAGTCGGGGTAGTAACCTGCGCCTTGGGTAACTCTTGGAGGGGCGCTCGAGTTTATATTCCTCGGCTGCGAGGACTTCAGTCCATTTGTTAGCTAGCAGATCTTGATCAGCTTGAAGCTGCTGCTGCTTTTTCTTCACGCTATTTGCGGTGGCCATAAGCCGGTGCTTGAAGCACTCTTGTTCGACGGGATCCTCTGGGACGGCGAACTCATCATCGCCGAGGCTTGCCTCGTCTTCGGAGGGGGGGATGTAATTGTCATCCTCCTCCTCTCCGTCCGTCGCTCTCTCAGGAGAGCTGGCTCCTCCATCCTCCTGCTCTAAATCTTCCTGGAGGGGATTGTTGTTGTCTTCGGCACTATCCGGAGTGTTATTATCTCCTGTGCCAGTATCACCACTTTTGCTTTGGCGGCACATAGAGCGGCACCGCTGACATCGGCGCTTGGGTTGCTTCTTGGAGGGGTCATCCTCCGCTATCTCGTCGCCATTGCCTTTGTTGGGTGTATCCACCATGTATATGTCATATGACAAGGTGGCTTTCAAGTGCCCTATAGGTGCTAGTTCATGTTCGTCTCCTACATCGTCGTCCATACCGTCGATGTCTTTGGAGGCGAAGTCGAGCATGTCGGTTAAATCATCGATAGTGGCTACGAAGTGGGTGGTGGGTGGGCATCGAATTTCTTTGTCGTCCACATCCCAATCTTGTTGGCCATAATCCGGCCAGGGCTCTCCTGACAAACAGGGAGACCTTAGTGAATTCAGAATGTCGCCGAAGGGCGAGTGCTGTAAGATATCCGCGGTGGTGAATTCCATGATCGGCGCCCAATCGGATTCGATTGGCAGGGGCGTGGATGGTTCGGAGTCTGGAAAGGGGTCCGTCAGCTTGGAGTCACGGGCAATGCAGAGGTTTAGGCTGGTGTTCGGCTCGATCGCCATTGAGACTGCAGCCCCTGAGGCGGTGTCTAACCACCCGTCCTCGATTGGCGCAGTTGGCTCCGAACTAAGGGTCGGAGCTGATGCGGGCGCGGCCTCTGGGGTACTGTTCGGCGGCAGAGCTAGGTCATACCCATCGCGACAGTGCGGCACGCCCGGCTGTGGCTCGAATCCGTCGAAGATCAAGTCTCCGCGGATGTCAGCCGTGTAGTTCAAACTTCCAAATATGACCTGACGGCCACGGGCGTAGCTTTCAATCTGCTCCAGATGACCAAGCAAATTAGCCGCAGTGCAAAGCCGCCGAATACGAAGATCTGTCCGGGGAGAAAAGTCTCACCCTGGACCACATCGCTATCGATGGTAGTGGGAGCCATCAAGCCTAACGGCGAAGACACAGAGGAACTCTCAATGAAAGCACCAATGTCGGTGTCAAAACCAGCGGATCTCGGGTAGGGGGTCCCGAACTGTGCGTCTAGGCCGGATGGTAACAGGAGGCAGGGGACACGATGTTTTACCCAGGTTCAGGCCCTCTTGATAGAGGTAAAACCCTATGTCCTGCTTGATTAATATTGATGATATGGGTAGTACAAGAGTAGATCTACCACGAGATCAGAGAGGCTAAACCATAGAAGCTAGCCTATGGTATGATTGTATGTTGTGATTGTTGTCCTACAGACTAAAACCCTTCGGTTTATATAGACACCGGAGAGGGTTAGGGTTACACAAGGTCGGTTACAAAGGAGGAGATATCCATATACGTATTGCCTAGCTTGCCTTCCACGCTAAGTAGAGTCCCATCCGGACATGAGACGAAGTCTTCAATCTTGTATCTTCATAGTCTAACAGTCCGGCCAATGGAGATAGTCCGGCTGTCCAGAGACCCCCTAATCCAGGACTCCCTCAATGGGGTATCATATTGATTCACTTGATATATGTTTTGTCACTCAACTCACGGATTCCCGAGGTGACATTGGGGTAATCTATGCATAGGGGTTGATTCACGATCTTATCTTTGTTTCTCAAGTAGAAATCTTGGGGCACTCTTTGAAGTTCTTTGTGTTGGATTGAGTATTATGAATAAGAATTTGCTTTGGTGCTATTTTAGTATGAACTCTAGGATAGATCGAACGGAAATAATAGCTTTGTTTTATTTTAGTAACAACTCTTGAATAGATCGAACGGAAAGAATAGCTTTGAGGTTGTTTCATACCATAGAAACAATTTATTCTTATGTTCTCCGCTAGATAGGAACTTTGGAGTGATTCTTCATTGCACTTTGAGGGGTGGTTATATGATCCAATTATATTAGAATTGTTGGGAAATTGCATTAGCGAAAGTACAGACCCTAGGACTCATTTTCAAGCATTGCAATATCGTTTTTGTGCCCCGTTTATTATTTTCTACCTTCCTATTTTTATTTATTCGGATTATAAAAATATATTTCTACCATCAATATTACTCTTTTATGACTATCTCTTCATCGAACTAGTGCACCTATACAATTTTCCATTGTATTGGGTGTGTTGGGGACACAAGAGATTTCTTGTATTTACTTGCAGGGTTGTTTGAGAGACACCATCTTCATCCTACACCTCTCACAGATTGATAAACCTTAGGTTATCCACTTGAGGAAAATTGCTACTTTTCCTATAAAACTCTACGCTTGGAGGCCCAAGACGTTTCTACAAGAATAAAGTTGCGTAGTAGACATCATGCTCGCCATTGCCGGGGAGGTGAGTGCTTGAAGGTATATCTTTAGATCTTGCAATTGAATCTTTTAGTTTCTTTTTTATCACTAGTTTGGTTTATAAAAGAAAACTACATAAAAATGGAATTGAGATTGCATCATATTATTGATCATCTTTATAATATATTTCTTGAAAATGATGGATCGGAAAATTGTGCTCAATTGTTAGAAGAAGAAGTCAATAAAATGTTTGGCACAAAATACTTGAATGATGAGCATGATTGCAATGTTGTTAGTATGAATAATTATTTGAATATCCACGATGCTAATGATATGCAAAGCCAAAAGCTTGGGGATGCTATATTTGATGAATATGATATTTTTAGTCCCCTAAGTTTTGATGAGAAAATTTATTATGATGATTGCATGCCTCCTATTTATGATGATTATATTTATGAAAGTGGATTTGGAGAGGTCGTGAATTTATTTAATGATGAATCCACTATTTTGGAGGAGGTTGCAATTGATTATGACAACAAAGTTCCTATATATGATGATTATCGTGATGACATGTATGCTATATTGAATAATTATAAACATGAAACTTGTGATCATGATTTTAATTTCCAATCACATGAGAGTTATTTTGTTGAGTTTTCTCCCACAATTATTCATGAGAATAAATTTGCTTTTGTGGAGAGTAATAAAATTTCTATGTTTATGTATCGTGAAAAGAATGATTTATGTGATAGCTATATTGTTGAATTCATTCATGATGCTACTGAAAATTATTATGAGAGAGGAACATATGCTTGTAGGCTTCTCACTAATAACAAGTTCCCTCTCTTTATGTTGAGGTTTTGAAGTTATGCTTGTTTGGCCTTCCTATGCTAGTTGATCCTTGTTCCCATAAATTATTTGCTCACAAAATCCCTATGCATAGGAAATGGGTTAGGCTTATATGTGCTTGCCATGTGTTTCATGATTCTCTTGTTATGTTCCAATTCTTATCTTTTATGCGAGCATCATTGAAATCATCATGCCTGGCTAAAAGGCATTAGAGAAAAGCGCTTGTTGGGAGACAACCCAACACTTTTACCTACTGTTTTTGTGTGTTCCCGTGATTAGTCTACTGTAGTAATCATGTTTAATTGCTTTTGTTTCAATAAAGTGCCAAGTAAGACCTTTGGGATGGCTTACAGTGATAGTTGATTTGATCTTGCTGAAAAACACAAACTTTTACACTCAGTAAAATAATTATTGTTTTTAACAGAAGCGTGATAAAATGTTGATTGTTTTTTCAGAAGATCAATAGATAAATTTCCCAGGTTGTCCTAATTTTCAGAATTTTTGGAGTAGCAGAAGTATGGTTGGAGTAAAGATTACTACAGACTGTTCTGTTTTTGACAGATTCTGTTTTCAATGCATAGTTTGCTTGTTTTGTAGTTTCCATGGCTTATATTTCTCAATATAAATTTTGGAAATGATATGATACAGTAGGCATTGTGTGAGAACAATTATGAATCTTGTCTTTGACAGTACGAAAAGTGAAATGGTTCGCTCTTTATCATACTAACCTATCTCACAAAGTTCCGTTAAGTTTTGTGTGATTGAAGTTTTTATGTTTTCGGTGAGATGTCGATATGAGGAGAATAAGGAGTGACAAGACCCTAAGTTTGGGGATTACCAAGGCACCCCAAGTTAATATTTAAGAAAGATCCAAGCAACTAAGCTTGGGGATGCCCCGGAAGGCATCCCCTCTTTCGTCTCCAACATTATCGGTAACCTCACTTAGAGCTATGTTTTCATTCGTCACATGATGTGTGTTTTGCTTGGAGCGTCAATTTATTTTGTTAGGGTTTTATTTATGTTATTTAAAATAATGTTTTGCATATTTTATTTCAATAAAAGTGGCAATGATAGCCTTTACTATGCTTATTTTGCAAGTATACATGTTGCTGTTTGAAAACAGAAAGTTTACTGTTGTTGCAAAAATTACCTAGAAAAGCCAGAATGTGATAAAATGTTGAAACTTTTTGCAAAATGAGTTCTGATAAATTTTCTACGGTGTGGAAAATTTTCATAACTTTTGGAGTTAGGTAAGTATTGATAATCATGCATTCTTTACAGACTGTACTGTTTTGACATATTGCTGTTATGTTTACATTGTTTGCATATGTTTGCTTGTTTAATGAATCTATTTGAGGATAGGAGTATTAAATATGCAGAGGCATTTAGTATGCAATGTTGAATAATAATTTTAGTGATTTGCTACAGTCGAGAATGATAAGGTCTTTGCATTGGTTTATACTAACTTATGTCACGAGTTCTTGCTGAGTTTTGTGTAGATGAAGCTTTTGAGATTTAGGAAAACCATGATATGAGAAGAATTAAGGAGACACAAAAGCTCAAGCTTGGGGATGCCCAAGGCATCCCAAGATAATATTTCAAGAAGTCTCAAGCATCTAAGCTTGGGGATGCCCCGGTAGGCATCCCAACTTTCTTCTTCAACAATTATCGGTTAGTATCGTTTGAGCCAAAGTTTTTTGCTTCTTCACATGATGTGTGCTATTCTTGTAATGTCATTTTATTTTGTTTTGCTTGCTGTTTCAATAAAGTACTTAGATCTGATTTTTTTAAATAAAATAGAGTCCTCAAATAGTTGCCAGGGAGGCTAGGTAAGGGGCACACACATCCCGTCAACAAAGCTCTTTTCTATGGAATTACTCGTGTGCTTCACTTATATCCTATGAGTAAATTGTTGAATAAGTTGAATATCATGAAGTTGAAATTATATCATGCCTAGTGGTAGCTTCACCTTGGGTTTAGATAGTGAAATCTTTCGAGGCTTGACAATCACAATATTGGTCATACAAGAGATTCACGAATAATTAGTATAAGGAAGAGAACTTTCGAATGCAGGATGCAAATACACTATCATGGAAATCTTTTGTGATTGTGAGCCCCCATCAAAATATTATATGCCAAAATTGTTGACGTTGGATAAGGAAGGCAACGTAATGGTTTATGTTTGTTCATATTCACATAGAAGTTATATTGTCATAGATCCTTTAACATGTGGTCCTTGCCCCCATCTTTGCTATAAATGTTTTTGCTATATCAATCTCCAAAAAGCATGATGCTGAATCAATACTCAATATATAGTGGTGCCCTCTTTATCATATTTTTATTGGAATCTGCAACATTAATCTCTTACTTGAATCAGGTGGACATATTTGCATTCATGTTTTATGCTTACTTGTTGTTTGGAACTACATATCTACCTTGGAATCTGCAAATCTATTAGACTGTACTAAGAGATGCTAGATTTGGTGTGATGGCGAAGCAAACAACAATTAGTTATGTCCAAATCAACAGCCAAAGCAGAGTATAGAGGTATGTCACTAGGACTTAGTGAAATATTATCGGTAGAAATCCTCTATCAGAATGAAGGTGCTGGGAAAAGGCCTTTGAAGGTGTGGTGTAATAATAAATGAGATATAAGCATAACTAGTAACCCGATCCAACATGACAGAACCAAGTATGTGGAGATAGATCCTTTATTTATTAAGGAGAAAATATATGATGGTGAGAGAGATAGTGCCTTGGCATCGATAAACCCTAAATGATGAAAACTTAGGCTTTTGGAGTGCCTCGGCGTCGAAAAACCCTAAATGATAAAACCTTAGCTTCTAGGGTGCCTCGGCATCGATAAACCCTAAATGATGAAAACTTAACTTAGCATTTAGGGTGCCTTAGCGTCGATGAACCCTAAATGATAAAACCTTGGCTTTTAGGGTGCATCGGTGTCGATAAAATCCTAAATGATGAAAGCTTAGGTTTTTAGGGTGCATCGGCGTCGACACACCCTAAATGATAAAAGCTTATCTTTTAGGATGGCTCGGTGTCGACAAACCCTAAATTATGAGACCATGATAATTCCTCACAAACCATCCCTAAAAAAATACTGAGCCATTATGTCGTCACCCTTGAAGCCTTGCGGGCATTTGCAGCCCTTAGCTTGTTCATTCTGTAGATTTCCAAAATTCAGTTTTGTACCGCACACTAAAGCCCCAAGAAAGAAAACTACAATCTGAAACAGATGATGAATTTTCAGCCCTTGGATTAGTTTAGTATTTTTGGCGACATTCCTCGAGAATTAGGTTATTTGGTCAACTTAGAGATCTTATTCCTTGACAATAACCAACTTTTTGACCAAACATTTTTCCTATTTAGAGAGAAACATGGCCCACAACGATGAGGCCGGCGGTTCGGGCAAGGCATTCTGGGAGCTGTTCTAGGAGATGGAGGAAGAACCTCACCGCTATGAGGACGCCGCAGAAGACATCGCTCCCGACTATACAATCCCTAGTGGCGTCGGGGATGACACCACTGATGGTGCCGCCGAGGATGCCACCACTGATGATGGCAGCGCACCCACAGATGGCAGCCAACCGAAGAGGCAAGCGAAGGACCGACGCCTGAACATGCTCGGCACCATCAAGGAGGAATTTACTGAAGTGTCCTCCAGTGGGCATCCAACGGCGCCCCCAGAATTAGTCAAGGGGTACGCAGGATAGCTCGGGTGCATTTTCTTGAGAACCGTCTCGATCAACACCGAGAACCTAAGGCATCATGACCAAGGGAATTTGCGCAACCTCCTCTTCACGGAGCTACACGAACGATACAAGTTCCCCGGTGATTTCGCAAACACACGCCTCTCAGGGAATAAAGCGAACAGTGCCTCCCTCACGAAGATGAGCACGGCCCTGGCTACTTGGAGAGCCGCGGTGAAGAGAAGGATTGAAAAAGGTGATAGTTATGGGAACATCAAGGAGACAAATCCTTCGATCAGCGAAGCTGACTACCTGGAGTTCAAGATCAAGTGCGAGAGCAACGCAACCACGGAATCAAGTCAGTGCTGGAAAGAAATGCGGGACTTGAACTTGGGGGTCCACAAACTCGGTCCCGGTGGTTACAGAGTGGTGGAACCTATATGGGACAATGAGGACGCGGAGCGTGCCGAGCAAGGCCTACCGCCATCTTTGATAAATACCGTGACAAGTAGAACAGGAACTATGTCAGCGCCCGGTACAAGGTGGGCCCGGTAACCAAGGAGCTTACCACGGATCCGAAGACCAAGGTGCTTGAGGTTGTTCTGGTAAGGAATAGACCCCCACGTAATTAGCTCCATATGGTTGGATTCTAATTAATGAAGCCAATTTTCGAAATGGTTCACGTTCCTTCCGTAGGAAACTGAAAGCAGTAGCGCGGGATCGTCTCAGAGCTCCCCTTGGGACACCACTTTATATAGGGCGTTGAACGTAATGAAACACACAGATAAGCTTAGCAAGCCAACGTCAGCTGGTCGTGTGGCCGGCAAAGGCTTGTCCACAAAATGGTTGGAATGCTATACCGCTGGGCGAAAGGACAGAAAGACCAGCTCAAAAAGCCAGGAGCGCGAGGTTCAAGAACTCAAGGCACAAGTGGGGCGGATTCCGGAGATAGTCAAAGAGCAAGTGCGAGACCAAGTGGGAGCGACAATCACCGCCCTTATGGCTACCTTGCTTGAGGGGCTGCATGGGTGGATTGCAGGCGGCCAATAGGGGCCGCCCCTGATTCCCAGCTTCACAGGCAGCAACTCACACAATGCACCGGCGGCCCCACTGGTGTGTCCGGCGGAAGCGGCATTAGTGTCTCCAGCGTCGGTGTCGGCATTGGAGCTTAATGCACCCGAGTGTGGGAAGAATACATCGGCCGGCACCTCGGCAGAAAGCGGCCCCTCCGTCACTTGCACGCCCGCCGTTGGTGGTGCCTCGACATTAGCCGAGCTTGACGCCATCACGGTAACTAAGCCTCTCGGCCGATGACTTCATCTCCTTGCCTTTGACTGGGCATCCCTGTCGCCCTACATGTTTTCGCAGGGCGCCGCCGACGTTCCATGCACTCTACTGCACTTCATGAATGGTGAGTTGATCGATGTCGCCAAGGCCAGAATCGTTCAACCGGACAACCGCCTATTCCACGGTAATCTGATGCCACCCAACATGTATAGGGTTCAACTGGTTCGGGTGCTGCGGGGCTGCGACGACTTGTTACCTCCATATCGGCCCCCTAGGGCCGACGAAGATGATGTGATGACCCTCAGCGCCTGCATAGGCTGGTCCATGCTTTGGCCGAAGAGCCAGATTCATTTGGGGGCGGGGGACACCACCCCAAAGACAACACCGCCAGTTGTGCGGGCGCCAAGCCATGGCAAGACCGCCGCAACGCTACCGGACGACGACGACGAACATATGGCCGATCCAGACATGCATATGGCACAGGATCCGGACGATGATGACCGTACATTTACCAGGGTTGATTAGTACTTCAATGAACATGGGGACGGTGACGAATTCTTGGGGCCTCCTTCTCAAGAACCCAACCCAACAAAAGACAATCGCGATCTAGCTGGTACCGCGGAGAAACCCAATTGCAACGGGCGTCTACTGGCATTCAGTTTTCAGGAGACGCCTCCAGCTGCCGCCTTCACCAAGCCTCAGATAGCCGAGGTGCGAAATATTATCATCCAAACGCACTTAAGAAGGCTGTCTCTAAGCAGAAATCGATCCCATTACAGCAGGAGAAGAAGGGACGGAAAAGAAAGAATAACAAGGGTGCGAGCCTGCCGGCACCGAGTACGATCCGTGCTCAGGACGGGCCACCTACATCTAAGGATATCTCAAGGAGGGTGCATGTGGCGGGTAGGCCGATGCTCCCGACTAATTTGCTCAATGCTGCAACCGGTGCTATGCGGAGTTTGCATGACAGTGTTCTTTCTTTGGAGAAGCGGCATCTCTCCGAGAATGATGTGGCATACCCGGTTTTCGTGGCCAAGGTGGCAGAGGGCAAGGGCTTTGTCGATAGCGCCATCGGGGGTATGATCGTCCTGCGGTTTGATGACATCTTCGCTATGTTTAACCTTAATCCGATGGACTACACCTTCATTCGGCTATTTTCGCTGAGTATGGAGATGCGGATCATTAGAGACAAGACCCCGGACATCGTGATAGTCGACCCATTCTACATGTGTGCTAAGATCTTGGGCAGCGCTGGGGACCGACAAGTCGTGAGTTCATACCTCGAAGAAGACATTCTAGCGAACCCAGATAAGGATAACTTCCTCATGCCTTACTTTCCCGAGTAAGTCATCCCCTCACCGCCCCGTAACATATGATTTCTTAGATTTCGATCGTTCTTTTTTTTCTAACATTCCGTGTTTTGTGCAGTGACACACGTTGCACACTCATCCTCTTAAGCCCGAACTATTCCATGGCCACGTATTTCGACTCGGACCATCAGTCGAATAATGACTACACAAATATCAAGAAAGTTCTTGATGATGTTCTCCCCGGCTAAGCCAAATCTGGAGGCACCTTCCGGAGGCCAATTCTTAGGTACGGCAAGCACGTGTTCACCCACGTAACGACGTTCCCCTGCGTCAAGCAGCCGCCTGGCGGTCAGAAGGATGCCTATTGCGCCCTCCATCACATGCGAGCGATCGTACGGGACCATAATCAACTTTTGCTACCAAATAGTCTCAAAGATTGGGCTGCACGCTTGTCGGCAATCCAGGACATGGACCTCAGACAAGAATTCTTTCGCATCCAGTCGGAGTTTGCGGAAATCATCCATCAAGATGTCCTTCGTACCTCGGGTAGTTCTACCTCAGATTTCAACCATCCAACAGGGAAATAGAAACACCGCTACAAATGCAAGCTGACAACAATCGCTATTTCATGACCATCACGAAAGACGGCGGGTTCATCCATGCTCCGATCCCTGAGTCGAGTCGAAAGTAGTAATGCTATGTAGTTTTGAAATATCGATTAGCTCATGCTGTAATTAAACTTCATTGAACTTGTATGTCTCTTTGGTTTGGACAGTCGTTCAACTTATATGTAATCGATGCTCTTTATTAGTAGGACCATGAATCGTGCTATTAATGTGTTGCTTTTCTCTTCCGATCCTTTTTGTTGCATACTTATATATTGCTTACGTATTGTCAATGAATTGCCACTAACATTTTGTTTGTCTAGTGCATAGAGATACCATCGTATGTCATGTACAAGGGTAAGGTTCCCAGAGTCTACGACGACTGGGAGGAGTGTCGGAGACAGGTTCACCGTTTTAGCGGTAACAGTTACAAAGGGTACACCACTAGGGCGGAGGCAGAAGCTAGATACACGCGCTATCTAGCGGGAGAGAGGAGGGAGCGGCGGAGGAACTGGTTGAAGATCAGTTTCATCGCGATGATGCTAATCGTGATGACCACGGCTCTCTTCTATGTGATGGTAGTTTAGATGATCGATATCGACTTGTAATGTGAAGACAAACTCGCTACTTGCGGTCTCAAGACTTGTAATGTTTTAACTTTGTTCGGTCTTTTGAATTCGGAGATTAATATGATGAATTGTATTCAGAGACTAATCTTCTATTTGTATTCGATAAATCTGATGTTTATATGTTGTGTTGTCTACATTTTGTGCAGTAATATATTTTGTAACCTGTGCAAATATCAGAAAAGAAAAGAAAATTCCTAATATTCATACTAGTGGCGCACCATACTGCACTTTAGTGGCGCACTGCACTAAACATACTAGTGGCGCATTATCTAGAAGTGCGCCATTAGTAACCCAGAGCACAAGGTAAATATGGCCCCCTGGGAGGCATAGTAATGGCGCACCAGCGGACATATTAACCGCGCACAGCCAGGTGCGCCCCTATTATCTGGGATACTAGTGGCGCACCAGGGGTGCGCCATTAGTACTTGTTACTGGTGGCGTGTTAATAGTGGCGCACCTGTATTGCGCCATTAATGGCGAAAATAGGTGCGCCACTAATTAGCCTTTTCCTAGTCGTGGTAGAAGCGAGGGCGAGGAAAATTTTGGGGAGTTCCCAATTACGGTGGGTGGTCGGGGTCCGAGCGATGCACATTTCTCTTGTACACGTACGCGCGTGTGCGAGGCGTTGGGCTCTAACTGAACCCGAGCGAGGCGTTGGGCTCTAACTGAACCCGAGCGATTGCACTAGCTACGTTACTGAACCCGAGTGATTCCTTCACTACTACTGCTAACTGAAGCCGATCGATGCTGCCTCTGGATGAACAGTGAGCGTTTCTGGGGGGTGGATGAACAGTTCCAGGTGGGGGTGGATGAGCAGGACCCCGTGGTGTTGCCTCTGGGTGAACAGGACCCCGATCGATCGAGCTGGTTGGGGCTAGATGAACAGGACCCCGTGGGGGGATGGATGAACAAGACCACCCCATGGCGGGCTGGATGAACAGTAGATGGTGGAGGGCTGGATGAACAGTAGCCCGTGGAAGGTGGATGAACAGGAGCCCATGGAGAGGGCTGGTTGAACAGTAGTCGGTGGAGTAGCGCGCGGTGGAGGCTGGATGAACAGGAGCCCGTGGATCAACAGTCCCAGGTGGAGGCTGGAGGAGGTCGACGGTGGATGAATAGTAGCCCATGGAGACTAGAGGGGGTCGATGGTGGAGATGAACAGTATCCTGTGGAGTCCCGTTTTGAGGTACGCCACACCCCTCCCTACGAACAGGACCCCCGTTTCGACCGTAGCGCCCCAACACAAGTTCGTTTCCTCCGTTTTGCGGTATGCCACAGTCCTCCCGATGAACAGGACCCCCGTTTCGACCATAGAAGGTCTGTTTCCTCCGTTTCGCGGTATGCCAGACCCCTCCCGATGAACAGGATCCCATTTTGACTGTGGTCGATCGAACAAAAGGGCGTTTCATCCGTTCTGCGGTATGTCAGGCCTCGTTTCCATTGGCTATTCCGTCCAAGCCCTCTCGATGAACATGATGACGCATTTCGTTCCGGCCCAGCCGGTTGGCTCCCATGAACAAGACGACGATGTTGTTTCTCGGTTCCGACACGGCCATGTACACGAGCCCTGGCCGTACGTATGCACGAGTAGGCGTTCGAGACCCTGCTCGTATGTACGCACGTGGCTGTATTTTCTTTCTTGCATGTACATGCTACGTGCGCGCCTCTACTACGACACGTGCGCGCCTCTACATGGACCAGTATGTACGTACACGTTCGCGACCAGAATGACAATGCTACGTATGCTTCGACCAGGTGGGTCCCGACTGTCAGGCACTTCCTTGCGTGCGAAGATGTAGCTAGTGGGTCCCAGCAGTCAGTGGGGCAAATCGTTTTTTTGCCCGGACGCACTTCCTTGCATGCGAAGATGTCGCTGGTAGGTCCCAGCAGTCAGGGGGGCAAATCGTTTTTTTGCCCGGATGCACTTCCTTGCATGCGAAGATGTCGCTGGTAGGTCCCAGAAGTCAAGGGGTAAATGTCTTTTCATGAAATACGGTTGCCCGTCCGGCGGGTCCCTGTTGTCAGGTGGAGGAATCATTATTTTCCGCGTAATAAGGAGGCACTTCCTTGCTGCGGCCGTGGACCCAGTTGTTAGCCTCTCCACGTACAGTCCACATCCGATGGAAGCTGTTCCTTGACCACGTTGAGCACGCCGCACCGAGAGCACCAAGGTGATGGACGACGGCGAGTCCTAGGAAGGGGACGAAGCGGAGCCGGGGAAGACGCGGCAGTGGATGCCCATGCGTAGAGGAGTATGAGGGTTCACTAGTTTGCTGTAGTGTGAGGCTGCCATCGCCACAGAATAACAGGGGGTGTGGGTGAGTAGAGGGATGGCCTGACCAGTCGTGGGAGTAATAGGGGGCGGTGAGGCCTCCGCGGCATCACAGGCGGCCACGTGAGACAGGAGCACGAGGCACGACCGTCGCTGGTTTGGGCGGCTGGAGCAAGAAGACCAGAGGTTGAGGAAACACTACGGCTGTTGGATGGACATCGTATGGTCACTGGAGCTAGAATCGTTCATATTGACTAAGTTGACAAAGCCCTCCGTCCCCGTCAACTTAGTTGGCCCACAAGTCGGCCTCCCACTATTGTGGGTCCCAACTAGCAGGGGGAATTCATTTTTTGTGTGTAATAACGAGGCACTTCCTTTCATGCGAAGATATAGCTGGTGAGTCCGACCTATCAGTGGTGGGAACATTTTTTCACGAAATACATAGGACCTTCCAGTGGGTCCCAGCTGTCAGGTGGAGGAATCATTATTTTGCACGTAATAAGGAGGCATTTCCTTGCATGCGGTCGTGGACCCAGCTGTCAGCCTGTCCATGCATAGTCTACTTCCGATGGTGTCGTTCGTTGACCATGTTGACCAGTCCGCGCCGAGTGCATCCAAGGTGTTGGACGACGGCGAGGCCCCGGACAGCAACGAGCCGGAGATGGGAAGACATGGGAGTAGAGTCATAGATGGAGAGGTGTACGAGGGTTAACTGGTTCTGGTGCGGTGTGGTTCGGCAGTCGGTGGAGAAGAACAGGAGGTGTGGAGGGGTGGAGGGATGGCCTGGCCAACGGTGGAGTAGCGCTTCACCGTGAAGCGTGCTAAGCAGAGCTGCTAGCAGTTGGAGGGGGAAGCAGGTGGTCCCGGCGGCGCTGGAGGAAGAAGATGAGAGATTGAAGATGGATGCCGGTTGTTGGATGTAAATCCAATGGCTAATGATGTCAGAATCATTTGTTGACTAAGTTAACAACGACTTGCATTGGCTTCGACCTATTGGTCACATTTCAGCCTCCAAAAATGTGGCACGTATTCAACACATTTTTCAGAATTTACAGTCTTTTTTGCAGGGTAGAATTTATAGTCAATTTGATCTTTTTTTGAATTACAGTCCATTAGCTGGGCTGGGTGAACAAATAATGTAGCGTACATGGGTCCCATTTATGTTTTTCATAAAAAAATAGAGGCCATTTGCACTTTCTCGAAATACACGATTTTGCTGGGCTGATTCTAATTATAATGTTGGGGTGGGCGCAGCAATGTTATGAAAATAAACAGGGGCTGAGCAGTTTCTTATATATACATATTTAAATAATAAGTGATTTATTATTACATTGGTCCTTAAATCTTACCAAGCTTTTGTACACAATCACCAGGATTTTCGTTGCCAAAAAAATCCAGGATTTTATTGTTAAGAAATTAGTTTTATAAGTTAATAAGATGTGGGATATTGTTTTCTTACATATGTAAGTATATCTTAAATATATGATGACAATAACAATAATATATAATAACATATAAAATAATGTAAATATATATAATATAGTTAGAAGGGAAACATAAGTTGGACCATGCATCCCTATTCTTATATAGAAAAATAGAACAAACCTCTGCATTTTCTTCAAAAAAAAACATAAATTGCGCTGCCAATATTTCAAGAAAAATAAAACCTCAGATGGGAGGTCCATAGGCCGGTCGATACATGATGGCCCTCAAGAAAATACAAACAATCCTATGGACCTCCCATCCGAGGTTGTGGGTTGCGCATGTTAAAAAAGAAAGCCTAGACGGGGCAGCCCAAAACCCAGCTGATACTTGCTGCCCCAGTGACAATAAATGATACCTGCCAGCTCCCCAGCTTCGTTCTGAATTTATCTTCTATAGTAACTACGTTGAAGCACCTAAAAATGTAACTATATTGACAAACCCGTGGGCCCCAACGTCAGTATAGCATTAGGAGGAAGTATTTTTCGATGAGGCACTTGCTTGCGTACGGCCATAGACCTGGTGGGTCCCGACTGTCCGCCTCTCCACGTACAGTCCTCTCCAGATTCCTCTTGTTTGTTCAGCATGATCAGAATGGCAGACAGTGGTGTCGCGGCATGTGCACAAAGGCGCAGGAGGAGATCACCACCAGAGGAAGAGCCTTGTTAGTAACGAAACAACTGAACTAGCCTAGTGGCCGAGTGACACTACCCGACAGCTGTTCCCCCCGGGTTCGATTCCACCTGTGCAGAGAAAATATCTCCAAATTTTTTACCTCTTCCTTTATTGACATGTGGGTCCCAATTTTCATCTACGCACACCACGTCCAACACTTGCCAAAACTTCGTCCCTCGTTTTCTCTGTTTTTCACACACTCGACATTGTGTGGGCATTTTGAAAATAGCATATCTTTTTGACTGTGCATCATATGAAGATGTGCTATGCATGAATGTTGATCAGCATGATGTTAACTGGCTGGTAGTTCCAGTTTCGATCATGAATAAAACTTCCAACATGATGTTAACACTGTTTGAAAAGTCCATGTTAATGTAAATGCTCTGCCTTCGAAAGTTGTAGTTTCTTATCTGAAACTGAACTTGGAGTCTCTTATCTGAAACTGAAACTTGCAGTTTCTTCTTTGAGAATCACATTGTCTGCACTTTTACGCTCTGATGAAACTACATTTTTAAGTGCTAAAAATAGATCTCTAGAATTCATAAAATACTTCATATGCTGAATACTGCAAATCTGAAATTCAAAAGACATTCATCTCTGAAAGTACTCTCAAAATACACAACACAAAACACAATTCACAACCTGCAAATACTAACAACCCTAAGATCCTCCTGACAGTTCACAACCTGCCCGACTAGTGGGCTAGGGTGTTTCAGGACCCCGATTCTAAGTCACACCGATCTAGCCTGTAACACTTCATATCAGTTTGCGGCCTCACGCACGGTATTCCCACGGGTGTCGCCTTACCATGGCCCATGACCGTTTGCGCCTTTTGGCTCACGTATATGATAGTGTCTCTAGCATTCATATGGTAGAGAACCCGGGCCAACATGACTAATCATGAACCCAAAGCGTCATTAACTTACGGGAACAAGCATACATGAATCAACATTGAGCATGTCGGTCAACAGCGTATGAATCCGGGCTGTAGCAACTGGGCTAACAGGACTCCAGGAACCTGGGTTGTAGCAGGCTAATAGGACTCCAGATGTCTCCGTGTGACATTTCCCCGAAGGGACAGACACAGGAACGAAGGGAATCACATGCCGGCCAGTCTAAGTGTTCTGGAGCAGTAGTAACTGGGCTAACAGGACTCCGCTAAACCGGGCTGTAGCGGACTACCATGGCTCAGTGTAAGCACTATACTACATTTCCCCATAAGAGACACTACCAAGGATAGACGACTAGGTTGTCGGATCCCACACATACCAAGCATTTCAACAACATACACACAATATGCTCGATATGTGCAAATACAACATGGCATCACAACATGACTCTACAACTCAAAGTATTTATTCAGTAGACTCCGAAGAGCCAGATATTACAAACATGGGTCTCATGACCCAACACTCAGAGCATACAAGTCAAAGCACATGCGGAAGCTTAACATGTCTGATTACAGACATCTACAAATGAAAAAGGCTGAGAAGCCTAACTATCTACCAGATCCTGCCGAGGGCACAAGATCATAGCTGAAGTATCAAGCTAAATGTCGAAGTCCACATGGAACTACTACCGAGATGGAAGTCTCTCTGCAAAAACATAAAATAAGCAAACATGAGTACAAATGTACCCAACAAGACTTACATCAGAACTAACTACATATGCATCATTATCAACAAAGGGATGGTGGTGTTTAATTGTAGCAAGCCAGCTCTGACTCAGTGGCTAACCTGAACTACTACTGCGAGTAACTCTTTGAGGTGGCTCACACGAGTCCACATATTCACCATATTAATACACCACTATGGATCTGCTCCCGTCTCCCTACGAGAATGCCATCCATAGCACTCACACTTATCTTGCGCATTTCAGAGTATCCGCTTTCACTTGTCTATGAACTGTATAGGCAACCAAGTAGTCCTTTACCGCGGACGCGGCTATTCAAATAGATGATGTTTACCCCGCAGGGGTGTACTTCTTCACACACGCTCTCACCACTTACCATCGTTTACATGACATGTACTCGACAACCTTCAAGCGGAAGCCCAACGAGGGTGTCAGCCACGGCCTACCTAAACACTCAAGTCTCTAGTCCAGGTTTATCGCCTATCCAGGTTCCATCCGCAGGGAGTCTGGCCGAGGTTTCCACATACAGCCCCGAATGATGTGTACATGGTTCCCGAGACACCAAACGGGCGACTCGGTACACCGTGCCATGGTGTATCTACCGCATCATAGCCCACCCCTAGGGTCAGCGCTACGCACAACCGCCAACACATATCCTATAAACACCAGAAACTAATTATAGCACCTGGACAGAGGACTAGGGTGGTTAAGAAGCCGAGAGGGTCTATTGGTTTCGGGCCCAATGCATGTTAGTAGCTGGTTCTTAAATCACACATACAGATCTTGGTGCTTAAGGACGATTCCAATGAAACAGCCCACCATGTAATCCTACATGGCCTCTCATCGATACCTTTACCAAATCGTGTTCAACACACTTACCTCACACACAGTAGGACATGTTCACAACTTTCCCATTCATCCCCGATGAATCAGACCTAACACAACTCTAAGCAATAGCAGGAATGACAAACAAGCATGAATAAGTAGGCACATCAAGGCTCAAACAACTCCTACGCATGCTAGTGGGTTTCATCTATTTACTGTGGCAATGACTGGTCATGTAGAGGAAAGGGGTTCAACTATCGCAGCATGTAACAGTTGAATCGTTGTTGTCCTAATGCAGTAAAAGAGAGCAGAAGCGATATAGTGGGATTATATCAGAATGAACAAAGGGGTTTTGCTTGCCTGGCACTTCTGAAGATAGTATAACTCTTCATCGGTGTCATCGAACTCATCGTCGAAACACGTCTACTAGGAGGGGACAATTACCGGCAAAGGAACATAAACAACATTCAATTAATGCAATGCACAAGCAAATGAATGATATGACATATTAAGGTACTGAATTGAGCTAATGCAACAACAAGTCGTTTTAATTGAAGTGGAATTCAAACTACATAAAATTCCAACCCCAAACCTATTTTTCAAATTTACCTTAATCATGTTTTATCCTAATCAATGGGGTTAACTTGCTCAAACATGCATGAACATGTCATAAACAAATTCTTTGGATTTTTCTGATCATTTTTCATATATAAATTATTTCCATTGAAGTTATAGATTATTTTCTATGTTTTTTTAGAAGTTTTAGCTATTTTTTGAAATTTCCTGAATTATTTTAAATCTAGAAAATGTTTAATGGCATTAGTCTTGTGCAAGCATGACGTCAGCGAGTCAACTGCGGCTGACCAGGTCAAACCTGACTAGTGGGTCCCACTCGTCAGTGACAGAGTGCTGGTTAGGGTCATTGACAAGTGGGTCTAGTCAACGCTGACTGGGCTAAGGTCAAACTGACACATGGGCCTTCTGTGGTTAGCTTAATTTAACCAGGGGTTAAATCTCTGGTTAAATAAAATGTGGGGCCTGACTGTCAGTGAAACAAGCGCTAAAGAACTGCCTCATTAGTGGATAATGATGGCCACGTCGGCAGTCGCCGGAGTTTGGCCGACAGTGACCAAAACCCTGGCGGGCTTGGACTAGTCAGGGATGACGCATGCAGGGTGGAGCTGGCCAGGCGCGTGCGCGCATGCAGCGGCCACGCGCTGCATCCTTCTAGCAGGAGGAGGAAGAAGACCTCCTTGCCCCTAGTGGGCTGGGCTAGGACAGGAGTTGGGCCGGGTGCTTCAGTGACATGCCACAGAGGTGAGCTACAGGTAACTCTCTGTTCCATTTTATTTTCCCTCTATTTTTCTTTTATTTAATCTTTTGCCACTGTTTTGAGTTAAAAAAATTCAAACAATGCCAAAACATCCTTTGAGTATTTTATGTTGCTTCATGGACTTTTCCAGAGGCACATAAATCATCACAGAGCATTTGAAAATATATCCCATATATATTTGAATATATTTTCAAATTTCAAATAGAATATTGTTTTAAATTCAGAGACCAAATTATTCCTGAAAAATGTTCCAAAATTTTGGTTTGGTATATAACCCTTGCCAAAATTCCTAAAACTATTTTTAGGGCATGTTGGAATCACTGAATGCAATTTAAAGGGTTCTTTCCCTTCTTTTAAAATAATTTTTGAGGCTCTGAATACTCCTCATTTCAATTTCTTGAATTTAGCATGATGCATGCTCACTGATGAACTGTATAGGCAACCAAGTACTTCCTCTCTAAACTAATATAAGAGTATTTAAATCACTATTTTAGTATTCTAAACGCTCTTATATTAGTTTACAGAGGGAGTAGTCCTTTACCGCGGACGCGGCTATTCGAATAGATGATGTTAACCCTGTAGGGGTGTACTTCTTCATACACACTCTCACCACTTATCGTCGTTTACACGACATGTACTCGGCAACCTTCAAGCGGCAGCCCAACGAGGGTGTCGGCCACGGCCTACCTAAACACTCAAGTCTCTAGTCCAGGTTTATCGCCTATCCAGGTTCCATCCGCAGGGAGTCCGGCCGAGGTTTCCACATACGGCACCGAACGATGTGTACAGGGTTCTGAGACACCAAACGGGTGCCCGACATACCCGGCGACGGTGTATCTACCGCATCATAGCCCACCCCTAGGTTCAGAGCTACGCACGGCCGCCAACACATATCCTATAAACATCATAAACTAGTTGCAACTCTTGGACAGAGGACTAGGGTGGTTAAGAAGCCAAGAGGGTCCATTGGTTTTGGGCCCAATGCATGGTAGTAGATGGTTCTTAAATCACATATACATATCTCGGTGCTTAAGGACGGTTCCAATGAAATAACCCACCATGTACTCCTACATGGCCTCTCATCGATACCTTTACCAAATCATGTTCACACACTTAGCTCACACACAGTAGGACATGTTCATCACCATTCCAATCCATCCCCGATGAATCAGACAAGCATGAATGAGTAGGCACATCAAGGCTCAAACAACTCCTACTCATGCTAGTGGATTTCATCTATTTACTATGGCAATGATAGGTCATGCAGAGGAAAGGGGTTCAACTATCGCAGCATGTAACAGTTGAATCGCTGTTGTCCTAATGAAGTAAAATAGAGCAGGAACGAGAGAATGTGATTGTATCGGAATGAACAAGGGGTTTTTGCTTGCCTGGCACTTCTGAAGATATTATAGTTCTTCATCGGTGTCATCGATCTCATCGCTGGGACAACATCTATTGAAGGGGGCAATTACCGACAACAAAGAGGAAACACAATTAATGCAATGTAGCAATATGATGCTTGAATGTGACATGGCAATATGTTGTGATTTGAGCTAATGCAGCTAGCAACGAGTTAAATGGAGTTGGTTTGAACACTAGATTCAAATTTGAACTCCACATGAGGCATTTCAAATACCATTAATTCAAATTGTCTTATACAGTGGTTGTAAGTTGCTCAAACATGCATGCGAATGCTATAAACAGATTCTTTGGATTTTTCTAATCATTTTTCCTATATAAATTATTTCATTTGGAGTTACAGATTATTTTCTATGATTTTTAGAAGTTTTGGATATTTTGCTAAAATAAATAAATCATTTAAGATTTATTTAAATTCCAAAAATGGGTTACTACATCAGCATGACGTTGGTGTGACGTCAGCAGGTCAACTGGGTCGGCCAGGTCTAACCTGGCCTTTGGGGCCCACTAGTCAGTGACACAACTAACTAACAGAGTTAGTTAGTGTTAGGTTAAGCACCAATCTAGGTTAATTAGCGCTAAACTAAAACTAACTAATAATTAATAGGGGCGGGCCCACGCGTCAGTGAAACTATGCTAACTGAACTAACTTAATTAACACTAAACTAATCCTAACCTAGGTTAGCTAAGGGCCTGACCCACATATCAGTGTCCCAGGGGAGTCAAACCCCTGGTTAGCGAGGTCTAACCCATCGGGGTTTAGTCGCCAGCGACGACTGAACACGGCGGAGGCGCGGGTTTCACACTCCGGCGACCAAACGAGCGGCAGAGGGCATCTACGTGAAGCTGGGGACATGTCGCGTCAAGTGGTGGTGGTGGTTGGGCTCGGGGTGGTCGGAAAAGACGCCGGCGACAACGTTGGCGGCTGCCGGAGCTTGGGCGAACTCGGGGTCGTCGCTAGGAGTTACGACAGGAGGTGCGGAGCGGTGTTGCAGGCTCTTGGGGACGCAAAGTGTGCAGTGACACGCTCGGTTTTGACCGCGCGTGGTTGTGGCCACGACGGCGATGTGCAGAGGCGGCGGCGCGTGCGGGCGAGCTTCGTACGGTCACCATGGTGCACGAGAGCGAGAATGGAGAGGGGAAGGACGGAGCAGGGCTCACGGGGATCTCATTGGAGTAGACGACGAGGTCGGGGGCGGTCGAAGCTAAGCAGGGAGGCGAGGTGGATCTCCGGCGACGGGCGGTGAAGACAAGGTCGAAGAGGCGTCTCCGGGGCATGCGAGCGCTCGGGGCTCAGCTAGCTCGGTGAAGCGGACGGCGGCAGAGCTTGGGGACATGTCGAGGGGGCGAGGGGAAGGCGGTGGCTGCGGCTATGGCGAATGGCGGTGACGGGCTCCGCTCGGGAAGAGAGCAGAGAGGGGAGGGGAGAGAGCTGCGGGGAGGGGGGAGGTGCAGAGGGTCGAGGGGAGTGTGTGGCGCCCTCGGGTGCTTCCAACGGCGAGTAGGCAAGCAGGAGGTGGCCGGCGCGTGCGCGCGCGCATCAGGCACACGCCCTCCTACCTACTGGTAGGAGGTTGAAGACGGTGGCGGCTGCGGTGGGCTAGGCCACCAAGTGGACTAGCCAGGAGGGCTGCACAAGAGGTAAGCCCAGGTAGGTTGTCTCTCTCTTTAATTCTGTCTGTTTTTCTATTTTTCTATAGTTTCAGGGCTTTATTAAAAATACTTAGGCACACTCAAAAATCTTGAAACTTGCTCAAGCCCATTGTTTGGAATATATCCAACAGTAAACATTTAAGTTTATGATTATTTGGATATTTAATAGCATTTAAATGCCCAAATGCAAATAGAGTATGATTTAATTCAGAGCCCAAATATTTCACGGAAAAATGTGCACCACCTCTGGTTACTTGTCACACCCTAGCTAGTTCATGCATTAGAGTGCTTGCATCATTTTTAAATTGTCAGAAACTTGGAAATGGGAATGACAGAACGCCCAGGACCCCCCCTGAAATCAAATAGCGTTTACTAAAAAAAAATTCAATGAGCCCAAAATGCCCTTCAGAAATGTTCACCATCTTTGGTCCTGGCTAAACCCTCTGCCAAAAATGGTTTCATATTTTTGGAGGCTATTCTGGATTTTTGCACCAAGCCATAAGTATTTGCATTTGGCCAATTTAAATCCTATAAATATATTAAAATGCCCAAATAATCTTGAAGGTATTTTTAGGCTATTGAGAATATTTTCAAATGTGCCTCTGAATATTGTCAGGTTTTTCCTAACTAGAATAGTATTTCTACTATTTCAAAACACAGAACAGAAACAAATAAAAAGAAAAACAGAAAGCAGAGAGCACAGGGCTTACCTGGCCGCAGCCCACCTTCCGGCCCACCTGGCGGCCCGGCGCTGTGCTAGCCCGTGCCAGCCAGCTGCTTCCTCCCGCCAGGCAGGCAGGCAGGAGGTGACGCCCGCGCGCGAGAGCTCGCCACCACGCCACCTGCTTGCCGTCTCGCCCCTGGACACCTGGGCGAGCTCCACGTCGCCGCCTCGACCCCATAGACACCTCGCTCACTACTCTCTCTCTCTCTCTCTCTCTCTCTCTCTCGCCCTCTCCTCACCATGACTGTCGCTGCCGCGCCCGAGCCGCCGTAGTTCTCGCAGCCACCGTCATCCTTGCGCCGCCCCGTCGTGTCCCTGAGCTCCGCCGTCGTCCGCTTCGTCGAGCTAGCGGAGCCCCGAGCGCTCGCACGCCCTATGCCGTCTTCTTCAACCTCGCCTTCACCGAACGCCGCCGGAGATACCCTTCACCGTTGCCTCCGCACCAGCTCGTCCTTGACCTCGCTGTCTGCTTCGCCGTGATCGCCGTGAGCTCAGCTACCTCCCCATCCTCTCCGTTTGCCTTCTCGAGCACCACAGCGACCGCACCAAGCTCGGCCACACCCGCCACCGCCACTACACATCATCGTCGTCGTCGCCACAGGCACGTTGGCTCGAAACCGAGCACGCCATCATCTTCACCACACCCGCAGGAGCCCGTGGCACCGCTCCACGCTCCTCGCCGTGCCTCCTAGAGACGAGTTCGAGCCCGTCCGAGCTCCGGGCGCTGCCACGCTCGTCGCCGGCGTCGTTTCTGGTGACCACGAGCCCAACCACTAGCACCACTCGACGCGGCTTGCTCCCAGCTACACGTAGGTGTGGCCTCCGCCGTCCATTTGGTCGTCGGAGTGCAAACCCCGCACTGCCCCGCCGCCTTTGGCCTCACCGGCGGCTAAACACCAACAAGTTTGACCCCGCTAACCACGTTTGACTCCGGGTGGGCCCAGCTTGACCCCCTGGGTCTATGACAAGTGGGACCAGACTGCTAATTAAGTTAGGATTCGGACTAACTAAAAATTAGTTAAACTAATGACACTGACACGCGGGGCCCACTAGTCAGGTTTCACCTGGACCGTCGCCGTTGATTGCTGACGTCACCCTGACGCAGCAATTCAATTACTGGATTTATTCTTATACTTGAAATTCCAGAAAATTTCTAAACTTCAAAAATTCATAGAAATTAATCTGTAATCCAAATGCAAAGATTTATATATGAAAAATGATCAGAAAACCCCAATGTTTCCATCTGTAATGGTTTCATGCATGGCAGAACACTTTAACTTTGCTGTTTCAGTGAAACAAGCTAATGCACTAATATGACTTCATGTCATGAGCTTATATTTGAATCGTGGATTCAATTGGACTCAAACCAACCTGTTTTAGAATGCATTAGCCAAAACACAATCATATTTCCATGTCATAGCAAGCATCATATTGTTGCATATTGCCATGTGATGATTGTGTTCCATTGTGTCTTTTGTGGTAGGTTTTGCCTCCGAGGATACCTTCGAATATCCGACTGAGGGGTAGTACTCTACTACCAGTCCATCAGGCATACAGCCCCATTGATCATATCAATACAATCCCATGTTCTCGCTCCTGCTCTCATTTACTGCATTTAAGACAACAACGTTTCAAACTGCTATGTGCTGCGGTAGTTGAGCCCTTTCCTCTGCATGACCTGTCATTGCCACAGTAACTAGATGAAACCCACTAGCATGTGTAGGAGTTGATTGAGCCATGCCTGTGTTTCCCACTGTGCTATGCCTGCTATGCTTAGAGTTGTGTCAGGTCTGGTTCATCTGGGTGATGGGCTAGAGTGAAATGAATATGTCGGTAATGTGAGTGATGTGTTGAACACGATTTGGTAAAGGTATCGATGAGAGGCCATGTAGGAGTACATGGTGGGTGTTTCATTGGAACCATCCTTAAGCACCGAGATTTGTATGTGTGATTTAAGAACCAACTACTACCATGCATTGGGCCTGAAACCAGTGGACCCTCTCGGCTTCTTAACCACCCTAGTTCTCTCTCTAGGACTTGCAACTAGTTTATGGTGTTTATAGGGTATGTATTGGCGGCCGTGCATAGCGCTGACCCTAGGGGTGGGCTATGATGCGGTAGATACACCGTGACCGGGCATGCCGGGCACCCATTTGGTGTCTCGGAACCCTGTACACGTCGTTCGGGGCCGTATGTGGAAACCTTGGCCGGACTCCATGCAGATGGAACCTGGATAGGCGATAAACCTAGACTAGAGATTTGAGTGTTTAGGTAGGCCGTGGCCGACACCCTCATTCGGCTTCCACTTGAAGGTTGCCAAGTACATGTCGTGTAAACGACGCTAATTGTGAGAGCATGTATGAAGAAGTACACCCCTGCAGGGTTAACATCATCTGTTCGAATAGCTGCGTCCGTCGTAAAGGACTACTTGGTTGCCTATACAATTCATAGACAAGTAAATAGATACTCCTAAAAGCCTCAAGACAAGTGTGAGTGTCGTGGATGGCCCTTCCATAGGATAAGAAGGAGGGTCCATGGTAGTGTATTGTTGTGGTGAGTAGTGGACTCGTGTGCGCAAAAAATTTACAAGTTGATGTCTCGTAGGATAGCTTAGCCAAGAGTCAAAGCTAGCTTGCTGCAATAACCCCACTATCCTTCTTGACAATGTTGCATGTATATTAGGATCTGTTATAAGACTTGCTGAGTACCTTTGTACTCATGTTTGCTTAATTACTATTTCAGAAGAGAACACCACCCCCTCCGATGGGTTCTATGTAGATCTCGATGTTGACGAGTGATGTGCCACCCAGGTGGTGATCCTGAGCCGTGAAGGGCCTTGTAGATAGACAAGCTTCGTCAAGCCTTCTCTCTTTCTAGGTCTCTGTACTCTGACAAGTTTGCTTCTGCATGTACTTGTATGTTTGTATGACTTGAGTGTCGAGTTGTGTGACCCGTACCTGTATGAACATATTATGTATGGCTCTCTGGAGCCTTCTAAATAAAGTACTTTGAGTTGTAGAGTTTTGTTGCAATGCCATGTTGTATTTACACATATCGAGCATATTGTGTGTATGTTTGAAATGCTTGGTATGTGTGGGATCCGATAATCTAGTTATTTATCCTTGGTAGCCTCTCTTATGGGGAAATGTAGTCTTGTGCTTCCATGAGCCATAGTAGTCGGCTACAACACGGCTCACCGGAGTCCTGCTAGCCCAGCACTACTACTCCGGAACACTTGACTAGCCGACATGTGATTCACTTCTTTCCTGTGCCTGTCCCTTCAGGGAAATGTCACGCGGAGACATCTAGAGTCCTGTTAGCCAGCTACAGCCCGGGTTTCCGGAGTCCTGTTAGCCCAGTTACTACAGCCCGGATTCATACGCTGTTGACCGACATGTTCGATGTTGATTCATGTATGCCTGTCCCCGTAAGTTAGTGCCACTTTGGGTTCACGACTAGTCATGTCAGCCCGGGTTCTCTATCATATGGATGCTAGCGACACTATCATATACGTGAGCCAAAAGGCGCAAATGGTCCCGGGCCTTGGTAAGGCGACACCCATGGGAATACCATGCGTGAGGCCGCAAAGTGATATGAGGTGTTACAGGCTTGATCGATGTGACTTAGAATCGGGGTCCTGACAGCTTACCAACGCTGTCAGGACCCCGATTCCATGTCACCTGTCAGGACCCCGATTCTAAGTCACACCGAACAAGCCTGTAACACCTCATATCACTTTGCGGCTTCACGCACAGTATTCCTACAGGTGTCACCTTACCATGGCCAGGGACCGTTTGCGCCTTTTGGCTCACGTATATGATAGTGTCGCTAGCATCCATATGAGAGAGAACCCGGACTAGGATGGATGATGTGGACTACCTTGTTGAAGACAACACAAAGGATGATTTTTGCTTATCATCAGAAATGGATGGGACCCATGGTAGGACCACTTTTGAAGATAATCCCGATCAGTAATTACTAAGAAGGGCAGTCCATGGTCGGATTGCACAATGGCGGTGCAAGCTGGGAACAAGATGCAAATGTTGGAAATGATTCTAGTAACTGGGGAAAAACTCAACAGTGGAGAGTGAATCAACTGTTTGAATGGATATAGCATAACCGAGGAAAGTGAAAGCGGATGCCAATTAATGCCGATGATAAATCCTAGTGATTGTGCGTGCTCTCAAGAACTTGAGTATTCCCATATTCAACAAGTTTTACTAATATCCGTGTCAAGGATCCTAGCAACACAACATATTACTATGATGAATAGTGATGGATGATGCAGATGCAAAGGGAGATAACACCTTCTCAGATTTCTCCTTAGCGAGGCCAAGGAAACAAAGTCTGATGATCGACCGAGAGACATTTAGCATTCTGCTTCAAATGTTCTCCTTGATGTGCTAGCGTAACCCATTTATTGATATGGTTTGGTATCTAGAACATCAGGTAGAAGGTCGGACTTCGGGAGCACAAGAATCCATAAGGAATAACTATGGAAGTAAATCCTACGAGAATCCTTGGGAAGGTGGCCAATTTCCTCAATTAAGATACTACAATAATGGGTCTTTCGGCTGGGTGTGTTGGCCACGACATCCACTTTACCGGGTTATAGAGAGACCAATATTATAGTTCTTGGGAAACGTTCCAACCATCACACCTGCTTGAGATTCAGATCTGGTTGGTGTCAGGATAATCCAGACTCATCCAGTCTACAGAGAAAAATGAAAGTTTGTAACACAAATCGACGAGATGACGTTGCAAGATTCTTGGGAGATGAACTACGATAGCAAGCTCCAAAACATGAGCTGGTTCTGCTACACACCTGTGAACACACTGTCCTAGACAAGCATGCCCACATGGTCGTCTTATAATAAAACACTACTGAGTTCTAGTTGGGAACCATCATCGGGATAATGAAGTCCTTGCATAAGTCATATGATTAGCTCTTATGAAGGAACTTCTTCTCCTTGAACAAATTAGTTAGTGGCTTGGTGTGCTAGGGATACATATAGAATGAAGGTTGCAAGTCTCCAAACCACATTATACTTCGCACATATGCATGACTGAATTGGGATGATTCCAGAGGAAGCAAAACAAACTTTCTCGAATTCACGGCGGCAACTTGCATCTAATGCACATGAATTAGAGGGAGTCACTTCTTTCATCCAACATATCCTTCATGAATGGGACATGAAGAAAATTCTTACAGAAGTTTCCAACACTAACTTAATTAGATGTTCAACATGAATCATGGACAAGATGAAAATGTTGTCAATGGGCTTAACAACAATCCATCCAGGCTTCCATATAGGTGGAATTCCAAAACTATGTGAACAAGACGATAGCATTGGTCAGACCCAAAAGATATAATGGTGTATGCTCGAGGAAACAACCATGAGTAAGACAACATTACGAACATCATTGGTTTTCCGTTTGATTTGGCGATAGCCCATACTCAAATCAAAATATTGACAAGACAATAGATCCAACAATTGATCACAAGGATCGATCAATGAAGATATCATCTTTCTTCAACACACACACACACACACATAAAACAAAGATATCCCTTTGGGATGAACCAAGTCAGACAAGCTTTTATCTTCCATCTCTCCAAGTTGTTGTTTAGCTTAACCAACTAGCTTAGGGGTATCCCACACGGACTCTTGGAGAATGGGTGGTTTACAAGAAACCAACTTGATCATGAACTCAACATAGCGGTCAGGTGTCAACCTGGTAACGCTTCCGGGAAGATATTTGGAAAATCATGAACCACCGGTATGTTACTAAGCTCGAGAACAATCTTGCTTTTCAGGGCAAGACGATGTGATCAAGAGAGTGAGGGATTGACACAATCCTAACTCATTGGCCGAACAATGCACCAGAAATAAGGACTAGGTAGTAGGATCAATCATAGAATGATGATCCAATAACCAGCGTGCTAAGAGTGAGAGTATTGTCCATTAACTACCAAGCAACAAGGTTGCTAGGAGTATTGATTTCACACATCACAGTTCACTTGTCGGTATTCTGGTTGCGACAACACAGGACCGTGGAATGAAAAATGATGGCAAGAGGTATCAGTGCGTCAAGAATTCATGAGAGATGCTGCAATTTTCATGGCAATCCTGACAGAAAGGGGGTAATACTCCGAGGTAGAACGAAACAAAAGCAAGATTGGCATTTTGGTCTGTGCAATACAACTACTTTGACCAGTCCAAGAAATGGATGAGGTGCTGGAGTTTGTTTCTCCTAGTCATTCCGGAATAGAATGGCTTGACGGACCACAAGAATAATAGGCATCTATGAACATGATCACACACATACACTAGACTATCGATTGATAGACAATGGTCGGAATACAAGTGAAGAGTAACAAATCAAGGAACATGTATCTTTCTGAGTTGTGGATGCATAGATTATTATGTCGAGCAAAGCTCAACATTTCTTCCAGATAACCCATGTAGAACGGTAGAACTGGCAGATCCACAATGTAGAATGGAGAACTCATTAAGTGCACTCCGGTTGTGATCTTTTGGTTCAAAGAATTTCTGCCATAAGCGGTTCATGGTATTTGGAAGAAGCAAATACCACGGACCTCAGGGACTATCTCAAAGGTTACTAATATCATAAAGGAACTAGAAAACACTATTAACAGGAGGTGAGTGGGGTGAATCTCGGGTTCAAATCCCAGGAATAGGATACCTACTAACCAATGGCATCACTGGATACTTTCGAGAATGACGGCCAGAATCATCACACAGGGAACACAAACACATGGCTGGATTACTAGGTGGTCCTATAAGACACCTAGGGTCATAATAATTGCTCCAACATAAATGATGAGGCAATAAAGTACCTCAACACACTAATTAGTGTGGTTGATCTGGCACAAAGGAACTTCAGAACGGTAGGAAGGAATTTGCAAATGCATCAGACTATTTAGAAACCTAGGATGACTCGGACATCATAACGGCTGAAATGGTCAAAAAGAATTGAAACATCCTGAAAAATAGTGGCGTAACCACTTAACATCATCATATCAAGGTTCTGGTTCAACTGACAACATACTAAAAGTAGTAGAAACTGAATTGAGGCCTGGAACCAACAATCCTAAGAGTCTACAGACTACTAACACGTGATCCTGATAGAAAGACGAGAAGCCTAGTTCTTAATCCCCGTAGAAAAGAAGAGGCTGACTCAAATCAGAAGGGCATAAGGTATAAGGAGTAAAAAGAGCCTTACGTTCCCTTCCACAATCAATTCCCTTACATAACTAAAGCATTTCTAGACAGAACTTCGACAAGTTTGGCTTGGTAATCCTACAGGCAGTCAGGCTCGGATACCAAAGCTGTCAGGACCCCGATTCTAAGTCACACTGATCTAGCCTGTAACACGTCATATCACATTGCGGCCTCACGCACGATATTCCCACGGGTGTTGCCTTACCATGGCTCGGGACCATTTGCGCGTTTTCGCTCACGTATATGATAGTGTCGCTAGCATCCATATGATAGAGAACCTGGGCTGACATGACTAATCGTGAACCCAAAGTGGAACTAACTTATGGGAACAGGCATACATGAATCAAGATCGAGCATGTCGGTCAACAGCGTATGAATCCGGGCTGTAGCAACTGGGCTAACAAGACTCCGGGAACCCAGGCTGTAGCAGGCTAACAGGACTCTGGATGTCTCCGCGTGACATTTCCCCGAAGGGACAGACACAAGAACGAAGTGAATCACATGTCCGCCAGTCTAAGTGTTCCGGAGCAGTAGTAACTGGGCTAACAGGACTCCGGTAAACCAGGCTGTAGCAGACTACCATGGCTCAGTGGAAGCACTAGACTACATTTCCACATAAGAGATGCTACCAAGGATAGACAACGAGGTTGTCGGATCCCACACATACCAACCATTTCAACAACATACACACAATATGCTCGATATGTCCAAATACACCATGGCATCACAACATGACTCTACAACTCAAAGTACTTATTCATTGGACTCCTAAGAGCCAGATATTACAAACATGAGTCTCATGACCCAACATTCAGAGCATACAAGTGAAAGCACATGCAGAAGCTTAACATGTCTGAGTACAGACATCTACAAATGAAAAAGGCTGAGAAGCCTAACTATCTACCAGATCTTGCCGAGGGCACAAGATCATAGCTGAGGTATCAAGCTAAACGTCGAAGTCCACGCGGAACTACTAGCGAGACAAAAGTCCTTCCGCAAAAACATAAAATAAGAAAACATGAGTACAAATGTACCCAGCAAGACTTACATCAGAACTAACTACATATGCATCATTATCAACAAAGGGATGGTGGGGTTTAACTGCAGCAAGCCAGCTTTGACTCAGTGGCTAACCTAAACTACTACTACAAGTAACTCTTTGAGGTGGCGCACATGAATCCACATATTCACCATATAAATACACCACTATGGATCGGCTCCCGTTTCCCTACGAGAACGCCATCCATAGCACTCACGCTTATCTTGCACATTTTAGAGTATCCACTTTCACTTGTCTACGAACTATATAGGCAACCAAGTAGTCCTTTACCGCGGACGCGGTTATTCGAATAGATGATGTTAACCCTGCAGGGGTGTACTTCTTCACACACGCTCTCACCACTTACCGCCATTTACACGACATGTACTCGGCAACCTTCAAGCGGAAGCCCAACAAGGGTCTCGGCCATGGCCTACCTAAACACTCAAGTCTCTAGTCCAGGTTTATCGCCTAGCTAGGATGCATCCGCAGGGTGTCCGGCCGAGGTTTCCACATACGGCCCCGAACGATGTGTACAGGGTTCCCGAGACACCAAACGGGCGACTCGGTACACCGTGCCACGGTGTATCTATCGCATCATAGCCCGCCCCTAGGGTCAACACTATGCACGGCCGCCAACACATATCCTATAAACACCATAAACTAATTGCAACTCCTAGACAGAGGACTAGGGTGGTTAAGAAGCCCAGAGGGTCCATTGATTTCGAGCCCAATGCATGGTAGTAGCTGGCTCCTAAATCACACATACAGATCTAGGTACTTAAGGACGGTTCCAATGAAACAACCCACCATGTACTCCTACATGGCCTATCATCGATACCTTTACCAAATCATGTTCAACACACTTAGCTCAGAGACAGTAGGACATGTTCACAACTTTCCAATTCATCCCTGATGAATCAGACCTGACACAACTCTAGGCAATAGCAGGAATGACAAACAAGCATGAATGAGTAGGCACATCAGGGCTCAAACAACTCCTACTCATGCTAGTAGGTTTCATCTATTTACTATGGCAATGACAGGTCATGCAGAGGAAAGGGGTTCAACTACCGCAGCATGTAATAGTTGAATCGTTGTCGTCCTAATGCAGTAAAAGAGAGCAGAAGCGAGATAGTGGGATTATATTGGAATGAACAAAGGGGTTTTGCTTGCCTGGCACTTCTGAAGATAGTATAACTCTTCATCAGTGTCATCGAACTCATTGTTGAAACACGTGTACTGAGAGGGACAATTACCGGCAAAGGAACATAAACAACATTCAATTAATGCAATGCACAAGAAAATGAATGATATGACATATTAAGGTACTGAATTGAGCTAATGCAACAGCAAGTCGTTTTAATTGAAGTGGAATTCAAACTACATCAAATTCCAACTCCAAACCTATTTTTCAAATTTAGCTTAATCATGTTTTATCCTCATTAGTGGAGTTAACTTGCTCAAACATGCATGAACATGGAATAAACAGATTCTTTGGATTTTTCTGATCATTTTTCATATATAAATTATTTCATTGGAGTTATAGATTATTTTCTATGATTTTTAGAAGTTTTAGCTTTTTCTGAAATTTCCTGAATTATTTTAAATCTAGAAAATGTTTTACTACGTGAGCGTTGTGCAAGCATGACGTTAGCGAGTCAACTGCGGCTGACCAGGTCAACCTGACCAGTGGGTCCCACTGGTCAGTGACAGAGTGCTGGTTAGGGTCATTGACAGGTGGGTCCAATCAACGCTGACTGGGCCAAGGTCAAACTGACACGTGGGCTAAGGGAGTCCTGGATTAGGGGGTCTCCGGACAGCCAGACTATATCCTTTGGCCGGACTGTTGGACTATGAAGATAGAAGATTGAAGACTTCGTCTCGTGTATGGATGGGACTCTACTTGGCGTGAAAGGCAAGCTAGGCAATACGGATATGTATATCTCCTCCTTTGTAACCAACCTCGTGTAACCCTAGCCCCCCCCCCCCCCCCCCGGTGTCTATATAAATCGAAGGGTTTTAGTCCATAGGACAACAGACAATCATACCATAGGCTAGCTTCTAGGATTTAGCCTCTTTGATCTCGTGGTAGATCAACTCTTGTACTACATATATTATCAATAATAATCAAGCATGACGTAGGGTTTTACCTCCATCAAGAGGACCCGAACCTGGGTAAAACATCGTGTCCCCTACCTCCTGTTACCATCCGCCTTAGACGCACAGTTCGGGACCCCTAACCCGAGATCCGCCGGTTTTGACACCGACATTGGTGCTTTCATTGAGAGTTCCTCTGTGTCGTCGCCGTTAGGCTTGATGGCTCCTTCGATCATTGATAGCGATGTAGTCTAGGGTGAGACTTTTCTCCCCGGACAGATCTTTGTGTTTGGTGGCTTTGCACTGCGGGCCAACTCGCTTAGCCATCTGGAGCAGATCGAGAGTTACGCCCCTAGCCACCAGGTCAGGTTTGGAAGCTTAAACTACACGGGCAATATCCGCGGAGACGTGATCTTTGATGGATTCGAGCCCCTGCCTTGTGCGCCACACGGTCACGATGAGTATGATTTAGCTCTACCATCAGACAGTGTTCAGCAGATCGCACCGGCAACCGCTCCGACCCTCAATTCGGAACCAGCTGCACCATCCATGGACGGGTGGATAGACCCCACCACGGAGGTCGCGCTCTCATCGGTGGTCGAGCCGAGTATCGACCTTACCCTTCACGAGAGCCGTGACGCCGAACTACCCGATTCCTCCCCGGCCACGGACTCCCAACCACCTACGCCCGCGCCTATCGAATCCGACTGGGTGCAGATCATGGAGTTTACCTTCGCAGATATCTTTCGGCACTCGCCCTTCAGCGACATACTGAACTCATTAAGGTCTCTCTCCTTGTCAGGAGAGTCCTAGGCGAACTATGTCCGGCAGGATTGGGATGCGGATGACGAATAAATTCGCCGCCCACCCACCACCCACTTAGTAGCCACTGTCGACGACATAACCAACATGCTCGACTTCAACTCCGAAGACATCGACGGTATGGACGATGACGCGGGAGGTAAAGAGGGACCACTGCCCACAGGGCACTGGACAGCCACCTCATCCTATGATATATACATGGTGGACACACCCAAAGAAGGCAATGGCGATGAGACAACGGAGGATGACCCCTCCAAGAAGCAACCCAAGCGCCGGCATCAGCGGCGCCGCTTTAAGTCTCGCCAAAGCGAAAGCGGTGACCCCGACATAGGAGATAATAGCACTCCAGACAGTGCCAAAGACGACAACAATCCCCTCCAGCAAGATTTAGGGTAGGTGGATGGAGAAGCCAGCCCTCTAGAGAGACCGGCACATGGAGAGGCGGAGGATGATAATTACATGCCTCCCTCTGAAGACAAGGCAAGCCTCGACGATGACGAATTCGTTGTGCGTGAGGATCCCGTCGAACAAGAGCGCTTCAAGCGCCGACTTAAGCCACAACAAATAGCCTTAAAAAAGCTACAGCAGCTTCAAGCTGATCAAGATTTGCTAGCTGACAGATGGACTGAAGTCCATGCGGCCGAGGAATATAAACTCGAACGCCCCTCCAAGAGTTACCCAAAGCGTAGGTTGCTACCCTGACTAGAGGAGGAAGCACTCAAACTTACATCTCCAGCATATGATGCGGCTGACCAGCCACCTCGTGGCCGCGACAGAGAGGCATTTCAGCCAAAAACTCAGCCCGCACCCCGACGCCACTCAAATAAAAATGACAAGGCACGGGGAAACATGCTAGACCTGCGAGATGTACTGGAGGACAAAGCAAAACATGCAAGATCGATCTACGGATCACGAGGGCGCGCCACTATGCGAGACGATAACCGTCACGCCGGATACAGTAAAAGTAAATCCGGCCAGGCCGAACACAGCGGGCAAGACTCATTTGAGCTGCGGCGCGATATAGCCCAGTACAGAGGCGCCGCACACCCCCTATGCTTCACAGACAAAGTAATGGATCACCAAATCCTAGAGGGTTTCAAACCCGTAAATATCGAATCATACGTTGGCACAACAGATCCTGCGGTACGGATCGAGGATTTCCTCCTGCACATCCACATGGCCCGCGGTGATGATCTACACGCCATCAAATACCTCCCACTCAAGCTCAAAGGACCAGCTCGGCATTGGCTCAACAGCTTGCCAGCAGAGTCCATTGGCTGTTGGGAAGATTTGGAAGCCGCATTCCTCGACAACTTCCAGGGCACTTATGTGCGACCGCCAGATGTCGATGACTTGAGCCACATAATTCAGAAGCCAGAGAAATCGGCCAGGCCATTCTGGACACGGTTCCTAACAAAGAAGAATCAAATCATCGACTGTCCGGATGCAGAGGCCCTAGCAGCATCTTGGCACGATGAGTGGCTTGCCCAGCACCTTGGCCAGGAAAAGCCGAAATCTATGGCAGCCCTCACGACACTCATGACCCGCTTTTGTGCGGGAGAAGACAGCTGGCCGGCTCGCAGCAATAACATATCAAAGAACCACAGTACTTCGGATACCAAGGATGGCAATGGCAGGTCACGTCGCAACAAACACAAGCGCCGCATTAACAAGCGACAATACAAAGGATACACCAGTCAATGCCGGATTCAAAGGCTCTAAACCCGGTCCGCGGAAAAAGCCATTTAAAAGAAGCACTCCGGGCCCGTCCAGTTTGGACCGTATACTTGATCGCTCGTGTCAAATACACGGCACCCCTGACAATCCAGCCAACCACACCAACAGGGATTGTTGGGTGTTCAAGCAGGCTGGCAAGTTAAATGCCGAAAACAAAGATAAGGGGTCGCATAGCGATGACGAGGAGGAGCCCCGGCAGCCGAACACCGGAGGACATAAGAGGTTCCCCGCACAAGTGCGGATGGTGAACATGATATACGCAACCCACATCCCCATGGTCCTCTTGCCTGATCACCTTCGATCACAGGGACCACCCCACTAGTATCCGTCATGGCGTCTTCGCTGCAATGGTCCTCGACCCAATCATTGACGGATTTCACCTCACTCGAGTCCTTATGGAAGGCGGCAGTAGCCTGAACCTGCTTTATCAGGACACAGTGCACAAAATGGGTATAGACCCCTCAAGGATCAAACCCACAAAAACGACCTTCAAAGGCGTCATACAAGGTGTAGAGGCCCATTGCATAGGCTCAGTGACACTGGAAGTGGTCTTCGGATCCCCGGATTACTTCCGAAGCGAGGATTTTATCTTCGATATAGTCCCGTTCCATAGTGGCTATCATGCACTGCTCGGGTGAACCGCATTTGCGAGATTCAATGTGGTACCGCATTATGCATACCTCAAGCTCAAGATGCCAGGACCTCGGGGGGGTCATCACTGTTAATGGAAACATAGAGCGCTCTCTCCGCACAGAGGAGCACACTACAGCCCTCGCAGCAGAAGCGCAAAGCAGCCTCTTAAGGCAATCCACTAGTTCGGCGATTAAGGACCCGGACACGTTCAAGCGCGCCCGGAGTAATCGGCAGCAAGACCGCCTGGCACATTCCGAGCTCACATAGCAATGCGGCCCCCACCCCAGTACCAGCCAAACGGCAAAATCCGTGCCACGCGTACATAATTATGCATTGAAATAACATGGGCACAAGTGGGGAGGGGGGCACGACTATGGCACGCCCCAAGACGCGGCTCAACCGCACTAGGTGCTTCCCGCTTTGTTATTTTTCTCTCTTTCAGGACCTTAATATCTGGAAACCCTGTCCGGTAGTATGATTGCCGAACACATGATGCAGCAACCAAGGAGGCAGAAAGCTACGTCACACCATGGAACTCCCAGGTGGTCTCTGACAACGAGTGAAATACTCGCTCCAAATACCATTCCTCAGCTTGCCCTTGGAGGGGACATGTCAAATAATCCTACTTTTTCCTTACCATACCACTTGTATCATTCTGCTTTAACACACCTTTTTGAATAAACAATGCATAGCACTAGACTATTATCACATTCCTTATTCTTCTTTTTTTATATATACATATGTTCATTCATGACATCCAGCACCCATACACTCTGGTACGGCCAATACACTAGGGGCTTAAGCATGCCCCATAATACGGCGTGAGAAGTCCGAACACTTTAGACAGTGCGGCACCCCGAACTTATAGCATTATATGCATCAACTCCAAATAATGTCTTGGGTCAATAGTTGGGTTTGCCCGGCTCCCATGTTTTGGTACCTTACGTTCTGCTATATCGGCTAACGTAGCACTGGGAGAACTACTGCGATTGTGCCCCGGTTCAGATGGGCTAAGCACCTCAGTAGAGAAAGCTAAAACTGACTGTCATGATAAGGCGAGAGACTGGTCGCTATTCGAGAGGTTTCGAGTCCCTAAAGACTTATGCCGCTTAGAGCGAGGAGTCGGCTTTGTCCGGCTTAAGGCGTGTATAGCGCCCCAAATTCGGCCTTCTGAATACTAGGGGCTTCGCCAAAATTTAAAATTATAGAATTCTATGGCTAAGTGAGAGTGATAAAGCATTATAGTCCGATTGCCTTGTTCGTTGCGCTGAGCACCTCCCTCGAAGGACCCAAAAATGGGAACAAGAGTGCTCAGGTTTATCCCGAACACCCCAGCACTCGCGGCATGGGGGAAGAAGCCGATGACTAGCCATCTCTCAGATTTGATAAACAGCCAAACAGAAGGTAATATTTTAAATTCAAACAAGCATTGCATAGTGCATATGGACAAGTTTTCATACCACAGGATCACACGAGCAAGTTCATTCAAATATTACATCTTTCGCACACTCGTCTGCTGCAAGACGGGCACCCTTAAGCACACCCTCATAATACATCTCGGGGTGGCGATGCTCCTTGCCCTACGGCGGCCCCTCCTTCACCAGCTTCTCGGCGTCCATCTTGGCCTAGTGCACCTTCGCATGGGCAAAAGCCCGGTGTGCACCCTTGATGCAGACGGACCGCTTGATGACTTCCAGCCGTGGGCAAGCATCCACAAGCCGCCTCACCAGGCCACATCCGGACTATAAAGCCCTTCATGGCTTGTTCGGCCGCCTTGTGCAGCTCGACTAGTTGCTTCAGCTGGTCACTCATAGGCATCGGGTGTTCGGTCCCAGTATACTGAGACCAGAACAGCTTCTCCGTCGAGCTTCCCTCCTCGGCCTGGTAAAACTATGTGGCATCTGACACGCTGCGGGGCAAATCTGCGAATGCTCTTGGAGAGCTCCGGACTTGGGTAAGTAACAAGTAATTTACTTTCACATGCTTGCTTTGCATATTGAATGCCTTACCTGCCGCTATCTTCCTCATCACCTCAATCTCCTGGAGGGCCTTTTGGGCTTCAGCCTTGGCATTCTTTGCGCTCTCAAGGGTCGCGGCAAGCTCAGACTCTCGCGTCTTCGAGTCAAGCTCCAACACCTCGTGCTTCGTCACGGGAGCTTGGAGCTCTTGCTGCACCTCGCCCACCCGTGCCTCTTGATTTTTCCGCTCGGTGCGCTCCTGGGCTGCTTTGTTTTCGGCCTTGGACAGTGCTTGCTTCAGGGTCGCCACTTCGGTCATGGCCCTGGCAAATTCATAATGATCCGATCATTTTGCAATCACATCTTTTTTTGTATATATATATATATAGACAAGGTATTACTTACCTTTGTTCTCCTCGAGCTACCTCTTGGCCGGGCCGAGCTCTTTCTCGGACCCTCGAGGTCCTGCTTCAGTGCGGCAACCTCCGCAGTCAGTGCGGCAGAGGACAGAAGCGAAGCCTGCATACGCATATAGACATACTTATATTAGACTCCTACAGATATTATTTGATCCTCTATTCGGCTTTTCTTTGTGAACACCAAACAGAGCATCGGGGGTTACTGTCTATGCGGTAATATTGTCCTTATACTTTAAATACTTACCTCAAAGCCCATTAGAAGGCTGGCACAAGCTTCAGTCAGTCCGCTCTTGGCGGACTGAACCTTCTTGATCACCGCACTCATAATAGTGGGGTGCTCTTTGTCGATGGAAGCGCCGCGAGGCGCTCCCAGCAGGTTGTCCGGTGCCTCTGGATGGACAGAGGTCACCAGCACGGGCGTCTTACCGCTTTTGGAAGGTGGCCGCCTACCCGAGTCCGGAACCACTTGAGGTTCCGGCGCGGTGTTCGGCTGAGAGCCAAACTTGGAGCCCCCGGGAGCCTTGCTCCCTTTGATCTTGGAGTCTGAAAGGTCGCCTTGAGGCGCCTCTGGGACTGTCGCCCCCGGCTCGGTGCCCCTTGGGACAATACCTTGGCATTGTCCATTGGGCAAGGGGAGGAGGCGGTCGAAAGTAGATCGCTATCCATATCCGACGAATCCAAGGAGTTGTCCGATGAGGATACGTCGATTCGGGCTTGGGGTGGTCTGCATAATCACATTCGGCATTAGGAGAAGAAGTGCGACAAAGGTATGCTATGAGTTACTCTGGTATCCGAATACTTATGACTTCGCCAGGGGCTTGGCCTTGAGCAGCCACTCGTCTTCGCCTTCGGCGGCGGCTGTGGAGCAGTCCGAAAGAAGAGTCCTTCCCTTCTTGGACCCTTCGGCCTCCCCGGTCGGGGCGGCCTTCCTTTTCTTGTCTCCCCCGGCTGGAGGGGGAGCATCTGCATCTTCCTCCTCGTCTTCATGGGAGGAGTGCGTTGTGGAGTTATTGGACGATCAATACGATACCACCTGGCACCGGGAACTCTTTCGGGTTCCCTTGGCCTTCTTCTTGGTCTTCTTCAGCACCTTATAAGGAGCCGGAGTCAGCATATCCGTCAGGAGAGCGTCCGCGGTGTCTTCGGGCAGGGGGGCCGGACAGTCAATCTGATCTGATGCCTCCACCCAGTCCTGTTAAACGCATGGGAGCTTAGACCCCGCACATGGTTATGCTATGGGAAATAAATATCCTACCAGATGTACAAAACTTACCGGATTCACAGGGCACTTTGCGGTTAGCCCGCGGTCCTCGGTGAGAGAGGGAGGGACCTCGGCGCCCTTGAACAGCACCCTCCAGACGTCCTTGTGTTTGTGTCGAAGAGCTCGCTTAGAGCCTGGTGCCGGGCCGGGTCGAACTCCCATAAGTTGAAATTCCGTTGTTGACACGGGAGGATCCGACGAAAGAGCATGACCTGGACTATGTTGACAAGCTTAAGTTTCTTGCTTGTCATGTTCCGGATACACTTCTGGAGTCCGTCCAGCTCCACCGGTGAACCCTAGGACAGGCCCTTCTCTTTCCAGGAAGTGAGCCGTGTGGGGATTCCGGATCAAAACTCGGAGGCTGCCACCTAGTTGGTGTCGCGCGGCTCGGTGATGTAGAACCACCCAGATTGCCACCCCTTTACGGTCTCCACGAAGGAGCCCTCGAGCCATGCAACGTTGGGCATTTTGCCCACCATGGCTCCATCGCATTCCGCTTGTTGGCCGCCTACAACCTTCGGCCTGATATTGAAGGTCTTCAGCCATAGGCCGAAGTGGGGGCGGATGCGAAGGAAAGCCTCGCACATGACGATGAACGCCGAGATGTTGAGAATGAAATTTGGGGCCAGATCATGAAAGTCCAGCCCATAGTAGAACATGAGGCCGCGAACGAATGGATGGAGGGGAAACCCCAATCTGCGAACGAAGTGGGGGAGGAAAACCACCCTTTCGTGAGGTTCCGGGGTACGGACGACCTGCCCGCGGCTGGAAGCCGGTGCGCGATGTCCGCGGCTAAGTATTCGGCTCCATGCAACTTTTTGATGTGCCCCTCCATGACGGAGGAGGCCATCCACTTGCCTCCCGCTCCGGACATGTTGGAGAGAGTTGGGGAGGAGGATGCGGACTTGGGCACTGGAGCTCGAGTGCACGAGAATGGATGAGCAAGGAGGAAGAAGGTGTGGGTAGAAAAAGGCGAGATCTTATCCCTTTATAAGGGCGGACTAAACTATGCGCCCCCACTAGCCTGGTAAAACTCGCTTATCCCCCAAGCGCTGTAATTGATGGCGTGGTTGGGTTACCCACGTCCGTATTGATGAGAATCCCGTAATAAGGGGAACACGATCTCTGCCTTGAAAAGATGTGTGAAGAAACCGTCTCGCGTTATGTGCGGGGCTGGTTAAAGAAAAACGGTTCGAATAATTATCGGACCATGGCATGATGTCATGCTGCCAAAACGTGTCAGCAGATTGGATTTGAGGAAATATTATTCTCTCTACGGTGGTATGTGGAACTTATTTTGCAGGGTCGGACACTATCCTTGTATTCAAACTCTTCTGTGGTTTATTTGGAGGAGGAACCCGCCTTGCAATGCCGAAGACAATACTGCGCGCCGGACTCATCGTCGTTGATGCCTGGTTCAGGGGCTACTGAGATTGAAGACTTTGTCTCGTGTCCGGATGGGACTCTACTTGGCGGGAAGGCAAGCTAGGCAATATGGATATGTATATCTCATTCTTTGTAACCGACCTTGTGTAACCCTAGCCCCCTCTGGTGTCTATATAAATCGGAGGGTTTTAGTTCGTAGGACAATAGACAATCATACCATAGGCTAGCTTCTAGGTTTTAGCCTCTCCGATCTCGTGGTAGATCAACACTTGTACTACTTATATTATCAAGAATAATCAAGCAGGACGTAGGGTTTTACCTCCATCAAGAGGGCCCGAACCTGGGTAAACCATCGTGTCCCCTGCCTCCTGTTACCATCCGCCTTAGACGCACAGTTCGGGACCCCCTACCCGAGATCCGCTGGTTTTCACACTGACATGGGCCTTCTGTGGTTAGCTTAATTTAACCAGGGGTTAAATCTGTTCTTAAATAAAAGGTCGGGCCCGACTGTCAGTGAAACATGCGCTAAAGAACCGCCTCATTAGTGGCTAATGATGGCCACATCGGCAGTCACCAGAGTTCGGCCGACGGCGACCAAAACCGTAGCGGCAACTCGCCGGACTTGCGCTACAAGCGATGGCTGGACGCGCGGAGACAACCAGAAGGTAGCCCGTGCTCGACCACGTCTATCAAAGCAATCGGGAAGCCTCGGGGTCGCTGGAAACGACCACGACGAGCACAGAGGCGTCGGCTGGAGTTCGGCTGCTACCTCTTGAGCACTGCATTGGATTTCCCCGAAGAGGAAGGGATGATGCAGCAAAGTAGCGTACGTATTTCCCTCAGTTTTTGAGAACCAAGGTATCAATCCAGTAGGAGGCTACGCTCGAGTCCCTCATACCTACACAAAAACAATAGCTCAACGCAACCAACGCGCTTAGGGGTTGTCAATCCCTTCACGGTCACTTACGAAAGTGAGATCTGATAGAGATGATAAATAATATTTTTGGTATTTTGGTATAGAGATGCAAAGTAAATAAAGTAAAAGCAAAGTAAAATCAAAGCAATAATAAAGTGATGGAGATTGATATGATGAGAAAGATACCCGGGGGCCATAGGTTTCACTAGTGGCTTCTCTCAAGAGCATAAGTATTCTACGGTGGGTGAAAAAATTGCTGTTGAGCAATTGATAGAATTGAGCAGAGTTATGAGAATATCTCGGTATGATCATGTATATAGGCATCACATCCGAGAGAAGTAGACCGAAACGATTCTACATCTACTACTATTACTCCACTCAACGACCGCTATCCAGCAGGCATCTAGAGTATTAAGTTAAAAACAGAGTAACGCCTTAAGCAAGATGACATGATGTAGAGGGATAGTTTCATGCAATATGATAAAAAAACCATCTTGTTATCCTCGATGGCAACAATACAATACTTGCCTTGCTGCCCCTTCTGTCACTAGGAAAGGACACCGCAAGATTGAACCCAAAGCTAAGCACTTCTCCCATGGCAAGAACAACCAATCTAGTAGGCCAAACCAAACAGATAATTCGAAGAGACTTGCAAAGGTAACCAATCATACATAAAAGAATCCAAAGAAGATTCAAATATTATTCATAGATAGACTTAATCATAAACCCACAATTCATTGGTCTCAACAAACACACCGCAAAAAGAAGATTACATCGAATAGATCTCCACGAGAGAGGGGGAGAACATTGTATTGAGATCCAAAAAGAGAGAAGAAGCCATCGAGCTACTAGCTATGGACCCGTAGGTCTGAAGTAAACTACTCACACTTCATCGGAGAGGCTTGGATGATGATGTAGAAGCCCTCCATGATCGATGCCCCCTCCGGCGGAGCTCCGGAACAGGCCCCAAGATGGGATCTCATGGATACAGAAAGTTGCGGCGGTGGAATTAGGTTTTTGGCTCCATTCCCGATCGTTTGGGGGTACATGGATATATATAGGAGGAAGAAGTATGTCAGTGGAGCTTTGAGGGGCCCATGAGGCAGGGGGCACGCCCTAGGGTGGGGGCACCCCCTACCCTCGTGACCGCCTCGTGGCTTTCTTGACGGAGGGTCCAAGTCTCTTGTGTCTTATCTGATGAGAAAATCACGTTTCTGACGGTTTCATTCCGTTTGGACTCCATTTGATATTCCTTTTCTTTGAAACCCTAAAACGGGCAAAAAACAGGAATTCTGGGCTGGGCCTCCGGTTAACAGGTTTGTCCCAAAAATAATATAAAAGTAGAAAATAAAGCCCAATAATGTTTAAAACAATAGATAATATAGCATGGAGCAATCAAAAATTATAGATACGTTGGAGACGTATCAAGCATCGCCAAGCTTAATTCCTGCTCGTCCTCGAGTAGGTAAATGATAAAAATAGAATTTTTGATGCAGAGTGCTACTTGGCATAATTTTAATGTATTTCTTCTTAATTGAGGTATGAATATTTAGATCCGAAAGAATCAAGACAAAAGTTTATATTGACATAAAAATGATAATACTTCAAGCATACTAACTAAGCAATTATGTCTTCTCAAAATAACATGGCCAAAGAAAGTTCATCCCTAGAAAATCATATAGTTTAGCCAAGTTTCATCTTCTTCACACAAGAATTGTCGGAGCAATGGGCCGCGGGTAGGCTAACCCGAGGCCCATAACCTTTCAAGACATCGGGGCTGACTGCGCCCCTCAAGACAACAGACGGAAAGCCGACTTCAGGAGGGCGGCTGGAGGAACAGCCGGCAGCCCATATGGGTCTGAGCCCTAGAGACAAGATCAAGACCGGCTGACTCCGACTAGCGGCTTCGAGAGAAGCCGGCCACAGGGAGTCGGCCCATGACACCAGCAAAGCCCATGCCCTCACCAGGGGGGATGGGACAGGGAGTGGCGACAGTAAGCCCACTCCCTCCCCTTTTCCGGGGGATGGCCAGGGCACAATGCATTGTACCAGCGGAGATCTCCGTCTGGCGCAGCACTGTTGCCATGCCATCCCTGACGTCAGCAACAGTGGGCGGAGTCCTGTACCCACGACAGTCTGACAGTACGATCCACGGAAGACATGCCCTACTGGTCAGTGAGAGTCTGGAAGACGGCAAGGGCGCCACCAGTCGGACCCGTAGGGAGCCGGCCCACGGAAGTCGGCCTGCCCCTCCCATGGGTCCCACGCGCCATTAACCAGACAAGATGGGGAGTGGCTATAGTAATCGCCTGCCAGGCGGCAGACCTGTAGCCACGACCCCATGACCAAGCCTGCGTCATTAGAGGCATCGCTACAGTAATCAGCAGCCGGCAGGACCCGCCAGCGCCGGGTGCGGCCTGTCGGCTCCGTACCAGACCAGTCAGCTGGGCGCACCAATCGGTGGGCCCCAGCAATCGGCCGGAGGGTTCGCAGGCGAAGAGACTAACAGCTGGGCCCTATGTACTTACAGTTTACCATTGTACCCCTGGGGTAGGCTTATATAACCCCCCCCCCCCAGGACACCCATGCAAAGGGTTCTGATTCATTAGAACTAGACCAGACCTTAGAGAAAGGAGAGAGCTAGCCCTGCCTTCTCCTGCCCACAGATACAGCTCGAGGAGTGCCTTTGTACTCACTTTGCCTTAGTGATCATGCGGAGACCCCGCAGAGTAGGACTAGGGGTGTTATCTCCTAGGAGAGCCCCGAAACTGGGTAAAGTACGCAGGCGTTCGTGTCTACGCCTCATCCCGTTTCCAGGCACCGGTGACGTTCTACTCACCCCCACCATGATAAGCCATCCATTGGCATATGTCGCACCCAACCCCCGACAAGAATGCTATCATCATGCACAACCCCGATGACAAGCCAAGCAATTGTTTCATACTAAAGTAATCTCAAACCTATAAACTTTCATGCAATATATGAGCGCGAGCCATGGACATAGCACTATGGGTGGAATAGAATATAATGGTGGGGGTTATGTGGAGAAGACAAAAAAGGAGAAAGTCTCACATCAACGAGGCTAATCAATGGGTTATGGAGTTGCCCACCGATTGATGTTAATGCAAGGAGTAGGGATTGCCATGCAACGGATGCACTAGAGCTATAAATGTATGAAAGATCAACAAAAGAAACTAGTGGGTGTGCATCCAACTTGCTTGGTCATGAAGACCTAGGGCACTTGAGGAGGCCCATTGTTGGAATATACAAGCCAAATTCTATAATGAAAAAATCCCACTAGTCTATGAAAGTGATAACATGAGAGACTCTCTACTATGAAGATCATGGTGCTACTTTGAAGCACAAGTGTGGTAAAAGGATAGTAACATTGTCCTTTCTCTCTTTTTCTCTCATTTTTTTGGGCCTTCTCTTTTTATGGCCTTTCTCTTTATTTTTTTATTCCTCACTTGGGACAATGCTCTAATAATGATGATCATCACACTTCTATTTATTTACAACTCAATGATTACAACTCGATACTAGAACAAAGATGACTCTATATGAATGCCTCCGACGGTGTACTAGGATATGCAATGAACCAAGAGTGACATGTATGAAATAATTATGAACGGTGGCTTTGGCACAAATACCATGTCAACTACATGATCATGCTAAGCAATATGACAATGATGAGTGTGTCATCATGAACGGAATGATGGAAAGTTGCATGGCAATATATCTCGGAATGGCTATGGAAATGCCATAATAGGTAGGTATGGTGGCTGTTTTGAGGAATATATGAGATTTATGTGTGAAAGAGCGTATCATATCACGGGGTTTGGATGCACCGGCGAAGTTTGCGCCAACTCTCAATGTGAGAAAGGGCAATGCACGGTACCGAAGAGGCTAGCAAGGATGGAAGAGTGAGAGTGCGTATAATCCATGGACCAACATTAGTCATAAAGAACTCACATACTTATTGCAAAAATCAACAAGTCATCAAAAACCTCGGCACTACGCGCATGCTCCTAGGGGGATAGATTGGTAGGAAAAGACCATCGCTCGTCCCCGACCGCCACTCATAAGGAAGACAATCAAATAACACCTCATGTTTCAAATTTGTTGCATAACGTTTACCATACGTGCATTCTACAGGACTTGCAAACTTCAACACAAGTATTTCTCAATTTCACAACTACTCAACTAGCATGACTTTGATATTATTACCTCCATATCTCAAAACAATCATCAAGCATCAAACTTTTCTTAGCATTCAACACACTCATAAGAAAGTTTTATTATTAATCTTGCATACCAAGCATATTAGGATTTTAAGCAAATTACCATGCTATAAAGACTCTCAAAATAATCTAAGTGAAGCATTAGAGATCAATAGTTTCTATGAAACAAATCCACCACCGTGCTCTAAAAGATACTCCCTCCATCCGGAAATACTTGTCATCAAAATGAATAAAAGGGGATGTATCTAGATGTATTTTAGTTCTAGATGCATCCCTTTTTGTCCATTTTGATGACAAGTATTTTCGGACGGAGGGAGTATAAGTGAAGCACTAGAGCAAAGCTATAAAGCTCAAAAGATATAAGTGAAGCACATAGAGTATTCTATCAAATTCCAAATCATGCATGGCTCTCTCAAAATGTGTGTACAGCAAGGATAATTGTGGTAAACAATAATAAAAGATTCAAATCACAAAAGACGCTTCAAGCAAAACACATATCATGTGGCGAATAAAAATATAGCTCCAAGTAAAGTTACCGATAGAAGTAGAGGAAAGAGGGGATGCCATCCGGGGCATCCCCAAGCTTTGGCTTTTAGGTGTCCTTAGATTATCTTGGGGGTGCCATGGGCATCCCCAAGCTTAGGCTCTTGCCCCTCCTTGTTCTATAATCCATCAAATCTTCACCCAAAACTTGAAAACTTCACAACACAAAACTTAAAGTAGAAAACTTGTGAGCTCCGTTAGCGAAAGAAAACAAAAGACCACTTCAAGGTATTGTAATGAACTCATTCTTTATTTATATGGGTGTAAAAACTACTGTATTACAATTTCTATATGGATTATAAAGTATTTTTCTAGCCATAGATTCATCAAAATAAGCAAACAACACACGAAAAACAGAATCTGTCAAAAACAGAATAGTCTGTAGTAATCTGTAGCTAGAGCAAGATCTGGAGCCCCAAAAATTCTAAAATAAATTGCTGGACGTGAGGAATTTATCTATTAATCATCTTCAAAAAGAATTAACTAAATATCGCTTTTCAAATAAAAACAACGGAAGTTCTCGTGAGCTCTAAAGTTTCTGTTTTTTACAGCAAGTTCAACAAGACCTTCCCCAAGTCTTCCCAACAGTTCTACTTGGCACAAACACTAATTAAACACAAAAAACACAATCAAAACAGAGGCTAGATAATTTATTTATTACTAAACAGGTGCAAAAATCAAGGAATAAAAATAAAATTGGGTTGCCTCCCAACAAGCGCTATCGTTTAACGCCCCTAGCTAGGCATCACAAGCAAGAATAGGTTTACGTATTGCCATCTTTGGTTTTCAAATTTTTAGTGGAATCAAGCAAGAATCCGGGAGGTTCTTTATGTTTCCCTTCATATTCTGAAATTTTTAGACCTAATGAATCCAATCGCTTATTGCAAAGGGTAATCAACAAATTCATGCGGTGAATATTTCCACTAATGTTCTTAAGAGGTTCAAGAGATTTCTGCAAGATTCTAGTAACTTCACAATTTTTTTCAAAAACTTGTGTCTCTTCCTGAATAGGATGAGGCCCCTTTTGTTGAGGTATTGTTCCCACTATACCTTCTATAATTTCAAGTGCAATATGGGGATCGATTTCAATAAAATTGCCTTTGGCAACGCAATCGAAGAGTTGTCTATGAGATAAATTTAATCCAACATAAAAATTGCGAAGCAAAATTCTCATATTTATTTCAGAGGTACAATTATGATGAGATTCCATTATTCTCAACTAGGCATCTTTCAAGTTTTCTCCTAACCTTTGTTTAAAGTGAAAGAGTTCGAACTCAGGGGTCAAAGGAGAAGATAAGGGACTAGCCATAACGACAAGCAAACAAACTAACACACAAGCAAACAAAAAGCTAACGAGAAAAAGAGGAAAATAGAGAGGGAGGATAGAGAGAGAGAGGGCGAATAAAACGACAAGGGTGAATTGGGGGGAGAGGAAAACGAGAGGCAAATGGCAAATAATGTAATGTGGGAGATAGGGATTGCACTACAAAAAAATACACTTCCGTGATGATACGTGTTTGTCACAGTAGGTCGCTTTTTTGTCATGCATGTACATCCATGAAAAATTTATGACAGAATCAAGATAGTCATACCTGTGCTGTCATAGAAGTGTTCCATGACATTACCAAAATTATCATCACGGAAGTGTCCACTTCCATGACGATAAATCACGCGTCACAGAAGTGCTTTCGTCAAGGGTGACCGACACGTGGCATCCACCGTAACGGAACACCATTAAGCAATCGGGTCGGGTTTTGGATCCAATAACCCGTTAACAGCCCTGACCAATGGGGATTTTCCACATGTAAAATCATCATTGGCTAGAGGAAACATGTGTCGGCTCATCGTCGGGACAGATGTCATCCACTCATTGGACAGAAGGCGCCTATGATACATAGACACGTGGCACGGCCCAACTAAAGGCCCACAAGATTTTGCGGACCATAATGGGCCAGCCCAGCTAAAGGCCCATGAGATTTTGCGGACCATAATGGGCTGGCCCACCTAAAGGCCCACAAGATTTCACGGGCCATAATGGGCCAGCCCAGGTAAAGGCCCACAAGATTTTCGTGTGCCATAATAGGCCGGCCCAGCTAAAGGCCCATGGTGACTGTAGCCCATAATGAACAGTAATTTTCTTTATACCCGTTAATGGCCCGTGATTTACATGGGCCATTTCCAGCCCGTGTTAGCTTTCGGCCTATTGACGGCCCATACGTTCTTGGGCACCTTTTCGGCCCTCGATTACTTCCGGCCGTTACTGGCCTGTTCCCCTAATGGGCCAAATTCGGTTCATGGCAAGAGTCGGCCCGTTACTGCCCTGTTCCACTAATGGGCCAAATTCGGCTGAGGGAGTCCTAGATTAGGGGGTGTTCGGGTAGCCGGAATATACCTTCAGCCGGACTCCTGGACTATGAAGATACAAGATTGAAGACTTTGTCCCGTGTCCGGATGGGACTTTCCTTGGCGTGGAAGGCAAGCTTGGCGATGCGGACATTCAAGATCTCCTACCATTGTAACCGACTCTATGTAACCCTAACCCTATCTGGTGTCTATATAAACCGGAGGTTTCTTGTCCGTAGGACATCATCATCATACAACAATCATACCATAGGCTAGCTTTTAGGGTTTAGCCTCCTCGATCTCGTAGTAGATCCACTCTTGTACTACCCATATCATCAATATTAATCAAGCAGGACGTAGGGTTTTACCTCCATCGAGAGGGCCCGGACCTGGGTAAAACATCGTGTTCCCTGCCTCCTGTTACCATCCGGCCTAGACGCACAGTTTGGGACCCCCTACCCGAGATCTGCCGGTTTTGACACCGACATTGGTGCTTTCATTGAGAGTTCCTCTATGCCGTCGCAATCAGGAAGGATGCCTCTTCCCGTCTTTAAAGACGGCACCGTTGCTAAGGGATCCTTGGATGTCGGCCAAACTCTCCGGTTAGGTGGTTTCCTCATGACCGCCTATTCGGCTGTTGCGCCAACGGTGACCTCTCGTGTCATCAAAAGCAACCTACACGTCAGCTCGGAGCTCGCCGAGCAGCTAGATCCAATGGAGCTCTCTTCCATAAACAAGCTCTTGGATCGCATCGCCGCCCTGGGGGTCGCTACGGATTATGACCAGGTTGGGCTTAAACCCGATCTAAGAGAAATTAACTCTCCCCAAGTCACCCACCACGTTGTCGTGGTAGAGGCGCAGTGCGGTGACCCTTCATCTATTTTAAGGACTAGCTACATCCGAATTCCCGACCCCTCCAAGCCGGATACCCGCGGAGGGGAGGATGTAACTCAAGACCTGAGCTTAGGATCAGGCAACGGGCCAGATTCATTGGACAACACTCAAGAATCCGAACTTCAGAGTTCGGAAACTCTTCGGCCTCCGAATCTTAGATTGGGTGAGGTTTCAGATTCAACGACACCCGCCGACCCGATCATAAGCAATCTCTCCCAAATCAAGTAGATACCCGAGGAAACAGTACATCATTACTAGGCCAGATTCCTCCTGGTTATGAACAGGATAAAGGATTGCCGCGAGGGAGACGCAATCTCAATTTTCTGCAGTAATTGCACGGACAAGGGAATCCTCAACGCCGTAAGTCATCGTGATATTACATGCTTCGCTGACTTGGCGTCCATAATACAAAAATACTGTGCGATGGAAAGCGCCTGGAAAACCGAAATAAAATTTTGGGATAATCCGGCCTTGAGTAGTAATCCCGTCCGAACTAAGAGGGTGCATCATCATAGGACACCCGGGATAAACACCAAAAAGCCAAAACCCTCTACAGGGCATGGAACCGTACTGGAAAGATGGCTTGATGGACCCTATAGAATTCACGGTACAGAGGACGCCACACCAACTCACAGCCTTAGAGCATGTTGGATACTCCGGCAGGTGGCCAAAATCGGCGAGGACCTCTTAATTCCGGAGGCCGTAGAAAGCCAGCCCAAGGACACCAGTACCGTTCTCACAGTCTTCGAGACTTTCGCATCAAACAATGTGCGAAAAAGAACACTCTGCAGCCTCGCCGAAGTCTATCAAGTTGCAACAATAAATCCATGCAACGACACTGCCATTACCTTCAACGCAAGTGATGAACCTAGATTCTGAACAGCCCGAGCACCAGCCGCATTGGTCCTCAGTCCCATAGTGGACGGCTTTCGCCTCACCAAGGTGCTCATGGATGGAGGCAGCGGACTGAACCTCATTTATGAGGAAACCCTTCAAAAAATGGAAATAGACTAGAACCGCGTCGAATGAAGCAGCACATCCTTTAGAGGAATAATCCCTAGTCGGGAAGCGCACTGCACAGGAAAAATCACACTAGATGTACTGTTCGGCACGCCGGATAATTACAGGTCCGAAGAAGTCACGTTTCAGGTGGCCCCGTTTAAGAGCGGATATCACGCTTTACTAGGGCGGGAAGCATTCACAATCTTCCAAGCAATACCCCATTATGGGTACATGAAGCTTAAGATGCCCGGGCCGAACGGAATTATCACTCTAGCTAGTGATCGGGACATAGCACTCCGCGCCGAAAACAAGACGACCGCATTAGCCCTTGAGGCGCTATCCGAAGCCTTAGCGGCCGAGGGACTGCGTTGTGCTCCATGGTTAACAGGGATGATGTGATACTCGACAAGAGATCTAAATCCACATCCTTCAAGACAGCTGACGAAATAGTCAAATTTCAGGTCCATCCAATGGACCTCAATAAAACAGATTCCATCGGGGCATGACTGAACCCTGATGTAGATGCCGCACTGCAAGAGTTCCTATGAGAGAACTGGGACATCTTCGCCTGGCACCCTTCAGACATGCCAGGGATCCCACGCAGGCTGGCCGAACATAGCTTAAATATCCTAAAAGGATTTAAACCTGTCAAACAAGCCCTTCGACGTTTTTCCAAACCCAAGAGACAGGCCATGGGAGAGGAGCTAGCCAAGCTATTGGAGGCCGGATTCATCAGAGACATAAAACATCTGGACTGGCTAGCAAACCTGGTGATGGTACAAAAGAAGGACAAATCCTGGCGCCTGTGTGTTGATTTTAAAGACCTTAACAAGGCTTGCCCAAAGGATCCCTTCCCCCTCCCCCGTATCGATCAAATTATTGATGCCACCGCAGGACAGGATTCGTTGTGTTTCCTCGACGCATACTCCGGTTACCATCAAATCAAGATGGCAGAATTAGACCAAGCTGCAACAGCATTCATCACACCATACGGCCCATTCTGCTTCAACACAATGCCCTTCGGGCTGAAAAACGCCGGCGCAACATATCAGCGCATGATCCAGACATGTCTGGCAAACCAAATCGGCAAAACAGTGGAGGCGTACGTGGATGATGTGGTCGTCAAATCAAGACATGTCGAATCTCTAGTAGACGACTTGAGGCTTACATTCGATAACCTCCGAAAATATGACATCAAGCTCAATTCGGAAAAATGCGTCTTCGGTGTTCCAGCCGGAAAGCTCTTGGGCTTCATTGGAGGAATTGAAGCAAATCCAGCCAAGATCCGAGCTTTGTCACAATTGGATGTCCCAAAGGACCTTAAACAAATACAAAAATTAACCGGATGCGTGGCGGCTTTAAGCCGCTTCATCTCCCGTTTGGGAGAAAAGGCACTACCCCTCTACCGCCTCCTTCGGTGCACCGAACACTTCGAGTGGACGGATGCCGCCACGGCCGGACTTGATGAAATAAAAGCCATATTGGCAAGAAACCCAGTCCTGGCCGCGCCAAACACCAGCGAACCAATGTTATTGTACATTGCAGCAACACACCAAGTGGTCAGCGCAGTGCTCATTGTCGAGAGGGAAATGGACGGACACAAATTCCCCCTTCAAAGGCCGGTCTACTACATGTCCGCTGTCCTCACTCCATGCAAATCACGGTACCCGCATTATCAAAATATTGCATACGCGGTATTCATGGCATCCCGGAAGCTACGCCACTACTTTCAAGAGTGTTCCATAACAGTAGCCTCGGAAGTACCACTCAACGATATTATCAACAACCGCGATGCAATGGGCCGGATTGCAAAATGGGCCATTGAGCTTCTCCCGTTCGATATAACCTATAAGCCACGGCGAGCTATTAAATTGCAAGTTTTGGCCGACTTCGTCGCAGAATGGACGGAGGCCGAGCTCCCTAAAGAGTACGGCACATATTCAAACGGGATCATGCATTTTGACGGCTCCAAAATGTTGGCCGGATTGGGGGCCGGCGTCGTCCTGACGTCCCCCACAGGAGACACAGTTCAATATGTGCTGCAGATCATGTACACGGATTCCAACAATGCAGCCGAATATGAGGCCCTCCTACATGGCCTCCGGATTGCATTATCCATGGGTATCCAACGCCTAGAGGTATGCGAGGATTCAAACCTCGCGATATCCCAAATAAATGGAGACTTCGACGCCAAGGACCCAAAAATGGCAGCTTACCGCAACGCCATCCTAAAAATGTCAGATCGGTTTGAAGGGCTGGAGTTTCACCATATAGCTCGAGAAAACAATCAAGCGGCGGACGCCCTAGCACGCATCGGAGCAAAACGTGATGCAGTCCCCCCCAACATATTTTTGGAAAGATTGTTCAAGCCATCCGTAGCATGGGAGGGGGAACCTGCAAACAACAGCCCGAACCCAGCCGCACCACTCGACGCCGAACAATCTGACACAATTGGAGGCCCTGCCAACGAAATTACACCTTCAGCCCACGTAATAATGGCGGTTATCACCTTGTGGACAGAACCATTCCTAGCCTACCTTATTAGGCAGGAACTCCCGGAGGACCAAAACGAGGCCCGCTGCATAGTGCGGCGATCTAAAGCCTACAGAGTCCATGAGGGAGAGCTTTATAAGTAAAGCACTACCGAAGTCCTTCAAAGGTGCATCTCCGAAGGGGAAGGGTGGAACCTTCTGGCTGGAATTCATGCCGGACTCGGTGGTCACCACGCTGCTGCTTGGTCCCTTGTTAGCAAGGCTTTCCGTACAAGTTTTTACTGGCCGACGGCCCGGGCAGACGCTCAGGACCTAGTCCAACGATGCGCTGGTTGCCAACTTTTTGCCAACCAAAGCCATATGCCACCCACCACACTCCAAACTATACCCATCACCTGGCCTTTTGCGGTCTGGGGGCTTGACATGGTCGGACCCCTTAAAGGTGGAACCCATAAGAAAAAATACTTACTGGTCATGGTGGATAAGTTCACCAAATGGATAGAAGCCAAGACTGTTAAAACGGCCGAATCCGGACCTGTGATAGACTTCATATCCAGGGTTGTACACCGTTATGGCGTCCCCCACAGCATCATAACCGATAACGGTAAAACTTTACCGCCGACGAGGTAAAACTCTGGTGCAAAAGCATGGGCATCAAGCTCGATTATGCTTCTGTCTATCACCCACAAACCAATGGCCAGGTCGAACGTGCAAATGGTCTTATCATGAGCGGCATTAAACCCAGACCAGTGCGGTCCCTCAAGGAATCTAACACGCATTGGGTAGAGGAGCTCGACTCCATGCTATGGGGGCTGCGGACCAAGCCAAATCGCACCACCGGATACACACCATTTTTTATGGTGTACGGCGCAGAAGCAGTTCTGCCCTATGACATAATTCATGACTCACCTAGAGTGCGCATGTACGAAGAAAGAGAAGCCGAGCTCAATCGGTAGGACAACTTGGATGCCTTGGAGGAGGAGCGTGACGTGGCAAAAGCCCGTTCCATATTTTATCAACAGCAGGCCCGAAGATATCAAAGCAGAGAAGTACGGGCCAAAAATTACAATGTTGGCGAACTAGTTCTACGCCTGCCGGATAAGAAAAAGGACAAACTCAAGCCCAAGTGGGAAGGTCCATTCATAATCGACCAAGTCCTGACCAGTGGGGCGTACCGCCTGCGAGATGCGTCGAACAACCGACTCGAGCCGAACCCGTGGAACGCCGCCCGTCTCCGAAGATTCTATGCCTAGCGCCGGACTCTGTGTTCGTCTCCTTCCTCTGTCCATTCCTTGTTGAATTTTTCTGTCTTACATTTCTCTCCTTCCCATTTTTTCTTTTATAGCTCTTAAAGGCACATATAGTGACGCGCCACTCGCGCTCATTAAACCTGGGGGCTTCTTTAACAGAAGCTTATTTATACGGGCTTCACGCCCAACACATGTGTCAAACTTCCGCATGTACCTTTTTCTTCACCATTATATGCATCGATATGACTTAAGTTTCGGCCAAGCTGGGTTGCCTGGCTCCTGTGCTTACCCCTACGTTCCCGATTGTTCGGCTAGGCGGTAAAGGGAGCACCTCTGCGATTGTTACTGCCGGGTCAGCCGGACGTGTACCTCAGACTGGGTGAAGCCGAAAGCTAGCGTTCTTAAGGGAATATTCGGTCGGTGAAACAAAAGATGATCTTTTTTAGTCATTTTATGCGCCCCCAGATGCTTTTTCTGCGTCTCTTCACGCAGTCCGGACATGCACATTAGGGCATGCCTCCCAGCGAAAGGAACCCTTAACAGAACTATTCTCTCTGGAAGATGTTTCTTACTAACCATGTAATATAACATAACTAGTTGGGCACTTGTCTGATAAAGCACTGATGACCCCTACGCCTGGTCTCCACGCATACCCCGGTTCTTATATAACCGCTAGGGTATTCGGACACACTCCGGACCGTCAGGTCCCGAGGTTGAAGCGAAAAGGTCGGCAACGACAAACGATCTACAATCCGGCTAGAAGGCATTACACATGTCAATTCAAAATTACACAGTCATTCTGACTGATTGTATTCCTCTTCTATACCATCTACTTGGCCGTCTAATTTACAGTCCTGCTGGGAATACTTCGTGGCCAACTCTACTTGGCCGTACACTAAGCTTACAGGGATCTCCTTCCCGTCAGGCCCCAGTGGTCCGACCTCAGCCATGTGGTTTGGGTCAGACTTCGTAAAACAGGTCTTCACCATGGTCCAGGCCTCCCTAGCGCCTTGTCGGCAGGCCGATATCTTCCACAACCGGAAGCGCCACCGAGCTCCCTTCAGCTTCTCTGCAAGCTCTCCAAGGCCCTCGGGCACGGAGTGGGCAGGCCATATGGCTTGGGCAATACCTCGCATCGCTTGCTAAATTCGCTCGTGCAGTTGCAAGAGTTCAGGAAGAAGGTCACCCGTAGAATCGGGCATCTCCTCTGCAGGACGACCTGTGAGCATACCTACAGACATTACTCTGTTAGTCGACTTCCTCGCCTAACTCTTTTTTCAAAGTTCATTCAAGCACTTACTAAATATGCCACGTCGAAGCCGCTGATTCTCCTTCGTGGAGTCCGACAGCTGGCCGTGAACATCTTTAAGTTTGACGTCTAGCTTGGTGTTGGCATCCTGAAGATCATTCTTCTCCAGCCTCACCGTTGTCAACATACTCTCACCGGCCTTTAACCGGCGTAAGAGTTGTTGTTTGTCCAGATCTAGTCCGGCGCCATCTGCAATATGATCTGTCAGATTTGCACACACACCACACAATACTAATCTTTCAAAGTGTACCTTACCCGAGGGGGTCTCTTTGGGCTCCCCTGCTACGGCTAGTGCGGCCTCTAGTTGTGCCTTGCACTTTTCCAGCTCCTGGGACAGTACGGTATTCTTCTCTGTAAGAACCTGCATATTAAATGATCCTCAAATCAGTTGCTCGAAACTGCTTCAAGTCTCGGGGGCTACTGGCATATATATATTTAACCAAAATTTGCTTACCCGTATGTCTTTTACATACTGCTCCATGGCTCTAGCTAAACCATTTTGAGCGGCACGGAGGTACGCATCTCCCGAATTAAAGGCATCTAAAGCTTCGTGGGAGAAACAAGCGTCGCGTAGAACTGTCCGGCGACACCTGTGGTTCATGGCACTCTCCACTTCAGAATTTGTGGCAGACAGCCTGTCCTCATCCTTTGTCGGAGGAGCATCTAGTGCGCGCCTTGTGCTCGCCTCCGCTTCCTGGCCTGACGTTGGAACCTGGCTGGTGGAGGCGTGATTGGCAACCTCCCCAGATGTAGTCCGGTGAGGTCTCTTCGTTCTTAAGATAGCACGAACGTTAATATGCCCTGATAGAATAACTCCAGGGAAACAGAGGGTGCGCTATACCTTTGCGCCAGCATCTCAGTCCGGACTACATTCCTTTTTGTCCCACGGGGCCCTGCGGCCCCTCGTTGGCTAGCCGCCGCGGGTTCGGCCTCCTGCCTCAGAAATCTCCCCTGCAAAACACGGTTGTCATCAGAAACACCGGAATATGTGAGAGTGGAATCTCTTTTAAGGGAATGGGACTCCGGTTTCCGTCACCTGGGAGGCCGGGATTAACCCTGGGTAATCCGCCGTAATGGCCACCAAGGTATTGTCCTTACTTAGCTGATAGAACACCCCGTCAATAAGCTCCATCGATATGTCCGGATCCTCTTCGGAGTCTGGATTGAGGGACCGTTCTGGGTCCTCGGGCTGTGGAGGACGGCTGTTTAGATGCTTTACCTCCTGTCGCAGTTCTTGCATTGAAATCATTGGACTACCTATCTAACCGTGGGAGTATAAAACAAACAGGCAAGCGCAATTGTTCACTTACCCAACTTGGAGGATCGTACATACAGAATCCGGCCTGCGGATTAACATGGAGGAATTCCTCCTTTTCTCCCTTGTACAAAGAGGATAAGATCTTTACTAAGGCGGCGGCTGAGGCTGGCCCCTTACGACCGTAACAGGTGGCGTCATCCTCCCCATTGAAATCCCACATGGGGTGGCCTCTATATTGAAGCGGCTGCACCCCCCGCATAATGCATGCGGCCATGACTCCAATCATGATTAGTCTGGAATGAGCCAACAGTCTTATTCGGCCCATCAGGTAAAGGACGTCTCTGTCGCTCTCTCTCTCTAAGAGCTCCGTGGACGCTAGCTCAAGCGTTTCTTCAATGGGGCATTGTTGAACTCTGGGAGACCGACCCGGATAGGTTTCGGTAGCGGGACGTCATCTATGTAAAACCATTCCGAAGGCCAGTCCTCAGACGCCTTCTTTGGGGTTCCGGATAGGTATCCGGTCCCGGCGATGCGCCATACTTTGGCTCCGCCCACTTGATAGATAGACCCCTCTTGAGAACGGGTCACCAGGCAGAATAACCTCTTCCACAACGTGAAATGAGCCTCAATGCCTAAAAATAGCTCGCAAAGGGCAACGAAACCCACGATGTGTAATACGGAGGCGGGCGTGAGATTGTGTAGCTAGAGACCGTAAAACTTCAAAAGCCTGCGGAGAAATGGATGAATTGGAAATCCCAGTCCCCTTATTAGATAGGGGACGAGGCACACCCGCTCTCCTTTAGAAGGATTGGGGGTGCTCTTCGCTTGTTTTCAGCCATTGTAGGTGGCGAGACTGAATCGGACCGGGACCATGTATGCCGAGGGAAGAAATCCCTTGGCCTGAAGCGACACTAACTCGCTCTGCGGGATGGTGCAACTCTACCAGTCCCCGGGTTTGGGAACAGAGGGGCGAGGGGAGGAGCTGCGACGGCTGGACATGTTGGAATGGACCTTTGCTGGAAGTGCTCTGATGATAACTCGCGGAGAGGAGAAGATGTGGTTTGAACCTGAATTCCCATCCAGTTAAATAGGCGGCTCGTTTATATGGCTAGGGGTGTGGATGTAAAAACGCCCCAGCTTTTCGCATTTGTTTGACATGTGGAAGACGGCCATTATTGGGCGTAGAAGCCAAGGAGCGCAACATTTACAAGAAACCGGACTTTATTCAACAGGTACACGGAATTTGGAGGAGAACCCGTCTTGCAATGTCGAAGACAATCTGCGCGCCGGACTCATCGTCATTGAAGCCTGGTTCCGGGGCTACTGAGGGAGTCCTGGATTAGGGGGTGTTCGGGTAGCCGGACTATACCTTCAGCCGGACTCCTGGACTATGAAGATACAAGATTAGCGCATGTAGACCCATTTATCCGACGGCCCGAGGCCCACCGATTACAGGCCCATCTATCGATGGCCCGTAGGAGACCCATGGATCCTACGGCCCGTATATGGCCCATGGTAGTTGCGGCCACTAGCAAACCAGGGAAAAAGAAGACTAGGAAATAAATAAGGCCGAAACTAATGCTAGGCTATTAAGGCGATTGCACAGATTACATCCACTCGGCATCAAAGATCGCCACCAGTGCAAATATAGGGAACACCCTACACTATACAAAAATGGCTTGCTGTTTTCTTCAGGCGGTGGCTGCACGTTAAGAATAAATTTTGTATCGCACCAAAACAAATCACAACTATATAACAAAAGGAAGGTTGGCATAAAACGTAACAGTCTAGCAGATAAATGCTCCACTAGAAGTTCAGAAGCTCAGTTCATTTGACCTGACTGTTACGTTTTGATGCTGTATTGTCCGATGGAGCACCATAACCCTCGCCTTCATTTCACTACAAGAAACTGTTAATACGTGACGGATTTCTAGTGACGTTCTCAGATATTGTCACCAATGATGACAGTTTCTCTTATCCGTCATGGAAAGCATCATGGATTAGCAGGATGTGACTGCAGCCCCTTGCTAGTGCTTAGTCTTCTCTTTTTTAATACATCATTCGGACCGTCCCCGATGGTTGCTACTGACGTGTCCCATGTGACTCTTTATTTGTCCCACCTGTCAGTTGGTGTAGCCAATGATTTATATTAAAACTAAAATAGAATGCACGAAATTTCCAGAGAGCGCGCGGACATGTAAAATTTTAAGTCGCCCATGCGAGCCGGTGGCAAATTTTTTGACCCACACTACTTAAGCCCATGATCCACACCCATCTAACCCTAATCCGCTTTCTCTCCTCCGTTCCCTCCGCCGCCACAGCTGCCCGTGTCTGATTTCGGCGATTGAAGCGGCTATCGCCGGCGCGGAGCACCCCACTGAGCTCGCCTCGCTCGGGTCCATCCTCCCCTCCGCAAGATTTCCCCCTCCAACACACCAAAAATCTAGTCCCGTGCTAGGGTTTTCTACTCCGGCACACCCTTCATGGTCGGCGCATCTCTGGCGGCCTCTGGCAGCTCTTATTCGTCGTCTACGGCGCCCGCAGTTGTCGGTCCACCTCGAGTAGGTCGGCGCGGAGGATCTCCTCCCGCGGATTCCATGGACACGGCGCACCCTGCAGTTGCCGGTCCGGGACGAGGGCGGGCACAGTGAGACTTGTCCTGCTCGACTATGATGCCGGTGAAAGCCAGTGCTCCTAATGGTCGACCTCTAAGGAGGAGCGCCAGTACAACATCAGCACGCCCTGCGGCTAAACCCCCCTTCTCCACCCATCTAGTGGCGTACAGGATGTCAGCAAGTCCAACACCCCCTTAGCCCTGCGGCCCTGCCTCCTGTCCTCTAGCTCCAACGATTTTTATTTACCGTTAAGGTACATGAATCTCTCGTGGAAATATTCTGATATTTATGAACTGACTTGGTTCTTGGGCACGAGGAGTTAGTGCAGAATCAATATCAGAACCATCAGAAGTTCAGGATTGGATGTGGTGTTATTTTGTTCCAGTTTCTAGACAGAGCCATATATGTACGTATATCTATGTTATATGCAATATGCTGGTACATATATCTATGTTATATGCAGTATGCTGGTATGTTCAAATCATCGTTCCAATCCATATATAGCACATTGAAAATGTATTACAGGCATCGACAGTATTCCATCTCAATGCAAGCACAATGTCTCTCCCTTTGTCAGCTTGACAAACTGCACTTTTCCGTATCTCTGCTGCTTAGAGTTCTAAGAAGCTTGATTTTTGTGTAAAAAATTAATTCTTTGTGGTTTTATCCAAAATTTACATCTCTTGAAAAGCTTAGCATATATAAGAATAGGAGTTTTATGTTACTTCCATGTTTACATCCTGAATACCATGGTTTTGAACATTTTTTAGTTGTATTTGGTAGTGCAAGGTTAGTTGTCCTCCTATAAAGCTGATGAGCTGTTTATTGTGCACGAACTCTTTCTGGTGAACATTAGGTGAAAAATGACAAAGCAAGAACAGATCCATGAATTGAGTTACTTATTCCATGTATTCGGGCCTATTTTTTATCTTTTTTAGAACAAGATAGTGCATTCATGTACCAGCTACATGGCAAAATGTTGTGCTGTAGTTTCTGGATAAATGGTGCTTAGGTGGTGTATAGTCAGTTCCCTTCACTCTCCCTCTCCCAGTTTTACAGTCTTTCCCCATCTTTTTATTTCGAATTGAGACATTTATGTCCGTTTTCTATTCATTTGCTACATAACAGTCGAAGGTAGGAGTCGAAGGTAGCAGTTTGTGGTTCTGTGATTGTAGTTGTATATGATGATTTGCACCATGTGTTTTCTTAAACTGTAGAAACTCTCTTACAAAAACTGTGTATATAGGAGCGGCACAACTCAACTAAATTGTTCATTTAGATGCCTAGTAGAGAGATAATAGGGTCCCAACAGCAATACAATATAGTTTGAGTTGTTTTTAAGATAACTGGGACACCAGTTGGTAGGTTATGATAACCGTCGCTTAGAGGCTGATTATTTTACTAATAGTTATTGCTCATCCAGAAGGGGAGCATGACTCCACCAATGGACATGCACCTTTCCGTCGTTGAAATTTAAACGCTCAACATTCTTGTATTTTTCATGTATGTCATAGTGGAGTCAAATATGGCCTCTTTTCTTAGGACATTATATCTTCGGATTTTGGTACATTCCTTGAATTTTTGCATCCCAATCTCTCAGTAATACTCCTTCATTATATTTCTAAATGTATTTTGTTTGTTCTAGAATAAATCATATACTGCATTTTGCATCATTTATATGCGCTGGTTCTGATCATATCTCCACTTTTGTCCTATATGTTTTGCGAAATGGAGTAATTAACTTGAATTGTTAATGCGATTCACATCTTTGGCATGTACAGTTCATATAGCTAATGCCTCCCTACAAATGACTTTGACCCCACTACAACTGTTCAAAGTTTGCATGCATAGTGTTTCTGTTGGGTTCACTTCATATAGGAGCAAAATCTGAGAAGTTGTTGCGTTCAGGTTTATGTGAGTTCTTGGTATGGCTCCACTTCGACGTTGTTTAGTTGTAATATCACGCCTTTGAACGACTTTTTCATAATACTTCTGTTGTTATGCAACCTTAGCTGGGCTGCATTTCTTATCTGAGTTGTAGTGGAACTTTTTATGTCAAATAAGCACAACGGAGTTTAGTTCTTTTCTCCCTACCAACTCTATTGATCTATTACAGTTCATCATTACTTTTTGTTGTCGCTGGTTCTTTCTTTTCACATGTTTGATTAAGTTTGTTGCACTAGTTTGCATCCTAGGAGTGAAAAAATATTGTGATAATGTGTAAGATATTTCTAGTTTTCCGTACTAGCTATTATATTTTGTAATGTGACGTAATTTTCATAATGTGGCAGATATTGGTTTATGGGAGCAGTTTCAACCACAACGACATGCATTTTGATGACTTCGGTGTGCAGCCAGAAACATGGGATCACCCATAGTTGTTGTTTGATGAGAGTTGGCCTTGCTCATTTGGGCGGTACTGGCTGGAGAGTAGCATAGTGTTCTTTGAGACGTGCTTGTAAAATTAGTGTTTTCTGGTTCTTCTTTTTGCTCCTGTACTAATATATTTTTGGTCTATATTTGTAATTTTTTTGTGAAATGAGCATATATTTTTCGCCAAACTCTTAATAGCCTAAAATTTCCATGGACCAAGAGAAATGATTGATGGGCTGATGTCTTTGGACTGAAATTCATGGGCCTTACCCAAAATTATTATGGGTTGTCCCTGTTGGACACCGAGCTGAAATATAGTGGGCCAAAATTTAGATGGGCTGATTACTATATAGGCTGCCATGTCATATCCATGTCAGATGATGATGTGGCAGGCAAATTGACGCCGTTATGAGTATGTCAGTTAGGTGCCATCCATGACAGTAAAGAACCGTCATGGTTCATGACGGTTTTGGATGATCCGTCATAGAGTGTGCACTGGTTAAATTATGATGCGATATACATGACGGATTTTAAATCCATCACGTATGCCCTTCTACAACAGTTTTGCACATGCCTGTGACGGACTTAATCTGTCATGGATTAACAGAATTCTTGTAGTGTTTCCCCTAGGCTCCTGAACAACATAGCAAATGTCAGATAGTCTGGTTTCAAAACCATGCATATCTTGACGACATTGAGCAATGTTTCTTCTTGTTTCACAAAGGGTCTCTGTTAGGGAATGGACTTGTGTCTGGAGCGCAGATACAACATTGCTTTGAGCTTGCATATCTTGATCATGAGGCAGTTTGGAAGATGCTTTTGGCACTGTTAGTGGACAGGTACTGACCCACTGTAGCAAGAGCTGACATTGCGGTTATAGTTGCCTCGCCACCTTCAGAAGGTGGCGGTTCCATCATTTTTTCCATAGCTCGCTGAAAAGTTGAGGTTTTACATTAGTAGTACCAGAACAGAAGATATTAAGGAGGCAGCAAAACCAAACAAAATAGCTTTGGTCTATATACAGAACTTATTCTGGTGAACCCATGTAAAATATTAGTTGTATTTTATTGCAAGGTACATAATAAAACCAGGTTCCAAACATATTACCATGTACCATCGCTAATGTATTGTCTATTTCTTCACATTGTATTGAGGGCTAAGGATAAAGAGACGAAGTTTATAATACGGTAAGCATAGTATGACGTCATTCATATCACAAAACAACTGAGAACAGACAAACAGACAATTGTAACGTTGCGTGGGCAAGTCCAGCATGGAACTAGATTACGGGTCAAGATCAAAGGAACATCACTCCTCTCTTTTAAACCTTGTAAGGTGCAATGATACGCTAAGACAATTGTGTATAAAATTGAAAAGAGTAATACACATTGGCTGCAAACCATGCAGTTCAAGGCACAAGTCAGAGTAACTAGTAGTTAAAAGGCATGAGGATTAAGGACTTACAACAGCGGCTTTGACTGGTGTAGCCATGCCCTTCTTCTTGCTGGTGTGACAGTCCTTGAAGATTTCCACTGCATTTGGTTAAGGTACTTTTTGGTCCTTGTAGGCTTTCCTCTGCATTTGGAACAAGTCAATATAGATCTGATAATATGGTACATCGAAAAGAGTGAAATAGTAGCTGATTACAAGAGCCTCGCAGTGTGCAATATAGCTACGAGATCCTGTTGTCTGTTGGAATTTCACTTTCATACGGTTGGCCTTATTCTTTGAACAGTTCACCTACAAGAAGATAGATTTGTGTGGCACATGCATAAATAGGACTTCAACATGTGATCTGATGACATATATATAATGTACCTGATACTTTGGATCGGACCAGTGTTTAACGAGGCCTCTCCAGTCTTCATCAGATATATTATCCACTGGAGATGTTTGGGCATGTTCACTATTAGCCTTGCCTTCAAAGTGAGTTTTCCTCAAGTTATACCGATATTGTCGCAGAGCAGACTTCAAAACATGGGTGGAAGCTTGCCTGGTTCCATCATCTTGGCTATCCAACTTGAACCGCATCTGTTGAAAATTATGGGAGTCTCATTATCAGCAACCTAGAAAGTATTGGACAGACCAAGACGATATTACTAGTTTCCATACATAACCATACTTATAGATGAATGGTCGAGGAAGATGTTGAACTGGGTTTCTTCTTTGTCATTCCTGTACTGAATCCATGTTGGGAGGATACGTACATGACAGCTACCAGCAACCGCTGCCTCTAATACTAACTTGGCTGACTCTGTAGCATCACGTGGCCTTTTTAAACCTGCCTCAAAACGGATCTCCATTCTTCCTCCTCTTGATTTAGTTAACCTATCGAGCATTATCCCTGATGTTTGTTTCCTCTTGCACCTAGGTGCTAGTCCAACAACAAACATAGGAAGTGTTAGTGTACATCAAACTATGAGACTACATGTAAAGAAGCATGCAACTGTAACTTGACTCCAGCAACTACCTTCTTGCTGTTGAAGCTCACAAGGTTCATCTGATATTGCCAACTCGTCTTGTGTCAAGAGTGCTTGGGAAGTAGTGTGAGGTGGCAAGGGAGCTTGGGAACGTGCTGCTAGCTCAGTTGACGCACGAGTATGTTGTGCAGCTGGTAGTACTGTGGTAGGTGTTGCAAGAACTAGGGTTGTCTCTGCTTGTTTGGTGGCAGCTATTTGTTTCTGTTTGTCTTTTTTTGCAACTCGTGCAGCATGGGATGCCGTGTTTGTAGAATTTTCTGCTGAACTTTGACCTTCTATTGCACCATCAGTACTAGTAGAATCTGCAGGATTCATCCGCTTCTCATTCCCTGCCATTCTGTGTTTCTTCCTCTTTCTCTTGCCATGTTAAGTCAAGCCGACAAGAAAAACAAATAATAATTTAGTTCTTTAGAACAAATTGATGCGTGATACAGATGAACTAAACTTTGATGTTAGACAACCACATGATAGGGGGATGTAATTTGTATGAAAAACATGACAGAAGAGATAACCAGAACTATGATGTGTAAAATAAGAAGAAGACATTTCACCAAATTAGAAGCAATTCAATGGAAGGTAGACACCATATCAAAGATGCTACAAATATCGCTCTGCCAAGTTAAGAGTGTCTCATCATAAATGGCGTTTAAACAAATGTGAAGCAGTACAAGAAATAAATCATATGCAAGATGCAAACAACATCACACTACCATGTTAGAGGTCTCTCGTCATTAGTGCCATTGCATATTCACAGCTTATGATGTGTAAACTAAGGAGAAGGCATTTCAACAAATTAGAAGCAATGAAAGCTAGACACCATATGAAAGATGCAACGAATATCACTCTACCAAGTTAAAATTGTCTCGCCATAAGTGCCATTTCAACAAATTAGTAATACAAGCTAGACAAGAATGTGAGATGTAACCTATATCACATTCCAAAGTCAAACGTATCTTATGATAAGTGATTGTTGTAGGTTACACAACAGTAGTAATTTGATGTAAGAACATGGTGTGATAGACAGATATTGTATGTTTTAGAAATAGGAACACGTGTCTTATTCAAGTATAATGTGTAAAGTAAGCAAATGGAATTCAACAAAATTAGAAGCAATACAAGCTAGACATCACACATAACATGCAACCACATATAACAGTGCCAAGTTAGAGGGACCACCGGTGATGCTGCACTAGGGGAGACGTGCTCATCATAAACACAGCTTTGTTGAGTGTCTATGCATGTGTTGTCTTGGAAATCATCTTGGGGGTGCGGAGGAGTAGAAACTGTAGAGGCCCTCCGTTCGAAAAGAGCACCTTTATCTGCTGCCTTGCTAACTTCCTTCCGCTTTATTGATTTTGAATTGTCAAGTAAACCCGACAAGAAAAAGGCAAAAAATATCTCTCTTCAGAACTCATTCATGCACGATACTGACAATCACTACTTTGATGTAAGGCAAACACATGATACCAGGATGGAATACGTACGAAAAACAGGACGGCATGGCATGTTCACAATTGTTTGTGTAAACTAAGCAAAACCATTCCAGCAAATAAGAAGCAATGCAAGCTAGAGACCACATGAAAGATGCAACCAATATGACTCTGCCAAGTTAAAAGCATCCCACCATAAATGGAATTTCAACAAATTAGAACCAGTGCATGCTATAAATCATATGAAAGATGGAACTAATATCGCACAGCATATACTAAAGGTGTCTCGTCATGTTGATTGATGCGGGATACAAAAAAACAATAGTTTTATGTAAGGACATGCTTAATAGACAGATGTACTATGTACTAAATAGAGGAAGGCATGTCACATTAAAAGGTATAATGTATAAGCTAAGCAGACTAGCACATGCAGTTTAACCAGATTGGAAGAATTACAATCTAGACACCATATGCAACATGCAACCACATATCACGTTGCCAAGTTAGAGGAAGCACCTGCGATGCTAGTGTAGGGGAAATGTTGTAATCAACTAGAGAGCTACGTTCACTATCTTCATCTAGCATTTCTGTTTCTTGAGAATCATGTCGGGAGGCTGACGCTGCATTCTTTAAATGAGGAGTAATACCCTTGCCTGCCTGCCTGCCTCGTCATAAGTGATTGATGAGGGATACACAAGAACATTAGTTTGATGTAAGAACATGGTTAATACACAGATGTACTAGTATGTACCAAAAACAGAAAGGCATGTCATATTCAAAGGTATAATGTGTAAGCTAAGAAGATGCAATTTAACCAAATTGGAAGCAATACAAGCTAGACATCCGGCTGGAGTGGTGAGCATGATCATCTAGGACTTGAGAGCCTGGTGGGAGGTGGGCTGCTTCGCCACCATCGCATCTTTCTAGTTGGCTTCCAGGTGATGCCTATCATTGCTGGGCTTGTCACTAGCTCGGCCAGTGCCCTGAATAGCTATTTGTCTTCTGGTGCTCACGGGATGGTGGTTCATGTAAAAAAATATCTTTCCTTATCTTACCGACTTCGGCCTTTCGAATACAAGCAAGACACCATATGGAACATGCAACCACATATGACACCGCGAAGATAAAGCAAGAACCTAGGATGGTGGTTCATTGCGAGCGAGGTCATCAACTCCAGGGCTACGTTCCCCGTCTCCATCTGCTGACACTACACCCTTTAAAGCATTGAAACATGTCTTGCCTAGCCGCACACCAAACTGGAGCGACTTCTCTCTTTTCTTTTTGGCTTCTCTCATGGCAGTAGAGTCTGAAATACCCTTGCATAAAAACACAAAAGTGAGAGTAAGGGTGAAGTGTGTGCAGAACTAGTGCACTGTAAAAGTAGCAGATAGCAGGTGGCTGAAAAATAAATGACAGGAGACATATGATAGCTCTACAACATTTCATGGGAAACAAAATTAGATTCTACTTTGTATGATTTTGTAATATATGAGCACAGGAAATGCAGGTACTCCTCCAGCACACCACCACATGTGGTCATATCTAAGATAACAGTGGACTGGAAATAAATAGGTCAGTCGATATTTGTAATGAACTGTCCGATCTATAAGGAACGGACAGATGGCCTTCGTCTACCTCCCGCCAGTCACTGTTGACGATCTTTCTCGAACCGCCAGCGACCATCGGCCCAGACCCCTATCTCCGCCGCCCCGCCCTCCCATCGACCTCACACCACCGCCGTGCTTGGCAGCGCCCCCAGGCCATCCCTTTAATCCCGGCCGACCTCCAGATCGGGTGCCAGTAGCTCTAGGCCGCACACGCCCCTAAGATAAACACCAAGGCGCTGCTTCCCCGGCGTAATAGGCGTACTATCGCCTGTTACGCCGGGGAATGCTTCCGTTAATTGGAAATCAAGTGGCCAGAAATTGAAATTCAGGGTGGCGACGGACCTCTAGCTAAGGTGAAATAGTATATGAGGAGAAACCTTGTGCATCGCGAGTTACTCGGAACATCTAGTACCAAGAAGAAGCGGTCAAATAGTGTCTTCTCTGGGATGAATACCGTGCAAGCAGAGACATAAGATTTGCATGAATAAGGGAAGAGGAGTACCTTTTTCGGTTGCCGGTGTGGTCACCTCCACAAGTCGAGCCGATTTTCTTCTTTTTACCGGGGAAACCGATGTTCTGGAGGGTGCAGGCTTGGATGAACCCATGGCCAAATTGTTGACTGTGTTGCCGTGGCCGTATGTCGGCGGAGGGGAAGCAGATCCGAGGCGGGGAAGGACGGCGTAGCAGGAACAACCCCGGTGCGGTGGAGGGTGGCGAAGTTGGAGCGGCAGCGGTGAGGCACAGGACGGCGTGGTTGAACTGGCTTGGGTACGGACGGCTCAGCCTCGGCTTCAACTACTAGCCGTGGAGGGCGTTGCGGTTGAGGTTGCGGTGGACGACGACGTCGGGGTATCGGCTCTGGCGTGATGGAGGAGGGCGGCAGCTGATGGGTGGGATGGGGTGGCGGACGGAGGACGAGGGGGTTTCGCGGCTGGTGGAGAGGTTGTTTTGGCGCCCACGGAGTACGAATGGGGAATCGGACAGGTGGGGGGGGACCATGTTTCGGTCTGGGACGCGCTTGTTTTTGGCTTTTATGAACAAAAATGGGACGCGCTTGTTTGAACTTTGGGGAAAGTACAAACTGTGCCCCCCTCTTAAATTTCGGACCTACTGCGGGTCGGGGGTAGGATGGTAATCCCAAGTGTCCCAAATAGTGGGCGGGAGCGATTTCGGCCGCGCGCATGTGTGCTTAGGCAGCCATTGTGTATGAATGTTTTTCGGATGCGGTTGCGTGGCGTCTAGATGAAGCTACAAACCTACCCCGGTTTAGACCTTTGGACGTTGGGCCGGTAGGTTTCACTGGTCGGAGTTATTAGAAAAGTAATTTCCTTGTACTACCAAACATTGGTCTCACGTGGTTTCGGGCGAGTAGAGGCTCTTTTGGCGCTTCATTCGAAATTTTGAAACACAAGCATTCACGTTTAGAGTACTCTTGAACAATGAGGATCGACCTAAATATACATCGTTATATTTGACCTTGTATGTTTGAAAACCTCATTAAATTATCCGCTTCTTTTTGAAATTTTGACACATGAAAATCCTATAACTACGATTATTTTGGAATGGAGGAGCTAAATTTGAATCTATTTTGTACATGACTACATATGCTATTATGTACAAAATCAGAGCAAAGATTGGTGCCCCCATAATTTAGGTATGGTTTACAAATTCCATCATATCAAATTCAAATAATTGAATGGACTTAATGTTGAATTCGATTTTTTTAATCCACCTTAAGTTGAATTCAAATGTGTGCTAGTTCATAGGTAGTAGCTATTTATAATGTCCATTGTGTAACTTTCGTATGTATAATGTGCTTTACACACACAACATGAACTATACTCACGTTTATATTTGATTGCTAAAGCGATGCATTGTCTGGAGTTCAAAATTCTAACTATGTGGATCAATTGTGTCGAATAATAACATAGACATGCTCAAATTCGATAGAATCTAGATGCCTGATGGATCAATGACCGCTCCTTACGCGAATTACAAATATCATGATCCCATCCTAATATTTGGATACAATTTATATCTTTAATCAATGTGTAGAGCAGTCTTTTACGTGTAGTTTCACTCTCCATCGGTGGTCTCTCACACATGCTCACACACTTTCTCCTGAGGTGTCTTTCTCGCACACATGCTCAAGATATAACCCTCCCTCCCTCTCGTAACCATTTACAACTGTTTTCACTAACCTTTATCACAAGAACTCTTCATCTCGCAAACATACACACGCACAATCCTCATCGACCCTTTCTATATACATGGACCTGCCTACGTGTCTCATGTACGCACATTATCTTTACGCCTATCTCTCACGCATTGTCTCACACCTCTCTTCCTAATCGACGAGTATGATTCTAGTAGAGCATTCTGTAGGCTGCCCCTTAAAGTTAGGTTGGATGAATAGTAATATCAGAGATAAAGGGGTTACCTTAGTCCGAGAACCTAGGGTTACAAATCCTAGCTGGCTTTGTCAGTCGACACAGAGTCCTTCACAATTCTGCTATCTTTTTGTTGTATGACTAGTCATCCATGGGTCCTCCTAAATGCATCACGGGCCGACCAATGTGGCGCAGGACGGAACAGAACGAAGGGCCTCGCCTCGACGCACCAGACCTCATGCGGTGACACACCCTCTGCCCCCACATCTCATTATCTTCTCACACCCACACAAACGAACAAAAACACCACACACACAGAAAATTTCTCCTGGTGCATCTATTCCCTCCCCCTTGCATATACACACTCAAGGGAATGCAATCTCTTGTCGTGATGTCATATTCGTCTCTCTCTCTAGAGCACTCTCATTTCTCGTGCTATCTCTCCAACGCCCCCCCCCTCGTCGGCCCCTCTATCCATGCCTCTCTCGAATACGTAATACACACACATACCTCTCTAGGCCCCGCCAAATGCATCAACTACACATTCACACATGCTACATCACGTACCCCATTGATCTAAAAAGCCCTCTCTTCACGTTTATTTCGCATACAACATTCCTTTTGAATAAAGTGTGGCCAAAAAATTATTTTAGAGTTTCTACATATATACAACATTACAAAGTTATATGGAGGAGTACGCACGCTAATTTGCATTGCATGGTGCCCACAATGATATTTATTCCGCACTGTGAATTTGTATATTTTTATACTATATACAAAGTTAGTCATAATAAAGAGAAACGAAGAGCATCTCTCTCGCCATTGCATACCCCCCTGTACGCCCCTTCCACGTATGCACACAAAACTATCTCCAGGTCCTCTAAAAGTAAGCCCCCAGTAAATTCACGCATGTTTCATCTTTCTCTCACGATATATGCAATGACGATCATTGTATTTGAAGTGAAAGCACGATACGTACATTGGACTTCAGAATCCACTCATTACGGTCACCATTTACGTTTAGTGGTTATTATGCAGTCACGAGCTCACCGTACAACTCTGTATTTGCTCATGACATGACTAGTTGACCAGTTAAACGCTCCACGTGGCACCTCTAGTGTTGCATCACATTATCTCACTACCATCGTGCCCACCTTTCGACTTGTATCTACTCTACATCTACACTCTTATAAAATACATAAAATACACTCTTATAAAAACAGAGTTGGTGATGATGGTGTGCCTGCCATCCTGCAATATAGGCCGTCCGATTTATATCTGACGGATACGAAAGAAACTATGGCAATTCTGCAAAAAGGTACCCACACACCTCTCCACATTTGCAAATAAGGCCTTCCCTCGTTCATCCTTTTCTCTGACAAGATAAACAAGTCATACAAATGCATCTTGATGTTACATGCAATGCACGGGCATCTTGCTAGTAAGAATGAAAACAAACGGCAAAAAAATATTTGGACAGTGGTTCGAAGTCATGACCGTGGGCACAGCGGACAGGGTGGCCTTGTATTGGTATGCTGAGCCGACTATTTTAGCACACAGGAGCTGGTGTGGTGATTATACACACACGCGCGCATGCACACGAACTGCATCCACGCAACACTCACACAAACACATGCACCCACACACGCACGCAACACTCACACGTACACACGCAACCACGCACGCACACACGCTACACTCACACGCACACACGCATGCATGCATGCACACACCAGTACACCACACGACCAACACACACTCTCACACTCAAGTGCTCAACCTACATGTGCATGCGCACACATCAGGCCCTGACAGACACATACACAACCAGGTGATTCCCGCACACGGGTTGGAGCCTTGTCGCACCTGCGTAAATTTGTGTTTATCTGACCCTTTGCCTATGCGAACTGACCGGTGGGACCCACAACGAACGTGGTCAATTTAACTAGTTAACATGGTGCAACGCAGACTATTTGGCCGGTCAACAGAGTGCAATCCGATGCTGAGCTGTGAGCAAGTGACCGTATAATCACCGCAAAACATATATAGTGACCATAATCAGATTATTCTGAAGTTCGGTGACCGTATTATGCTTTTCTCTCTGTAGGCCCTCCAAAACTACATCTCTACATGTTCTCGCATGTTACATCTAACAACTTTGCAATACAACACTACTACTACACTCTAACATAATAAATCATATGTGTTTTTAGCTTTACTAGATATCATATTGTTACTTATAATTATTCACTTTGCATACATTAAAATTGCCTTTGAAATGTATGGCCAGTATCATCTACCGCACGGGAAAAATCCCGCCCTTTCCTATTTAATCGGGTTTGTATCGATGGATCGTGCGATACAGTACAAGTGACAGTTCACTGGGCTGTCGTGTCGTCTACTCCTCCATTGTAAGAGTGGACCACTCGCTTTCATAAGTCTTCTAGTCCCTTTCGCCGACATGTGGGACATCAAGCTACCGGGTCCACATGCCATACCGGAATACAATGCAGAGCAGCCGGGCTGAAGCACCCCAGTCATGACGCCGGCGTAGTATTGAGCAATGAGGCGTCAAATCACAAAGTTGCACCTTTCCCGCAGTTATGTTGGAGGGATGAAGCAACCATCATTTCACTTGTTGCAGAATCCGCTTCTCCCTCATCTTCTTCAACTTAACCACGTGTTGCTTCTGTCGTTGTTCTGCCTCATGTGGGATGCGGATCGGCTTGGTAAAGCATTGACACGTGGGACCCCATGTTAGCAAACCGCCAGGACAACGTCCTCCGAAAATAAGAAGCCTAATCCTAGACTTACAAAGGGCTACGTAGCTGCTAGGTATACTTTCCATCTCATCTATATATGCCCCCTGATTTTCAGGTGGGGTGGGCCTAATCCTCTCCTTTAATCCAATCAAATAGTCCCACATCACATCAGTTCGTAACTTTATGTAGACCATTACGTGGATGTAGCATTGCTCAAATAAGAAACCTCCCCTGCCATCCGCGCGGCAAAATCACCTCCTTTTTACCAATCTCGATTCTATAATTTTTTAGATCATTATAATTGAGATTCGTATAGATAGCACACAGGAGCAAAACCAAGTGGTACAGTTAAGGGCATCCACAATGTGTAGCCAAATGTGAAAATAGCTTTTGGCATCGTGGGAACAATTGTGGACGGTGTTGCCAAAGCCAAAAAGATGGAACCAAAGCTCCCTGATTGATTGATTGATTGAAGGAATAGAAAAATGCAACGTCTCTCCTCTTTCTCCCATGCTTGGATGCATGTAGTACAGTATAGAGCACAGAGTCTACTCCGCTGTCCCTTCTATCACAAATCACAAACCAGTGAGGCGTCAAATCACAAAAGCATGGACGAAGCAACCATCATTTCACTCTTCGCTGCCTCCGCTTCTCCATCATCTTCTTCGAGAAGCCATCTCACCGCATTAGTTATAGTAGTACTAGTAAAGGACTTCCTGGATGCAAATAAGGCGGTTGTCTCGGCTTGCAGGTGGCACTTGCGAACGACTTACCATGGTCTCCCTCAATGGTGTTCTCCGTCGAACGCACTCCGCCAAACCACCAAAAAAAATATCGCCGACGTCATCGCAATGGGGAAGGAAGTCAAATATATTTACTACCTCCATTTTTTTGTACACAAGGCCAGTATATCAAAATTACAATTTGCAAAGGGCCACTAACACTAATCGAGGCAAAATTGATGGGGTTAGCAGACAAGGACATTAATATCCCCTGCATGCATGCGGAAGTGAGAAGGTTGGTTTGCATGGTGCTGCATTAATCGAGCGATGAGGAGTGAGATGGTTAGTTGTTTGGTCTTTGGATAAAAAAATACGCATTAATTGACACGTGAAACGAGGATTTGTATCGATTAAATCCCGCGAAGGAAAACCCAGCCTTTCTTTTTTAACACTAGTACTCCTAGTACGTACGTACTTATCCTATTTGGGTCTAGGCCTTGCATTGCCAAACTTCGCCACACATTTTTTCCAAGCTTGCCTGAAGTTTTCAAAATTAGAAGGAGGTACACTTGCGCACGGCTATCGCGGTCGCACCGCACCCTCATACGGTCGCTCCTGCATGCCGTGGTCGCACCGCACCCTCACTGTGGCTCCAGAGAACTCAGGGATTGGCCCGCCGCAAAGCGAGCTTGGGAACGGAGGTCTATGGCACTGACCGCCGCCGCGATTTCTGCGCGGCGCTCCGGCTTCTGCATCTTGTAGTAAGTGATCCTGCGGCGCACCATGGCTTTCCGGCGAACTAGGGGACGCTTGATGCGGGCTAGGGGATCGAAAGGTGGGAGAATGGGCTGGAGATTTGGTGTGGTTTTAGGGCAGTGGCTGGCGTAAGCCGAGCAGCAAAGGTTCTGGTGTGAATAGTGGTTCTGGTGACGACCGGTCAATCGATTTTGACTGTACATCGCTCTTGTCGCGTTCACATTGCAGCCCGGCACGCTGGACCCTCCACGTCGCTCACCGAATGAAACGCGCTTCGTCTTGCATTTTTGCTCGCTTGTGGGACCATAGTTGAGAGCAAACCGACGTCCCTCCCCCTCCCCTGCCCGCGTCATTTATTATACCACCACTCCCTCCATTTTATGCGGAGTAAATAAAAACAGAGGGAGTATACTACGGATGAGGACCCCTGACATGGCCGAACCCATTGAGTAACTGACATGCGGGGCCTAGCAAGCATGGGGTCCGCCAGTAAGTGACCGAAAGGGAGGGTAAGGCAGGGATACCTACGTCAGAGGATCCACTTCCACTATACTACTTTGACCAAATGTTAGAGTAATAATATATGACATGCAACTTACACAAACGTTAGAGTAATAATATATGACATGCAACTTACACAAAGCATACAGGGTGTAATGCGTTTTTCAAGGCTAACTTTGACCAAATGTTAGAGTAATAATATAGGACATGCAACTTACACAAAGCATACGGTCAAATTCGTATGTGAAAGGAGTTTCCAATGATATAATTTTCACATTATACATCTCATGTACTATTAATCTTGTCAATAGTCAAATTGGAAACCATCTCGAGTACAAATCTAGGAGTACGTACGAATCGAACAATATTGATTGGGTGTTGTTGAATGTTGATACCTTTTTGATCAAAGTAGATATACTTTGACTACACATAAAACTTATATGTAAACTAAAAAGGATAGGAGGGAGTATGTTGTACGTTAAAAAACGAAACGGACATTGAATATCCTTTATATATGATTTGCGGATGCTATGATCACCGGTTCAAATTTTTGAATCCTCCTTAGGTATCACGTGCCCCCACTCGTTCCCTCTCGATTTCATCTCGGGGTCTGGAGATCTATTGAAAGAGGACTAGGGTGGGTACATGCGAATGATACTCGGCGGAATGTTCAAATGAGGCATGCGGGAGGATGGACTCGACTGGAGGGCGACATGATCGATGGAGAACAGGGTTGGAGAGGAATGAGAAATAAGAAAACGCCACATGATTATACTTGAACGGCTCAAATAAACAATAAGTTGTCTCTCTTGGCCTACATAGTGAAAGGCCTAATGCGCAACGCGGAGCACTGACGCTCGAATATGGCCAGGAAAACAGGGAAACAGACATGTGGGGCACACCCGTCGGGACAACGTAGCGCAGACTAGTCCAATGGAGGAGCTGGCCCACGACCTCCTCGCCACCGACAACCGTTCATGTGGGTCATTGGGGCCAACAACGGGGCGCAGCTCCAGCACCGCCTCTGGACACGTCGACCGCGGTGAGCGACACGCTCATATCGTCAACAGACACGGTCGGTTTCAGTTTGCCGAGGGTGGCGTTAGTGCTGTGGCACGACCAATGGTATGTTTGGTTTGTGCCCAAGGTTGCCCCATCAAATCATTGGGTAGCCAAAATTTTGGTTGAGGTATTGGTTGCCCATGATTTGGCCGATATTGGCAAGAAAAATGAACTTGAGTTGGCTAGAGTTCATTCGCATGCCAAAGAAATGGCAACCATCCAAACAAAGACCAATCTTTGGGTCATGACCACAATTTTTGGTTGAGGTATTGGTTGCCCATGATTTGGCCGACATTGGCAAGAAAAATGAACTAGAGTTGGCTAGAGTTCATTGGCATGCCAAAAAAATGGCAACCATCCAAACAAAGATCAATCTTTTGGTCATGACCAAAATTTTGGCACGGTGCACTTTGGCCACAATCCAAACATACCCCAACACCCGGCTCGTCGAGGATGCACGGGGCACCGCGACGCGTCCGCAGAATGGTGTAGCATGGCCAACTGCATCCTCTGGACCTGAGACCATGCCAGGTCGTCTTGCTTTTCCAATGACATGCGGGGATCGCATGTGAGCAAAGGGCATCTCCAACGTTGCCATGACCGCAGCTGACTACCCTGGCACACTAAAACCCTCGTCCCTCGCGCCGTCGCGCGGTGTGTTCCCAGCCGGCGCCAGCTGCCCGCATTCATGCCGTCCGTTCGTATGTCATCATTAAGAGGCTTGGTGCCTGCGGAACCAACTCCGGCGACTTAATGACGCACCCGGACGCTTGGCCTCACCAGAATGCGCTACTTAAAGCGGCAATTCCCAGCTAACCTCCACACCATAGCGCATCGCCCTCCTACTTGGAACCACATCCGCCATGACCGCAAGCGCGAACGCTCTACCGGAGAGCTTGTCTTCGGGGATGGAGCTCGAGGTCGCCGCCCTCGCTCAAGTCGTCGCACAAGCGGTGGCCACGCTGGCGACCGATGACAGGAGCATTGTCAGCCACGCATCCTACTTGCCGCCATCCAACGTCCGGCACCGCCGAGGTCGGGGACTCCTCCGAGGATGAGTATAGGGCATGGTGTGCCAACTAGCCGGTCCGTCTCCCGTGTTCTACTTATCCTCGCCGGAGACCGCACCTTCCCTTCACAGGTCTTGAACCCCGCCCCCGTACATGGAGATCACAGATGGAGGACGTCGGTCGCCGCGGTAGAATAGGTTTAGGGTCGGGTTTATTTTATTTTTTTGTCCTATAGAAGTTCGAAATGTAATGAAAATCTACCGTGTTTGCATTAATCTCGGCCGGTGTATATGAACTTTCACAATAATATACATATTGTAGGAGTACTAGCAAGATGCCCGTGCATTGCACGGAAGTTCAAGATCTTGTGGGAGAAAAGGATGAATGGGGGAAAGCCTTATCTGCAAATGTGGAGAGGAGTGCGGGTAAATTGTCATAGTTTCCTACCTATCCGTTAGACATAGATCGGACGGCCTATATTGCATGATCGGACACATCTTTCTACATCTACGGGAACCTACGAAAGGGTTAACGTAAATTGCCTCTCTCTCTCTCTCCTCCTCTGATTTTCATGGTGGTGGGCCCCTCCCTCCCCCCAATCTACAATCAACAGCTCACACGTTTCACATTACATTAATTACGTAACTGGGATTACGTAGGTGTAGCATTACTCGTCCTAAAAAACCCAACTAAGCCAACCTCCCAGCATATCACGCGGGAAAAGACCCGGCCGCACCGTTTTAGTCGGGATTACCGGATTACTAGTAGTAGTATCGATGGATCGCACGAAGCAACGGATTTTTTTTGAGGGGGCGAAGCACCTAGTTAAAAAGGAAAAAAATGAGGTACACTCACAGCACTCCTGTCACGGTCGCATTGCACCCCACACACGTTCGGTCCTGCACACGGCTCACGCAAACGGAATGCGCTTTGGCTTGCCTCTTCACTGACACGTGGGACTACACTTGGAGAAACCGACCATGCGCCAAACTCCCCCAGCCCACCGCGCGAAAATCCTCCCCCCCCCCACACCCAAAAATTCCCCCCAAATCCGATTCAACCGCCCTTCGGCCAACTAGCCAATAATATTCCCCAAACGCCCCTCCCCCCTATCCCCCTCCACTCCATTCACTCCGCCAAAGCCGCCCTCCCTGCCGTGCCGATACGTTGTCGCCGCGGTTCGGCGATCGTCTCGCTCCCACAGTACGCTCTCGTAGACTGCCATCCTCTAGCCGCGCCGCCACCTCTGGCTACGTTCTTGTGGAGGCGCATGGCGGTCAGCGCCGCCACCGCTGGCGATGTTCGTTTGGAGATGCACGGCGGTCAGCTTCACCCACGGTACGCGCATTCTAGACTGGGGCCCCGTTCATGTCGGTGTAGCACTGAATGTTAGCTGATATACACTGTTAATCTTACTGTTTGCCGAAGTAGTTCACTGTCAATATGCTCAGCTTAAGAAGCTTCTTTGCCCTGTTTTGCACTCAATCTGCTTAGCTGATATGGCATGCCAAGGCCGATTAGTTGCTAAAATATCCTGCCATATATTTATTATGACGTCGATTGCCATGGTCTAGTTGCCAATCTGTTAGCTGAAATAGCTCTACACCATTTTATACTCGATCTTTGTTGCTGCGATGGCCTTCGATAGTTCGATGGCTGTGTGCTCGGCCTCATTGACTGCTGAAATAGCCTGCCATAATTTTGCACTCAAATCTATTTGCTGAATTAGCTTTACATATATTTTGTTACTTAGATCTGCTCGTCCAAATATCTTGCCATAGCTTTAGACATCGACCTAGGTATTTTTTTCTGGACTTCATAAAAAAGCATATATGTTTTTCCTGTACTATCTAGTAGAAGAACTAATTTGTATGTCTAACAGATGGACAGGACTTGGATAACTTCTGCTCGAAGATTCTCTGCTGCATATGTCGAGCGGGTTGAAAACTTCATGAACTTTATCAGAGCTGAGTACGGTGGTCCGAAATCAGATGTGCTCTGCGCGTGTAGCAGTTGTATGAATTCAGTTACAAGACCCCAGTCAACTGTACAAAATCATCTACACTTGTATGGGATGTCGGTCACATATACTAGGTGGGTTCACCGGAACCCCGCCTTCGCTCAGGCAGAGGAGGAAGAAGGCGCGGGCGACTGGTCAAACATGACCAGTGGGCCCAAGGGACCCACTGTCAGTGACCCAAAGACGACCCGCGCCAGTTTAAGTGGAAGCGTATTCCATAGAATACGTATTCGCTAAGAGGAAATCGTAAGCTCCCCAAAACGTTTTCTTTTCTGTTTTTTATTAAAAACAGATTTTGACTAAATTTTGACTAGCTATAACTTTTTAAATATAAGTCCAATTGACTTGATTCTTTTTCTGTTGTCTCTCAAATTTTGTCTAGTTTATTTTCATATTTATTTGAAAATTTTCCAAGCAACTTTTTTGTATTGTTTTGAAACTATGTGTTAATTTGAATTTTTCTTAAATAGGATTTTTGGAGAGGGAGGCAACTTTCAAAAAAATGCACCCCACTTGCATAATCTTGAAGGCAAGCATTCTGAAACCTGGCATAATATTGTTGTGTGTTGTATGATACGATTACAACACCATCGTGATATGAAATATTCGTTATTTTTTTGAGATGATATGATCATACTCATGAGTGCATATTGATGATTCCATGCTATCTCGCTATTGGAATTTGATATGTTTGTGATAGTAATCACCCTTGTATGCCTTTCATGACTACCGGAAGGGATCCGGGAAAGTCTCTATCTTGGGTAGACATGAGCTTGTCCCTAATCCCTCGTCGAGACGGTTATGTCCGGTAGGGCATGGTGAGGTATGATGAGTGGTGATTCTGTCTGAATGGTGTGAAATATATTTCATATGCTAACGATGCGGGAAATGCTTTAACCTCCTGAGTCGATCATAGATCGAGTCTTGTTCCAGTAACCCCCGTACTTGTTTCGTGCTACCACTTGTCCCTGCCAAAGGTAGCGTACGATTCAGTAAGTTGTCAACCCCTTTCCTAGCACACACCGTAGAGAGAGGCCATGGTGGAAATATCGGCTGCATCCGGTAGGCATGCCATCTGGTCCGGGTGCATGGGTGTTTCCGGTTGGAGCCGAGGGGGTAGCTCCGCTAGTTCGCGCGCGTTATAAATTTGTGATCCCATGCTAGTCGATGTTGTAGCCTCCCCACTTAGAGTTTTGCTTAACGGGTGTCGTGGGTAATTCCAGACACCGGTAAGTTAGGCTGGTGTGTGCAGTCAGGCATGTTTTCAATTAAAAGACCGTAGGAGGAATTAGTCCCAATGGACTAAAGGAATCCGTTGCTCATGGGTAAAGAGTACACCCCTCTACAGAGATTATATCTATTTGAATAGCCGTGTCCATGGTTAAGGACTACAGTCTGGGATGGGTCAAGTGTCGGTCTCAGTGTCGGTCTTCGGAGGAAAGATGGTGAAACCAAAACATGGATCATGACATGTGACTCATGATGATTATGATTACTATTATTGTGGACTAACCATTCAGATTATTTGAATCATTGAGTATCCCTGGGACGGTTCTAGCTCCTGGATATTCACTGTGATTATTCTCATATAAGCCCTTTATGTGGTGACGCGGAGACGCTCGACTGTGGCGTGCTTGTTGTTTACTTACTCTATAAGACCTTTATGTGGTGTCGCATAGACGCCCGACTGTGGCATGTTTGCTACTTATTCCCTTTTTAAGCCCTTTATGTGACATCGCTCAGACGCCCGACTGAGGCATGCTTTATATTATTATCATTTCGAGGCATCGCTTCAGACACCCGATCGGTGCATTCTACTTCTACTCCCTTATTACATATTTATGTTGTATAATGAATAGCCCCCTTGCGTGCATCATGGACGTTTATTTTGTGATTGACGTATGATCATAGAATAATTCAGGGCATGATTATCATTTGTTATATTATACCCGTGTTCATAATGTTTGCGAGTACATTCAAAGTACTCACTGGCTTGTCCCTGGCTATTGTCTTGGCCAGATTTCTTGCATGGAGAGGAGCGTTGCGATGACAGCCCCGGAACCTGCGCAATGGTGATAGCAGCCTCGTGCAGATAGGAGTTATCCAGGTCAGCTGTTCCTGTGGGAAATGGAGTCCCATAGACGCTGATGATCCGCAAACCGCTTCCGCCATCAACCACTAGAAACCATTTGGTGTACTCATAGGCCAGAATGGTCTTGTGCTACATATCTTGTATTTTGCTTGGAGTTTCTGTATCAAGTTGGTGCCTCATCAGCTAACAGTAATCCTTGGGCCGGTCATCACAAGGGTCATTTTCTGGGAAATTAATATCCCGAAAATCCGGTCCCTACAATCTTGGTATCAGAGCCAGGCTGACCATTGGCTAATCCTATCTTGGCCAGGTCAATAAACCTAGGTAAATCGACCCACCAGACCTTAACCTAACCATGGCCCAAGCTTCTCATGTAAGATAGCTACATAGTGACCCCGACACCTATTGGCAGTCGGTGGCCAACCTATCAGCCTAGCCTGTTGATCACGCGCTAGTGACCGACACCTAAATTGTCTCTTTTGCAAGCGTGCGAAGGAAGACTCCGTCCCCTTTTTCTATAAAAAGGGCACGCTAGCTGCAACCCAGCATAGCATAACCTCTACGCCAAAACCAAGCTAAAATGCCTGGCCCCATTGTGCACAATGAGACCAGAGCAACCAACCTTGGAGGTTTTGTGACCGTGCTAGCAAACCTCACACGTTGTGCCTTTGCATTAGAAGAGCCCCCAGAATATGTTGTGTACCAAGGACCCATGAGCGGTGAGAGCCGTCAATTCTGGGCCACTGTGCACGTCTATGGTAGGGGTCTATCGCCAGAACGCCCCTACAGGTTCACTGGAAGGACAACTTCCTTTGTGCCACAAGCCATCCAACTAGCTGCTCGTGAGGCTATAGTTCAACTCCGGCACTTGTCGCCCAGAGTTAACTGTCGCTCGTTCTACTACTACCCCAGCCGTGACGGGTATGGTAGGCCACCCCAGGTTGCCAACGAAGATCACGAGACGGACCCTGCATTGTTGCATCTAGTGCTCTATGTATGTGCACTTGAGGAACTGTTCGATCAAATCACCCTTGATCTGATCGCAGCTCGTGGAGAACTGATTCGCCGAGCCCCGGAAGAAGAGAGGATGAGCCCGACGCCGATAACCCAGTCGTGCTGTTCGGACAACCGATCAAGTCCTTGAGTTCTGCCCTAGCCATCGACCAAAACACTTTGGTGTCCCCAGAAGTGCTTTGTCGCCTTTTGGGAACACGCTCCAATGGGATCGTGGCCAACAACCCCCATGATGGTCATCATCGCTACCCCGACCCTGCAGCTCCTCAACCCCCTTGAGCTAACCCCGACGGTGAAATCCGTGGAGAAGCCTCGACGTCCACAAGGCATGCCCACTTAGATATAAACGAGGTAGACTAAGTCACTCGAGTAGTACCGAATCTTAGTATGTCCACGCCCTGTAATTGTGTGACCTTGTATCAAATGTTGTCTGCAGGTGTACCCCTATTTTTAATAGTGGCCTTGCATAATTATGTTGGCGCGCGGCTGCATTTTTAATTCCGGACGTAGCTACCAAAAACCACCCCGATGACACTCATAGTAATAGTCACTTTTGTGAGATATGTGTATCTGTGGCATTAACCCCGGCCCCATAGAGAAGGACCGACAGATTAGTTTCCCCTTACTGTGATAAATAACCCAGCCCGGATGCTACATAAAGGGCCACCTCGTGACCTTACCAAGTATCCCTCACCTTGTGCACAACTCTCACAGCCATTTCTTTGCCATGCCGAGCCCTAGTATTTATCTGAGAACTGCAGATGCAACTGCAGGTAGTTTTGTTAAAATATTGTGGGATTTTACTTGCAGTACCATGAGTTATACCCATCCACCCAAGTATGAATTGCTCAAATAGAGGATCACCCCTTCCACCTCGAAATATTGGGCAGTGTTACACATCTCTCCTGCAAACCCAAACCAAGACCCATAGGAAGTCTCCTTCGCAGGGAAATCTATGCTGACTCCGCAGATGGTCATAGAAGCTGCTGGGTACGAACCACTTGCTCGCCTTCGATTCGCGGTACCCTATGCCAGCGAATGAGGGTATTATTACTTCCCGAGTCGTGCAGCACCCGGAGAAGTAGCATCATTTCCCGGTGGACGCATTGAGAGAGACCCAGTACTGGCCAACCTTGCCCAGTATGTCATCGCTCAAGAGCGTTTGACCCAGCGAGTAATGGGTTATCTCCAGAGCCTCGCTGATTTAAATCCTCGGATCGCCATCGGCAGACCCCTGAGGCCTGACCAGGAGAGACGCATTCATCGACTAGTCAATCCACTTCCCCCGATAGAAGAAGAGTGTGCCCCCGTACCAGAGACGTTTTCTCAGGACCTTGTTTGTTTGTCGTTTTCATTGTAGGCGTCACTGCTAAGTTTATTGTCCCAGCGTTTATTGATGTGTTGCAACATATGCGTGGGATCCTAAATTTGTGCGATGAATTAAATATTTGGTTTCAATTATGTGAGTAGTTTTTACTGCTGTTAATTTTGATTTAACTATTTTTCACTCGCGATAAATTCTGAAGTGAGGTTTTTCCCGGAGTTGTTGCCGCATACATCTCTTCACGACATAGATTTTTTTTTTCACGCAGCACCACGATAGCAGTCTCACAACCACTCGACCACGTGCACTAATTGCAAATCCACGTGCACTTTTTGCACCTAACTGATCACCTCCCTAACGCACCACAGTCTCAGAGGGAGATATTTGTGAGTAATTATTCGGGTACAAGTTGCCTACGTCACACTAACAGCAGTTAGCACCCGACACCAGCACCTAATCCTCATGATCGTCGCTGCCACGAAGAGCTAGCACTTGAGCAGCAGCATCTCGATGATCATCGAGGATCATCGCGCACAGGAGCACGGAGAACCCCAGCAATGCCGCCAACCCTCCGCACACCAGGATCAAGTACCAGTCCGGCATCGCCTCCACCATTAGAGCCTCGTCTCGAGCTCCTGCAAACAGAGATGGAGGAGAAGGAAGGAGAAGGAGAAGCGAGGCCAGGTGTGAGGAAGAAGAAAGGAGCACCTCGGTCATTTTATAGCTCGAGATCGGTGTACGGTGGGCGAAGTCAACCAGCGCCGCTCGTCGCTCGATGGCCGGTGTTCGGAGGCGAATCCTCGAGCAGTGCCGACAGCGCACTAGCCCGCGAGGTGAGTGCACGCTACACCGGCAGCTAGCACGACGCGCACTACCGCGGTACGGCCTAAATGCCCTACGCGCTAGACGTCGCCGGTGGAGAAAGCGTGGGAAAGCGCGTGAGAGAGAGGAAGAAGAGAGAGCCACAGGTAGAAGAAGAGACTGACAGTGGGCCCCGGGTCCACCTGTCAGCCAGGGAGAGCACTGTGCTCTCGGGTACGACCAACGTATTTTAATAATTTAGAATTTTATTCTAAATTTACTGTAACCAAAAGTAGAAATTTCTCGTTTCCCCCAACCATAGATTTTTTTCACGCAGCGCCAGTGTTCCACACTGTAGTTTTACACCACTTATTGCCCACTCATTGTAGCCAAATTTTATTGCATGAGTAGGATGGTTTTTTTTTCTTTGTGATATTACTTTGAGATAGTAGGAGTATTTCTTTTCAAGCAGCTCTTAGCAAATCTTGAGGACAAGATTTTTCTTAAGGGGGGTAGTGTTGTAACACCCCAAAAATTTTAACCATGATTTGTTTATTAAAACTTTCCCAAGAAATTAAATTTTCATTTTGTGGATTTATCTTTTGATTTCAAAACCACTCATTACTTTGATATTATGGAGTTTTCACCCCAAGTGAAAACTTTTCAAAAATATTGTTGGACTTGTTTACCCTCTCAAGAAAAACATTTCTTTTATCAGTTGATTTATTTGCATAATTATTTTCCCTAAGCTTTATTTCTTTAAAAATGATTTTTCATAAGTTTTGGAGCCTCGTTTGCACTACAACCCTTTGATAAAATTAGTTATAAGTTTCACCACAATTTGGAGATGTCATGGGATGCTCCCACATCATTTTTATGCAAAAATCTCTTTTAGTCATTTGGAAATTTTGAGCTCTACCCCAAGTTTTCAAATCTGGTCCAGTTTGTAAAATTGCACTACAACCTATTTAAATATTTCTTTAAAGCTTCCACCAAAATTAGGGGATCTTAGTAGCAGTGTATAATTCAATTTTATGCAAAAACACACTGGTGCTCTTTGAAAAATTTGAGCAAATCATCCTCTTTTGCTCTCTGGTCCAGTTGGGTGTTTTCTACTGCAACCCTATTTTGTTTTGCTCTAGTGCCCATGATCTTTCTCCTGCTTAGAGACCACTCTATCAAACCCTTAAGTTCAGGAGATTGGGCCCATTGGAGCATTTTAAGTACATGCAATAGTGCCCTTTTCTTTGTGTCCAGATTTGGTTTTCTCAAAAACTTGCACTAACAAGTTTTTTTTGACAAACTAACCTTGCCACCCTCTTTATCATCTAAAGATACTATGATCTGGAGTTTTTGGCCACCCCAAGAGATGCCTAGATGACCATAGCATTCTGTCAAACACCTTGTGTGCATGGTTAGTTTTGGCTTGGTTTTTAGTTTGCATTGTGGACTTGATCCCCTAACCAAATCACCATGTTCACTAATCTCCTTGCAAACTCTAACCTAGACCTGTTAATCCCCAGCCTCATACAAGCCCACTAGCACGCGCTGGCATTATGTCGAGCACCCAGCGTGCGTGCTCTGGGCGCGGCCAGAGCGCGCATTTTGCACGTGCGTGCGCCCGAGTCGCCGCGTCTCACTGCCGCCCTCCCCGCGCCCGTGCTGACCCTTGGCCACTCACCGCCAACGCGCCCGACCCCTCCCTCGCCACAGAGCCGCCTGGCCCCCTCTTGACGCCCCACAACGCCACCACCGCAAGTAGCCGACGGCCGCAGCAGGCCTCTGCCATGGACGGCGCCGCCCGAGCCACTCCAGCCCGCCAGCTGCCCTCTGGAACAGCTCGAACCCATCCTCGAGCCCGTCCACTAGCGCCCGTCGCCGCCACATCGCCCTGCCTGCTACAGAACGGCGGTTCGCCATTCCTATCCACGGCCGCCGCGGAATCGACCTAGTTGCACTATAAATAGGGACCCCGAGCTCGTCCAGATCCTCAGGCAGCCTCAAGCCATCTCCCTAGCACTCCCACAGCCAGCAATCGACGGAGGGAGGCTTTCTTCCTCGTCTCTGGCAGGTTCGGCCGCTGCCACGATTCGGTAAAATCCGGCCAAGACCGAGGCCCCTAACTCCATCCAGTGCTTCCATCCTCTTCCCCTAGACCTTGCGGAGCCACCCCACCTCTCAAACACGATCGGGAGCCATCATAACCCAAGACCCCAATCCACCAGAAGTTGTCGTCCGTCGCAAAGCTCGCCGCCGGCGACTCCCTTCGTCCCCGCCACCCTCTCGACCACTAGGAGGACCGCCCTGGACTGGCGGATCCATACCTACCCTCGGAACCTAGTGGGGAGCCGCTGTTCGTCGACGGCGATCGCTGGAACCCCGCTTTCGCTCGGACAGAGGAGGAAGAAGGCACGGGCGACTGGTCAAACCAGACCAGTGGGCCCAAGGGACCCACTGTCAGTGACACAGAGACGACCCGCGCCAGTTTAAGTGGAAGCATATTCCACCAAATACGTATTCGCTAAGAGGAAAGCGTAAGCTCCCCGAAACGTTTTCTTTTCAGTTTTTTATTAAAAACAGATTGTGACTAAACTTTGATTGGCTATAACTTTTTAAATATAAGTCCAATTGAATTGATTCTTTTTCTGTTGTCTCTCAAATTTTGTCTAGTTTATTTTCATATTTATTTGAAAATTTTCCAAGCAACTTTTTTGTACTGTTTTCAAACTATGTGTTAATTTGAATTTTTCTTAAATAGGATTTTTGGAGAGGGAGGCAACTTTCAAAAAAATGCACCCCACTTGCATACTCTTTATGGCAAGCATTCTGATCCCTGGCATAATATTGTTGTGTGTTGTATGATACGATTACAACACCATCATGATACGAAATATTCGTTATTTTTTTGAGATGATATGATCATACTCATGAATGCATATTGATGATTCCATGCTATCTCGCTATTGGAATTTAATATGTTTGTGATAGTAATCACCCTTGTATGCCTTTCATGATTATCGGAAGGGATCCGGGAAAGTCTCTGTCTTGGGTAGACACGAGCTTGTCCCTAATCCCTCGTCGAGACGGCTATGTCCGGTAGGGCATGCCGAGGTATGATGAGTGGTGATTCTGTCTGAATGGTGTGAAATATATTTCATATGCTAACCATGCGGGAAATGCTTTAACCTCCTGAGTCGACCATAGATCGAGTCTTGTTCCAGTAACCCCCATACTTGTGTCGTGCTACCACTTGTCCCTGCCATAGGTAGGGTATAGTTCAGTAAGTTGTCACTAGCACACACCATACATAGAGGCCATGGTGGAAGATACCGGCTGCATCCGGTAGGCATGCCACCTGGTCCGGGGGCATGGGTGTTTCCGGTTGGAGCCGAGGGGGTAGCTCCCCTAGTTCGTGCGCGTTATAAATTTGTGATCCCATGCTAGTCAAGGTTGTAGCCTCCCCACCTAGAGTTTTGCTTAATGGGTGTCGTGGGTGATTCCTAACACCGGTAAGTTAGGCTGGTGTGTGCGGTCAGGCGTGTTTTTAATTAAAATACTGTAGGCGGAATTAGTCCCAATGGACTAAAGGAATTCGCTGCTCGTTGGTAAAGAGTACACCCTCTGCAGAGATTATATCTATTCGAATAGCCATGTCCATGGTTAAGGACTACAGTTTGGGATGGGTCAAGTGTCGGTCTTAATGTCGGTATTTGGAGGAAAGATGGCTAAACCAAAACATGGATCATGGCATGTGACTCATGATGATTATGATTACCATTATTATGGACTAACCATTTACATTATTTGAATTATTGAGTATCCCTAGGACGGTTCTACCTCCTGGATATTCACTGTGATTATTCTCATATAAGCCATTTATGTGGTGTCGCGGAGACGCCCGACTGTGGCATGCTTGTTGTTTACTTACTCTATAAGCCCTTTATGTGGTGTCACACAGACGCCCGACTGTGGCATGTTTGCTACTTATTCCCTTTTTAAGCCCTTTATGTGACGTCGCTCAGACGCTCGACTGAGGCAAGCTTTATATTATTATCCTTTCGAGGCGTCGCTTCAAACACCCGATCGGTGCATTCTACTTCTACTCCCTTATTACATATTCATGTTGTATAATGAATAGCCCGCTTGCGTGCATCATGGACGTTTATTTTGTGATTGACATATGATCATAGAATAATTCAGGGCATGATTATCATTTGTTATATTATACCCGTGTTCATAATGTTTGTGAGTACATTCAAAGTACTCATTGGCTTGTCCCTGGCTATTGTCTTGGCCAGATTTCTTGCCTGGAGAGGAGCGTTGCGATGACAGCCCCGGAACCAACGCAATGGTGATAGCAGCCTCGTGAAGATAGGAGTTATCCAGGTCACCTGTTCCTGTGGGAAATGGAGTCCTATAGACGCTGATGATCCGCAAACCGCTTCCGCCATAAACCACTAGAAACCATTTGTTGTACTCATAGGCCATAATGGTCTTGTACTACATATCTTGTATTTTGCTTGGAGTTTCTGTATCAAGTTGGTGCCTCGTCAGCTAACAGTAATTCTGGGGCTGGTGAGCACAAGGGCCATTTTTTGGGAAATTAATATCCCGAAATCCGATCCCGAGAGTTATCACGAGCCACCCTCCGAGAGATGATATATACCCGATACTCTGAACGCCCTTCTCACACGCTATTCAGGTATTGATCGTTTGTTCATTTGCTTGAAACTTCTTATTCTACCTGCTTACCTTTCTCTTGATGTTTTCTCAAGTTTCAACTCAAGAGATACTTCTGCCACACTCCCTGAATTGTCCACCAGATAATTAACCCTATAAGGGTTAGTTCTCCCGAAGTTACTCTTTACTTCCCCACTTAAATCTCGGGACGAGATTTCTTATAGTAGAGGAGATTTTTAACACCCCCACTGTCATCCTACAGTAACCCCCTGTGATTAAGCTAATTAGTTTACCAAACAGTGCTTGATCACCTTTGATTCAAATATCATTTGAAATTTCACTTTGAAATCAAATTCATTTGGCAAGTGAAATATGGACTTGCACAAAATTCACTACAAAACAGTTCTTCATTTAGCAAAAATTCCATAACAAATGATTGTTGAGGAAAAAACTTCACGTCCAAGCCAAGATGGACTATAGCAAATAAAATAGTGCCATTTCAGCAATTTAAAATGTTGTTTTTACTTGTGAAAAATCCAAATGGATTCGGATGCCCCTCAAACTTTTAGTGGCAGTGGCAAGCACTACAAAGAATTTAAGTGGCCTAGTCCCACATGTTTTCAAATGTATTTGGTAGCCTAGACTTTTCCCTAGTTGACTCTGTTTTAATATAAAAGGAAAATAGAAGGCTAGAAAAGAAAAAACGGCGTACTTGGCCTCTGGCCTGCCCCCCCCCCCCCCGCGCCGCTACCTTCTTCCTCACACACTACCGAACCATCGACGCCATGGTCCCCTCGCCCACGCGCTCCCCGTCATCGCCGTGCCCTGAGCTCGTGTCCAGCATCTCCATCGTGCTCCACTGCTTCGCCCACAACACCGGATCGATGACGAGGACCACCAACGCCGTCGCCTATGTCGTCTTCTTCCTCGAATGCCACTGGTCATCGCCATTTGGTTCGCCTCCACCGAGCCTCCGTCGAGCCCACTGACCTACTCGTCGACCCCGCTGTGAACCTCTGCTCTTTTCCCGCTCTCTATTGCCTCGAGCATGTCCCCAAGCAGTAGTTTCTCTGTAGCCAAAGCTCTATTTTCCGTCGCCGTTGCCTTCATTGTTCGGTAGCTAGCCCCGGAGCAAACCGAGGCCACCGTCGTGTTCCAGCCATGCCCTGCCCGTCGCCCTTGCGCCCACGTCCGCTCCAGGCCGCGCCCTATCGCGTGCCCCGCCTATGCTGGCCGCGCGCGCCCGCAGCCACGCGCTGTTGCTGCTTGCGTGTGTTGCTTGTCCTGCCGGGTAGTGCCGCCGCTCATCGTTGACGC